>CM057810.1:102327050-102686154 GCA_030067965.1 Latrodectus elegans
CATAAATCAATAGTTATACTTCTGAAAGGAAATCGATAGTTCTATAACTGTCTGTCTATCACTAGAATAGCTCCCACTAATTTGTCTGTGGCTGTCAGTTGCCATAGAAACAAAACACATACCATTTTCGACATATAGAACCAAAAGAAAGGACATTTTGAGAATAACATGAAATAACACTCTAAATACCGCCAATCCACAACTCCCATTTGAAATGGACAAACTACCACTAACCAGACAACTTTTGGGAGGTACTCCAGTCAATTTGAATAACTCACCTAGAGGTGGTGAATAAACTGCCGTCGTTTGTACATGGGAAGTCAGACCAACGTCATATGTGACCAGATCTTGCTTGAGGTGGTCACTGAAGGTAGGTTCTGTTGTATATTGTGGCTGCTGGAGGGTAGCGTAGTGTAGACCTCCATTCGACAAAGGAGATGGAGCACCACTTAATTCCACTAGCATTGATTTTTGAATATCATCTTGCTTAGACCATTTAGACCACATTTGCTGGAAAGAAGAAAAAAATATCCAAAAATTTCTAATTAGGAAATGCATATTCAAAACAAGAATCTTATTAGCTTTTAATGTGTTTGATTAACAAATAAAATCCAACTTGGAAATTATCTGGTAGGTTATGAAAACAATGGTTAAGAATTGTTGGGATTATTTTATCAAATATCAAGTTACCGTGTTGTAAAGTTGGTCTCCGTTGAATTGTAGCCTCTGCCTTTTGACTTCTTCTTCCTCCTCTTCTTGTTGCTGTTGTTGGTGATGAAGAACAGTCACATCTCGTTGCTCCGAAACCACTAGTGAAATAATTGTGGAAGTTCATCATTATTGAAATAATTATAAAGAAAAACTTCTTTTTCAAGAAAATATATATTTTATTAGTGGTTTGGATTAGAAAGAGAATTGGAAATCAGAAAATCATCCATTGTGACATATTATTAAAGCTAATTAGCTGTAGAATTTTACTATATGGAGAAATGTTGAATTAATCAGCATTTAAAAAAAATGCTCATAGCTTAATTTGCACCATTTTACTTTCACAATCCCATTTATTTCATTCTCAATAAAAATTACTGAAGTATTATTTGCATTGTAATGAACGATTTCACCGTTTATTGACCTTAATTTAATTTTGTTTAGTGTGATGCTTAAAGCACATTAATTATTTCGTTTACTTATTGGGAAAGATAATACAATATTTTACAAAAAATAAAAGCCATTGATTTTATTTACATTTTACCAATATCTTTAATGGCATTATGTAGATTCTGTATATAGTGAAAGCGAAAAGTTTTTTTTTTTTCTTATATAGAAAATTTTCGAAATTTTATTCACTGAATTAAGCAATATATTTCTTTATAAGTGTTCAAATAAAAGTTAAGTTTTGTGGTTCCATAAAATAAAATTATCTGAAATAAATTAATAACAAATCATTTTCTTATTTGTAAATAAAAACTAGAGATTAATTGTTACGGCTGAAAAACAAAGGCAGAAATTCTAAGTTTGAAGGCGCATTTTTATAAGATAGCCTCGTGAAAAAATATTAAGGCTTTAATTAAAATGAATGCCGTGAAATAGTGATTTTGCAGTGATTAAACAATGACATCATTTCCTGGAACGCGTCCCTTCGAAATGATCTCGTAAAGTTGGAAAGTTTTTCTCATTGTTAGTCAATTTCAATGTCGACTGGGTGTTAACTAGACCCTCGCTCCTTTATCAATCGATGAAGGCATAATGACAGGGATAGTAAATGGCACGTTTTGAATTCGAAATGAAATGTCCAGGAGATGTCCATGACGAGTTGAGAATCGGAAGCAGAAAAAAAAAATTGATGGGATAATGACCAAAATGACAACCTCTTTCTTTCGCATTATAACCTTGCTTTATTACTTCTCTGGGGATAGATTCGATTTCTATCAGTTGTAGCTCAGCGAAAAATAATCCCAGTAGTTACCTTAAATGATCTGAACAGTGTTCGAACAAAAAATTCTACAATGGCATAATCCTCTACTAAATTTAATTGTCTAGTAATGCAGAAATATCATATAAAACAAGCTTTTTAATACAAAAGTTCCGCGAAAACGGACACCATTGCCACAAGTTTTTGGTAACACTTACTATGAAGATGCCAGTGTCTTACAATGATTTTAATGAAAGCAGTTTGTCTTAAAAGTGCTCTCTTTCTCACTCATTCAACATATGTATATAAATTGTTAAATATATATATATATATATATATATATATATATATAGATAGATAGATAGATAGATAGATAGATAAATTCGCAGTATCCAATTCACATAAAATTTACCACGTGTTAGAAATTTATTTTTCACTACTTTGGAAAATCAGTTACATTTAAATTATAAGAAGTTACTTTCTTTCTCTCTTTTCCTTAAATATTTTTTTGATTTATAATTCTAGTTACTATAATACATATTTTTTTTCGCCCGGCAGTTATATCAACCTATGTTTGCAGCGGATAATTGCCCTAAATGTTTTTTTTTTAAGAAAAACCGAAATTAAGTGATTTCCAACCTTTAATGAATGGGGAAAAAAGTTGAAAAATTTCGGAAACTAGATGTTGCCCCAATATGAGGAGCGTTTGTTTAGTCATCATAATCGTCGGTCGAACACAACTTAATAAGGTCTCATAACGAGGCTTGTCGTTATTTGGGCGCTTTCGTTTCAGGTCACTGCGCGCGCTTCGGTGTTCGTCCCAGCCGCAAACACCGAGCATTTATGTCAATGTACACACGCGCTGAAATATAATTCCCCTCTTTTTTATTTTCAGTTCAAATGATACATTTTGTTTGCAGTGTACAGTCTAGATGAAATATAGCGCCTCATGCAAAATGGCTTTTATAACATCCGCTGGAATAAGCAGTGCGGATTGTGGTACCCTGCTGATTCTTCTTCAAAGAATACATTGATTCTTTTTCAATGAGACAAAAATACCAGCCGAAATACGGCTTAATGATAAAAGAAAGTCCTAAATTGCATAAAATTTCATACAATTATTTAAATAGTGAGATGAAATTTTCAATATGTAACCATGCACATAAGCATATATTGTTCAAGGCTCCTATAAATGAATCAGGTATTTTAAAAACACGTTTGCTCAAACTACATTTTGAACAGGTAAAAAATTTTAAATAACTTAAGTTAGAAAAAGGTTTTCATAATTTCTAAAATGAGCCCTTTTTAAATTATAGTATTGTTTCACGGTAAAGTATGCAAAATAATATATATACACTACATCGTAATAAGAAAAAAATATTCTCACACAATAATTAAGAAAGCACAAATTATATATATATATATATATATATATATATATATGTGTGTGTGTGTGTGTGTGTGTGTGTGTGCGTGTGTGTGTGTGCGTGTGATTGTGTGTGTGTGTGTGCGTGTGATTGTGTGTGTGTGTGCGTGTGATTGTGTGTGTGCATGTAATAAAATGTTACAATAATTAGCAAACCAAATAAAAATTTCGTTAGTTACAACTAATTCTTCATGTAACTCGATAATCTTTAATCAAAACAAGTGTATCATGTATTATTGCTCAGAATTATGTACAAAAATTTATCTATTAAAATGCTCACGAAACTAAAGTGTTGAAAATTCTCATTAAGGAAGGCAGTTTCATGAGCTCACGAAATAAAAAGCTTTCGTCAACATATTTCACCGTCATTTTTCTCTCTTGGCACACGCCTGAGAAAAAAGATGGATAATTAGATGGAAATTCACACAATTATACAGATAGTGGTTCCGGCCTTGTGATTCCGAGATCTGTTCCCGATTTCTTTGCCTTCCGTGGTATGATGATCACTCATGTGTCACACGAGTGACAAAGAACGAGTTGCAAAATAGGGTTCAAAATAATCGCAGAAAACGCAAAAATTCATATTCGGGAAAATGAAAATTATTGCAATGTAATATAATTCTCAAATAAAAGTATAAATTTTTTTTAACGTGTGTAATAATTATAAATAGATGAGAGAGAGAGATGTTATAATTACATTCTTTATATCACCGTAGGGAGTCATAGATTTCTATAAATGACCCATTTATAAAAATGAAATCTAGCACTTCGGCAGACACACGTGCCCTTTATTTAATTTTAAGTATTTCATAAACACAAAAAGATTTATTTTAGATTTTCTAAAATTTAAGATGTGAAATGTCTAAATTCTGGTTTGGATTTCAAGATACATTTCCATGTACATTTGTGGATTCTAAGAAACATTAACTTTTAAGAAAGTCTTCAGTGCTCTTAAGTTAATTATACAAGCAATTTTTGCTAATGAGGGATAATTTTATTGGGATCCTTCTAATTTAAAGCAGATAACAAAATACTGTAACCACCTACACTTGTGGTGAGAGTAGTATTCATGAAATGTTAAAATGAAAACCAAGTTGTATAAACCTTTACTTATGAACCTATCTGGTGGGTAACTTAGATTTAAATATCCACCCATTAAAGATGATATAAGTATAAATTAGATTTAAATTTTCATAAACTTGATTTAAATATTGGATTCATAGGATAAGACTTAAAAAAGGTATTACATAAAACATTGCTTAATAGCTCTAAGTTTCAGCAGATAAATTAAAATTGTTTAGCAATATTTTATGCCTTATCTACGTACATAATTTACATGAATATATAACAAATAATAAAATAATCACATATCTATAAACTTAATGAAAGACTTCATACATAACCATTCAATTGCCTTTTCATTGTATTTTTTACATTGCATTTTCAATATTGAATAGTGCATGAATACGTTTTAGTATGCAGAGATTGCATACCGTTATCTATTTTGAGATTTCTGTAAATAATGTTCTTTAAATTAATATCATAGCATTTTCTTTTAAAAAAAACTTTTCTGTAAATAGTATCTCACGAATTAAAAATACTGAATTATATTGAAATATAATCTAACAACAAAAATATGTACAATACCAACGAAATTAATTAAACATTTTCAGTTAATGCTTTTTTTTTTTAATTGAAGATTATATAGATTTGAGTTAAAGAAAATACTTCAAAAATTAAATCTTTTTTCAGAATTTGCTGAAAATGAATAAGTCTCTGCTTCTTTCTTTTTTTTATTTTTTTGTACCTTATTTTTTAAATGAAATTATAAGGGGGAAAAAAAACTAACCCTACACCAATCTAAAATCCTTTAAAATCTATTCCTCCTTCATTAAAATAAGCAATATTTGTTGAAATACAGCTGTATCTCTCGTGCATCCCATTCGATGCTGATAAATGTATGTAAATCAAATAACAAACAATTTTTTTGATATATATAAAAAAAGAAAACGAAAAAAAGAACAACTGGAAAATTCGAATCTTAAAAGAATGTCTGCTGTAGAAAACCGGTCAGACACATAAATCGATATTCCTGGAAGTTTCTTTTCATTGAATTCATTTTTCTTGTCTATGATGTTATTTATTTGTTTTCGATTCGAGAATGGCGCACAGTTTAAGAATTTAGAAGATGCAGCTTGTCCCACCCACTGTGTTTTTTTTTTTTTTTTTTTTTTTTTCCTTTCCTTCTTATTTTACAAAATATAGTTTCGAAATATATTTATTTTCCAAACAATATAAGAGCGTTTAAAACAGTAATGCTCTTCAAAATTTAAATCTTTATAGGAATAAAAATTATGATTAATTCTAGAAGTGGATAAGAATTCGACTATTAAATGTTTTATAATTCCAATGTATAAGTAAATGTGAAAAAAAATATTGATATAAGAATTTTAAATTACATTATTTTTAATCTGACAGTGTATTGAAAATCAAAAACCCAGTTTTTTCTCCTTCAAGACAGTACAATTATTGAAGGTTTCCTTCTTCTGATACTTAATTTTTCGTTGACAAAATAATTCGAATTTTTCTACCTAGATTGTGAATGTTAAATCAATCGAAGAATTTATTCGCATCATAATGATAAGCCTTTTCTGCTTATGTTTTTTCTTAAACTTGTCCACTTGATCACGTGATTGCTGATGCTCCAGGAGGAATTGAAATGCTAGGTTATTTAGATTTAATCCTGATCAAATGCAACATTTATTTTGCCTGGAATCTAATAAATTTTTCTGGAATTTAAAATTATTTAAAACCTGTAAAGTATACACTATCCTGAATTCCATGTTGATTTTAATAAAAAATAATACATATCACGGAATGTACGAAAATCATTTTCTTGCCCCTTCAGATCAATGTCAAAATCAAGGAATGTATCCTCTGGTGGTGCCATCTGTCTAAGGAGTCTTAGAACAAAAATCGTTTCTTTTACCTTCGTGGTGTTCTGATTAAACAAAAAAAATGTATCCTTCTGATTTAATTTCGCATAGACTTCGGCTAGCGAGCTTGGATTGTACGAGAGTCATAAGTAACAACAACAATAATTATAATCCTTTTTTCATTTATAAAAATTGTTATGTCTTTAGTTAGCCAATATACTTACAGCTGCCCCTTTTTGCCGATCAAAATACAACGATATATCCAGTAATTTTGAAGAACGATCAAGTGACAAAGTCACTATCTGAGCTGGAGTTTTCACTTTAATATAATAATCGAAAAACATTGGATTTAAGAAATAATTTAGCATGCATTGGTACTCTCAGTACGACACTTCCGGCTGTGCCAAGTACCAAATCCGTTACTTTCCCCACTCAAGAGTTACGCTTTTTCTCCTACTGTAGATTCTAAAAGTGTTATTTAATTTGATTAATTGTGAATAAAATTTTAAAATTTATTTCAATAAAATAAAATAATTATCGTAATATAATTAACTTAAAACTTCTTATAATCAACGAAAATAAAAAAAATAAGCTACTCTAATGTATAGCTGTTCTTCTAAGTTCTTTACTTTAAAAACTGGATTTAGATGTTGTATATCGCGTCTAATAAACTATTCTGTAACACTTAGTAGTTTTGGCAACTTAAAAATTAACAACTATTATATTAATTTCTAGGTTTTGAGCTTACAAACGAAAACGGAACTTCCATTTGAGATTGGTGTTTGATGATTTATACTTGATAAGAATTATATAGCACGGAAGTAATCTCTCTACCGTGTGTTAAGTAAATCATCATATCCTAACTGTTAATGTATAACTAAATACAACTGTTAATTATTCTTGGTTGCACAAAATATGAACTTGACATTAAACTAAATATTGTATTTTTTTATATATATATTTCCATAGAAAGATAATATTTCCAAAAACCAGGTGTTGTTACGCGATGTCGGATCTGTATCCCCTTCTCCCATTCCTCTTTCTCAAACAAGCAGAACTGATAGAACTCATTTCACTGAAAGGGAGCGGGCGCTTCATATAAAAGGAAAAGCGCTTGTTGAATGGTTGGGTGCCCTACGACAACTTATAAAAGAGATTTGGATAAGTGGCAGTGGGGGAGGGTGAACAGCATTCAAGCTTTAGATAATTGATTGTGGAGTGCGTCCCCAGTTGGTTCTGTCGTTAGCCAATAATCGGCTGATCTTACATACATATTTTCAATTTTCTGTGTGGAGAGATGGGAGGGAGGGTATCAGAAGGGGACATGGGTTTACAAAAGAACGGGACTGCCAACCAATGGGGTTGAGGCATTCCCCCCCCCCTGCTTTATGATGAGGGAACATGTCAATCAATGGGAAATTGTCAGCTGCAAAGGAGGTTAACAGATCTAAACTCTCACAAATGAAAACAATTGAATAGAGAATCTGAAATATATATGTGCCGTAAAACATTTTATTCGTTATGTAAAAAAAAATCTTATTTTTTTGATTTTGATGCATATAAAGTCTAATTTCAATGAGATCCTTAATTTTCAAATTAATCACTCCTTTATGAAATGGTAAACGTAACAAATCCTATCAAATGAGAAAAAGAGTATATCTTGAATTTAGAGTTTAAATTAATACTTTTCCGAGTGAAATTGTTTTTGAAACAAATGTTACGCATACGCAGCTATAAAATTTGTACATAGCTATAAAATCATAGTAGTCAAACAAAATGCCCCCTTTCCCCTATTCATTTAATTAAAAATTTAGGCATTTGTATTTACACACTTTTCTTTTTATGTAGGTATCTATTAACTTATAAATCATGTAAGATAAAAAATGAAATTGAAAGTATTGTTTAAATAGCCATAAAATAAACATTCAACTAGATTTAATGTATGTGTTATTTATATTTCAGTATAAAAAAAAGTAAATTGTTGTAAATTTTAAATTAAAAAAAATGTTGGTATTTTTTTAGTAAATAAGAGGGAGATTGAAATTTAAAATTTGGGAATTATTTCCTCAACTTATTACATCACTAATCAATTTTAAATAATAGAATAAATTTAAAATTGTAACAAGTATTTTTTTTAAATATTTATTCTAAAAATGATTTAGGTTTATATATAATGATGATAAAAAATATTTTCAGAAATATGAAAAATATTAAATTTCACAAAAAAGAGGGGAAAATGTAATTTTGACATTATAATATAGATTATATAAAGCAGGAAAAAAACTCCTCTCTAGAAACTGAGCAAAATGTATCGCATTGTTATAAATGTAGCGAGGAAAATTAATTTAAGTAAACATTTAAAATAGCAATAGAGGTAAACTGATCAACTTTAGGGAAATAAGAGAACAATGGCTAGCATCATTGGAGCATGAAAATTTAAAAAGGGTTTTTTGTGCTATGCTTGTTAACTTTTCTCTCCTTTGCCTTTTTTACATTTTCAATCAAATAAATTTTTATCAAGCTTCCTCCATTAGGAATCTAAAAAACTGATTTCAGCGTTTATTTTACATCAAATTTAGCTCTATGTTCCATAACATTTGTAATCAAGAAATTACCAAAGAGAATTTAAATTAAAAACTATAATGCAACTTTTCTATTCATGAATAAATTGGAAAGTGTTTATTCTGTAATTATAAAAGTTCCAATGTTTGGGTGATTAAAATGTATTTATGAATTATTTATTATTATATACTGTCATATAATACTAACATAATTATAACAATTTTATCGCACAAAATTAAAATATGATTTAGTATATTTCGATTTATAGCAATATGAAGAATAAATTTAAGATTAAATTTTATCTTAATATCATTAAAATTTTAATGATATTAAGATAAAATTTTTCACCATTAATACTGTAGAACTACACAATCGTAATAGGATATAATTTTAAAATTAAAGGTATGATTAAGTGCTATTAATCAACCTTTCTGACGCCCAACTTGTCTAGTGGTCAGCGTGCCTGACTGCAGATAAGGAGGTCCGGGGTTTGAATCCCGGTTCGGGCATGGATATACTTTCTATATATCTTGCCTTTTCATTGTGTGAATAGGTTGTGAATGGTTGCATACCCTAAAAACGGGTTCCTATGGTATGTGTGTACTGAGGAAGTCGGACTCCACAACTAATATGGAAAAGTGGAGTAGCGCACCCCATAATGCCAGCCTACCTAGCACACGACAACAATCTAAATTTAAACACTGTTTAAGAACCAAAAATAATAAGTAACTTTACTATTTATATTATGAATATATTAATAATATTTACGAAAATATAACAACTTTATTTAGCAGCATATGCGTGATGCATGCTTATAGTAGTTATATAAATTTTCCAGATAGGCAACACACATAATATCATATATTTAGGAAATTTTGATGTAAAATTTTAATCATGAAAAACGATTTCGTGGGTCAATTATATCTAAAATGTAATCCAAAACAATTCACTCTTTAAACTGCAGTTGATGACAAATTATACACTGTTTCATAAAATTACTGCAATGCACTTTTTTCAATAGAAATTTATAAATAAAATTTGAAAATATAAATATTAATAGAGCAAACGCATTTAAAAATTTTAAAATATATATTCAATATATAAAGCTATAAAAAATAAAATAAAAATTTGAATGTCTACATCATCTCAACAATATGTATTTATTTTTTATTTAAAAATGTATTAAGTCTGTAAAATTTAAAACGTGTGGAAAACAAGAATGCCGCGAAAAATATATTATATAAATATTTAAAATGAGTTCACACTGCTTAAGTAACCGCACAACTAATCTCTCATTTTAAAAAAGATTAATGTTCAGAGTCGTGTGCATGCTTCGCTTCAGCAAACCGCTATGAGTTGTTTCTGTTCGTAAAAATTTGTAAACATAGTGAGAAAATATTTAGAAGACTTGCTTATGTTTCTTCTTCAAGACTTCAATTTACTAAACATAGACTCTATTTTTTTAAAAAAAAAATATACAGTAAATTTTAAATAATTTTTGAAATACAGCTATGTGTCAAATATCTTGTTAGTTTGCTTGATTTACTTCGCTGAATATATTTAAAAGGATAAATTATCAAATTTGAAGGTGGCTTTAAATAGATTACTCAGGCTTTAATCTCAGAATTATATTTAAATTGCAAAATCCACAGGAAATTTTTGGCCATTTAACGGATGGAAAAAAATATTTACTTAATCTTTTGTTTGGAATACATAAACAGAATGCAATTAGTGACGTCAACTGCTAGAAAATTATGAAAAGGCTCACAATTTTTTTAATGATAAGAATTAATTATGTACTTATAAGTAGTATTTAATCACATGTTCTGTGTATATCAATTATGTTACCATTCAGTAATTGTCAAAAAAAATTGAAAATTTTTTATTCTTAAAAACTGGTTGTAAATTACAGAATATCATTAGAATATAAAGATTATAAAAGTTTTTTTTTTTTTTTTTTTTTTTTTTTTAATTTTTAAATATTATTATCGAAATTAATAATCATTTTTAAGAAAACTATATAAATATATAAAACAGGTCATTAAAAACTTAAATAGAATATGGTATAGAAAATAAAAATTTTTAATTGCAGATTTATTCAAACGATATTTTAATTGCAGACATTTCAAACGATAAATTTTAAAACATTTAGATTGATTTCAACAATTTGGAATATTCCATTTCTTTTTATAATCGATTATGTTAAACAATTAAAGAAAATTGAAGGAAATAAATGGGAAAGAGTGAACAATTTTTTCAACTTCTAAATTTTAATCCACTTAAATAAACCTTAAAATTCCACCTATACTGCACTTTGTTAAAAATAAATAAATAAATAAATAAAAAAAGCTAGTTATTTTCAATTTGAAGTCTTTCTATTAAATGTAGAAACATTTACGTTATAGCACAAAAGTAAAACATTTACTCACGGTGGTCATTGCTGTCTTGATCATCTCTTTTCCTCTTGTTGCCATTTTCATCTAGAGGATTAGGAATACCAAGGATGCCGTTGATTGAGTAGGATGGTCTTTGGTCTGCATGTGAGACAATGACGGAGGTAGTAGTCATTTGAGGACTTGGACTGTTACAAGAGGATGTTACCACGTGCTTCGCCTTCTCAGCTGCTTTATTTCGCACAATCCTGTTTATAAACGAAGAGTGAAATTATATCTACACATGATTTCTATATTTTACTTATAATTTTTCATAATTTCGAATGATATTTAACCAAGTATTTGAACGTATATGAATAAATAAACAATTTATTGAGAAATAGAGAAAGCTATATTTAAATTTATTTAGTAACTTATTATGAAAAATAAATGAAAATGAATGATGAAAAATAAATTTGATAAATCACCATTGATAATAAACCAATTCATTTGATAAAATGCGTTGGACTGTAAATAATAATTAAACTCTGCATGAAATGTGATAAACTAGTAAAAAATATAAGAAAAATTATTTTTACAGAATTTGAATCTGTTTTCAATGTTTCAAGATAATTTCACGAAAAAAAAAAAAAATTATTATTTAGAGCTTTAATTCTCTCTACGAAAAAGTATTTCGACAACCTTAATTGAACAAAAGAAATGTGATTAGAGCTCAAAGGTAATTAAAAAAAGTAATTATTTAATGTGGAACAGATGAATAGTATTTATTTTAGGAAGAGAGAATTATAGGGCTGACCGTTATTGTAAGCGATCTAGTTCCTTTAGAAGCTATTTATGAAGTTACATCAATAATGTTCATCTATGTTTAATTAAATGACTAGCTGTCGGAAGTAAGCGATATTTCTTTCATGATTTATGCCAATGGATAGAAAGAGACGAATGTCGCTTCATTACTTATTGAAGAAAGAATTAAAAAGAAGTCTTTTTTTTTCTTTTTCAGACAAGGAACAGCGAAACTGTTTTGACTGCAGGAGCCCAGCGGAGATAGGTTTCTCTGGATGACTGCCAGACAGCCGAGCACAGATGCTGGTGTTTGAAAGGCAATTCTAAAAATCAAGAGATTTTATTTGTTTTATCCACTTTACCTGTTAATGGAGCTGACAGAAGGAATGTTGTCCTGATCACAGATTCCATCCGAAAGTAACCGGTCCCTGATTTCCCATGCGAACATGGTCGGATTCTGTTTTTTGTAGTTGGCTATTGCATCTACAACTTTTGGTGTAGCGACTTTAGGCTTACTTCCTCCGATGACACCAGGCTTTATAGACCCTGTCTCATAGTACCTAAAAATAATTATAGCAGCTAAGAACTTGCCCATTCATAGATGATGACAATTTCTTTAAATACATAGAACAAAAAACTCATAGTTAAATCTTTTGATTATTGTGATTAAAGGAAATATAAAACTAAATTTATCAAATAATACGAAACGAAACACCTTCTTTATAGCAATTTTTACTGTTCAAAATTAATTATAAAACAAAATTTTTGAAAATGTTTTATTTTCAGTTTTAAAAACAATCTATGTGCAGTACTTTTTAAATGTATTTTTAATTTTTAACCATAATTTGGTTGTTTCTTTCGTTACAGTTAAGATTTTGAATAATTTACTTTATTACGATCCTCATTGGTTTAAAGCACCCATGAGCTCAGATAATGTTTCATACACGTCAGATCGTATTGAGACGGTGTTGAAAACACAATTTGTCGTCGAATTCGCTGCTTGCTTACAAATCACATCCTTCGAGCGGCAATAAACAAAGCAAAGTTCGCCATCGAATATCTGAGAATATTCTCGAAGTTTATTTTGTTAATAAAATGATTTCTTATATAAAGGCCAAACAATCGGCTTAAGAAGCCGTTTTCCATTGAATCAAGGCATTAATACATTGACAATAGAACAGAAGAAAAAGCAAAATTAAAAAGACAAAACATCCACTTTATGGTTAGTTTAAATCGGCAAGGGTGATTAAAATTTTTTTTAAATTTCGTTAATTAATAGAATTCTGAATTAATAATTGAAATATTTGTAATCAATCTCGTTTAAATCTTAAGACTAATGCCTTCCTTATGCCAATATTAAATTTTTTTTATAATTTCTCTAATTTAGAAATCTGTTGATTTTTAATTTTCATAAATTTTTCAACTTTGTAGAAAAAGAATTTTCTCTTCATGGAAAACATTACTACATATTAAACTTTAAACAGTTATTTTCAAATTAACTAATGTGATTTGAGTGTTTTATAAATTCTATCACTTAAATTGTTAGAAAGATTGTTAGACAGTCAAAAACATTATATAATGATACCGCGAAATGGAGATTTTTTATATCCATTTTCATTTTTTGTATTCAAAAAATTACTTTTATTCTATTTCGTTGTACTCTGTTACTAACGCATAGGTTATTAAATATCATCATCTAGTGAAGAGATACAAAGAATTATCGCTGCACAAGAATTATATAAAATATTTCATAATAGTAATCTCAGTTGACAAATTAATAGATGCAGCATAAAAATGGAAAAAAATCGAACAGCCATTACATTTTTCATAAAAAATTTTGTTACAATGAACATACAAACGTTTTTAATATATCGTAACATTAACTTTTTAGTAAAATCGACGCACCCAGAAATAAAATTCAAAGTTATTTTGTTGATTATTACTCTAATGATTAATTCCCTGAGCAAAACTAACAAAAATCTCTTTAGCATCTTTCTTCTTTGATTTTGCCGTTTGAGGGGATGTAAAAATAACGGAAGTTTCTATCTGTCAACTCATTTGGGCTTTAGCCAAAGCCGCCTACAATGCTTATACACATCAAGAGCAACACCTGCGTCTGATCTCACTTCTATATAGCCACTGTCGGATTGTTAAGAGCAGATGGCTTTTTCACGTTGCTCAATGTAACAATTAGTACTCGTTGCTTTTGTCTCTACTTTTTTTTTCCCCTTTTTTTCTTACTAGACGCGGCTAATTTTATATTCTTTTCACGAGATATATACAAAACGAAATTAAGGCAAACTTTTTCCTTTACAAGTTTCCTTTTGGATTTCGTAGATTTTGGAATAAATTATAAGAATATTTGGGTTCGATGTAGATACGGGTAGCCTTTGGTTTAGAAAAAAATATAAAAAGAAATATTGGCGATAAACTTTAATTTTTGGTAACCTTGGTATTTTTAGCGTAGTTTTAGGTTTGCCATTTTGTTATTTACATTTTAGCGTCTATTTTGGAGTAAAAAAAAAAAACTGCCAAAAAATTAAGGGGTACCCATAAGTAAACTTCTATGGAATATTTTTTATTCATTTATGGAATTACCCTAAGCTTTTACTTAGGTTTTCGTTTAGCCTAAGTCTTATACTTTTTCCATTTATTTATGCTTTTATGTAGATTTGATTAAGATGAAAATTATTGCAATCATGCAACAACAACTTCAATGATGGTAATTTTCAGCAAATTTTACATTATGTGTTGCAAATATGCTGGATTACTGTATAGTATCAATTTAATCAAGTACAGATAATGTGATTTAATTATAAAATATTTATTAAAATGCAGATGCATTAATGCATTTTATTAGTTTGCATTTTTAGAAGATTAAATTTGTAATTGATGCTATATAATCAGAAATATTTACATTATTTTGTGCAAGATGTTACCAGAGCTTTTTTTATTTAGTAAAGTAAAATGTCAAAAATTTTCTAGCAAAAAAAAATAAATAAATAAAATAAATAAAAAATAAAAAAAATAAAAAAATCATCGGTTTTATTTTTAAATTATTATTTAAAGTATCATATTCACAATATTATTTTTTTTAATAAATTTTGCTTTTGAAATGAGACTTAATCAACTGAAATTATTTCTTTTCTTTTTTTATGAAATACTATGTTAATATTTACAACAACACACTTCATTAAAGTAATCATTTTTTTTCAATAGCTGGCACTATACTTTATATAAAATTAACATTAAATGAATTAAATATTTTATAAAATAAGATATATTCGGTCTTTTCTTATAAATTCGATATATTTTTTCAGTTTTTAAGTAAAGTTTAAAATATATCAAAGATTATTAAAAAAAATCTAAATTTAAATTTTGAAAATTAATTTCATGATTTAATAGTATGAAAATACAAAATAAGATTAATGAAATTCAAATTTTAAAGCTTTCCTAAAAATAAAACGTTATATATTTTTTCTGGCAATAACACGTGCACATGTTTCAACGTCGTGCAGATTTGAAATGGTGTTATTCAAAGATTTTGTACAAGTCTGCTTCTCTAAAGTAAGCGGGACTGGGTCGAGAAAGATGCGTGTTAAAATCTCATGTTAAGTGAAATCTAAGAAACCGCCGAGACGCTGATTAACTTTTTTTTATAAAGATATTTACTTCCATACATCGGTGGCAACAAACTACCAGCTTGTCTTGATTTGTTACGCTATTTTTTTCTCCTTCCGCCGAAAGAAACATCTTCTTGAATTAGAAAAAGAAGCAATGGTAAAAATATTATAAAATGTAAAGGCATGAAAATGAAAAGATGCAAGTTGGAAGCGTCAAAAACGTAAATGCTTATTTATTATAAATATATGAATCAACTAATGTAAGAAAATGTGCATTAGTAGGAATTTAATGAGCGTTATTTATTTACACATGGAACAGACTATTTTGCATGAATTTGGAATTCTTATACAGATATAGAACTTGATATTCATTAAAAGAGCTCTATAATTATATAATAATTATAGCCGTAGTATAATCATGTCTCTGCTTAATGCATTTATAAATGTTAAATATTATTTATTTCTCAAATTATACACATGTTTAATAATAATAATACTTAAACCCTTATAAATCTATTGTACTTCTAAAAGATATATAAATAAGAAGTTGATTATTCAATATTAAGGTTCCTTTGTTTGGTATTCACATAAAAAGCTTTCAATAACTAAAGCTTCAATATTCTCTTCAAAACTTGTTTTTCGAATACAATATTCTTCAATTAATAGCTTTGAAAGAACTAAAAGACATAATATTTTTCGAATTTTTTCACTTGATAAAAGTCTATGAATCCAAAAGGTTCTTCAGTTTAGATTCAAGTTATTGAAAAATATTTCATTTTGAAGGCAATTCAGGTAACACTGATATTATCATATGACATCGCCATTAAATTTTTACGAATAACTGTTCAAAAAAAATAGAGGAGTTTAATTTATCCCCAATCTAAATTTAATAATTTTTTTACGTTCGAAAGAAAGATAAAAGCAGTATATACAGGAATTATTATACAAATATAATATGGAATTACTATCCTACATTTATATTTTAAGATAGAAATCGTATTTTGATGATTAAACGAAGACAAAATTAATGTAACTACATCAAAAACAACTTCCCTCCATAAAACATTTCTTACCATAAGAATTTCTTGGGCTTTGATTTTAAATTACCTTATAAAATTATAATTGTTGAATATTTATAAATTATTACAATAGTTGTGTGAAGAAAAGGATCGTTAGAACCTTTTTTAATTAACTTTGCCTTTAAATTCAAATTATTCATTAGACACGCAGTTCTTCTCTAGTTCTTCACCTGTTGTCTGACGTCAAGCCTTCCCCACTGATGGATGATACTTCTCTTTTGAAAGACCTTCTTTTCAACAACCAGTCTCTTACTTATTCTCTTTCTTAATATTATTTATATTTCCAGAGAGTCCCAAAAAACGGGCTTCAAAAGTAATGCCGTAATGAATTTTCAAAAGACACTGAATATGGTAGTCTGAATAATTGATAAATTATTAAATATATGTATAAAAAAGACAGTTTTTATTTAGTTTGTGATGATATGCTCAATTTTATCATATTATTTAAATTATTTATTTTTAAGGATAATAGAATGTCACTACACACAATTATGAAGGAATTATTTTATTTTTATATCGTTTTGTAGTTTTGATAAGTTATGAAATATGGAATTTTAGTATTTCATGTAATATGAGTTTCATAGTCCGAATTTAAAATTCCGCATTATTAGGGTGAATTTTAGTGAATTCAATTATTAAACAAATATCTTGCTTGCCTTACATTTGAATATAATAATACTACTAACTTCAATTTATGTATGCTTGCTTAGTCAAAGAAATTTAAATTATGTCGAAATTAATAATTATATCATACATTCTGTCTCAAACTTCAGTGTCATTAAATAAATTTAAAAACATATAGAAATAAAGTTTTAGTATAAAAAGAAGAATTTTTTACACTTTTTGTTCACACACTCTTCAGTTGTAATTCAAAATAAAATATCTAATTAACTATCTCACTTAATAAATTATTAATTTTTAAATAAAAATAGTTCTTAGGATAAAATTAAATCTTCGCCAATGTAGAAAATATCTTTTGGAAATTTTTTATTATTTTTATTAATGAAAAATCACTTTAAATGAGTACATTCTAATTTAAATGATAATTTCAAATTAATCAATTACTTAGTGAACTCTTATATTTTAGTTAATAAAGTTATTTAACTTTATTAAATGATTAAAAATAATATTAATAGTTAAAAAAATAGCTAATAAACATACCGTCCAAGAATTTTGGAGACACATCCATGTGAAACCCTCAATTGCCTACTAATATCACATGGTCTTACACCTTGATGAGCTAGTTCTACAATTCTTTGCCTCACCATGTCTGGAAGAGGACGTCCATTTACAAAAACGCCACCTAACTGATTTACACCACCGTGACCTGAAATAACAGAACATGAAAAGAAGTAAAAATATTTTATCTTCACAACTTAACAGCTGTAAGGTAATAGTTAGTTTTGATTAGTTATTATGAAAGAAAAAATAACTATAACCGTTTAGTATGAAAATCAGAAAGTTAATTGGAGAATAGAATGGTAGATTCCCAAAACAACTAGATCAATTTGCAAAAATATCAGACGATAATGTGTAAGTGTACAAAAATAATTCGAAAATTTAAAAGAACTTTATAAAGATTGATATATGATTGCTAAAAATGTTGCCCTTAACCTATTAGTGTGTTCCTTAAAAAAATATGAATAGTAGACAAATTATTTAAGCTAATAACATTAATTTCTCAATTCTGCTTTTAATTTCAACATGTATTTCGGATTTGGCAGAAGAATTTTAGTTTATTAGTTTATAATTATGTAACACATTTTTAGTTCAACTGTCGAATCATGTGAATAGGTATAATGAAATTCCTTCACCAAAAGAGAAATAATTCTGAAACTTACTGGAGGATTGTGACTCTGAAGAGTTTGACCTCCCCATTTTGGGCTGAATGTTTTCCACTCCAGGATTCGATTCCAGATCCAAGGAGGTTAAGTAATTGATATTGCTTGAATCTGAAACGAACCCCACATACATGAGATACGGAGAAACATTCAAAGGAATTTTTAACAGTAAGTGTTTTTTTAGTGATTAAATTTTAATTTAATCCTTTAAACGAAGAAAATATAGCAGTTGACATGATGTTTCTGTAAAAGTTAATGAATAATATAAATGCTTAAAATACGTAGTTATAAATCTGCATTTCATGGTGGTAATACAAAGATATGTTGAATAATAATATCTATTTTTTTAAATATATAATATGAATAATATATTTAAAAATAGATTATAAATAAATGTAATTACAAATTTCATATATATATATATATATATATATATATATATATATATATATATATATATATATATATATATATATATATATATATATATATATATATATATATATATATATATATATATATATGTGTATATATATATATATATATATATATATATATATATATATATATCTATGTTTGTATCTGTGTATATGTATATGTATAAAATCAAACCATTTTATTAATTTAAAAACATTATTTTTGAAAAATAAAAATTTACACTTGGTGATGAACTTAGTGTACGTTCTTTGTGGTTTATTTTAAATATTTTTACTGTTGAAACAAATTTATTAAGGAACAATTATTTAAACTTAAGTATCTTTTGAGGGAATAAATTATATTTGAGCTATCACAATAAATTATAGTTTGAAGAAAATTTGTCTAACTTTTCTTAATATTTTTAAAATACAAACCATCTGAGCAATAAACTTTAATACAAATGCAAGTTAGAACATCAATTTATATGCTATTGGTTATTTTATAATTATATGCTCTTAGTTATTTTATAATTATATGCTATTGTGCTATAATTGTTGTTTAAATTAATATGTCATTGATTTAATCACTTTTTAAGATATTTTTATGGATTTTGAAGAATTAAATTGTGACTAAACATTATGTAATGAAACTCTAAAAATTTAGCTGTAAATTTGACACTTAATAAAATAAATGCACAATTAAATTAATTATTATATAAAGAAATAAAATAGTAATTTTGTAATAATTTAGCGATGAAATCAATTTACCAGGAAAATATTCAATCGAATTCTTTAGAAAGATATTAACAAAGCCTCTTAATATATGTTTTTGTTTTAAAATCAAAAATAGTAGCGTATTTGAAACTTTGATAAATTCTGGTAAAGTAGATAAAATGTCTATAAATAAAAATTCGCTATATTCTTTAACTGTAACAAAATTAAAGTAATTTGATAATGCATATATATAGCCATTTTTATCATTCATTTTTACGACAAAAATGCAGGATAAAAATGGTACGACAAAAATATTTACGACAAAAATTTAATAGCATACTGTTATGAATGTCGTTGTATCACAGATGATTTCATTTTTAAATTAGTGCACTAATATTTAATTATAATTTTTTGATTTCCTGAAGAAAAGAAGATGATATTACGCATAATATGAATGCGAACTTTTTCATTTTAACTGGCAAGCTCTTGTAATTCATTCATTTTTAAATATATTTCTATCAACTTTTCACTTATTTTAGATTCAATAAATTATGATTTGTTTTATTTTCATGAAGTTTAATAGATTATTAAAAATTTCTTAAACAAAAAATTGCAGATTATTAAATTTTCTCTGAACATTTAGGATAAATCTTTGATTCAAACTAGCAGATAGTTTTACCATCTGTTACTTTCAAACAACTTTTGAATATTTATATTATTATTATTATTATTATTTCAATCAAAATATATAAAGTACATTTTTTTCAAAAATCAAAAATATTTATTGTTATAAATAATGCTTAAACTACATTTTCATTATAAAAATTGTTCTGTTCCATTAAACAAATTTTTGAGCTTCCATTATTAATCACCTACAATTAAAATAGACTGTAATTTTCTGAATAAATTATAAAATAATTTCATTAATCTAATAGAACAATTTTGATAATGTGAAGTAACATACAAATATGGTTTGGTTTTATTAGCAGAAAGTTTAATTATAAATATATATGAAAAAATAGCTAACAATATTAAATACTTGTAATGAAAAAAATATATATTACAAAATGTATCGCAGCACATTTAAGTGAACAAAAAAATCATTTTTAACTTATCAAATTTATTTAATCATCACATTTAAGTCATCATCACAGCTTGATCATTAAAATTGACGCATATCGTAATAGAATGTGTTAGGTTACAGGTGAAATATTATGCGATACATTATGTAGTTTCAAAACTAAGAAAAACTTTAAAAAATTTCTTTAATGGCTTAATAGTTTCATAGGTAAATGGATCGCAAACATCTTATTGGAGGAAGAGGGAAAGTAGAATAATTTTGCTTTCTTTAGATTTCTACTCTCTTCTAAGAATCAATCAAAGCATCATCGTTACGCATCACCGATTTTATTTTTTTTTATCACGAGACAAAAGTGAAAAAATTCTTCGAATTTCTCTCGTATGATGAAGCTAGTATTGAGACCTTCTTGAGTTGAGTTGCCATGCAGTTTAACAATTTATTCCATGAACTAATTTGAAAGAATTTTAAGTCATTTAAGATGAACAGATGATATGAGGTTCTCTAACTCGCATGGGAAAGGAATTGTGTCACTAAAAATGATAAATTGATATGTTTATACGACAGAGTAATGATATTTTTTGATATCAACTAAACAAAAAATTTAAGCCGCATTTACCGTGTTGGGTAACACATGCTTCATAAAATGATGCAATTCGAAAAACGATTTTTAAATATACTTATATATATATATATATATATATATATATATATATATATATATATATATATATATATATATATATATATATATATATATATATATATATATATATATATATATAAAACTAACATAAACCTAAAAATGCATAAATTATAATTGAATCGAGTGATATGTGGTTTATTAATGAATTTCACATTTTAACACAGAAGTTGATAATCAGTAAGCTTTACAAATTGTACCCATGTTTTCATTAATATAAACCTCAGCCACGCTAAGTCATACTTTCCAATACAAGTATCCCTTAGAGAGAACTACCCCTATGCTTAGTTTAACTTGTTTGACTGCCGCTATGCTGAGTGTTTGAAATCATTCGAAGCATAATTCTCTTAAACAGATGTGTTTCCCAAGCAATGACCATATTCACTATATTTTCTTATGTTTTGTAGAACATCTGTTTCGTTAGCCCCGGGAGCATAAGGGACGCCGCTATACCTCTCTGTCATTGAGTGACATATCACTTCAGAATTAGTCTCGGTGGCTTAGACTAACCGCAGGGCCACATGAATGATTTCGGTGGAAGAAATACTTAAGATCTATCATTCTATCATCGATCTTTTATAAATTTTCTTTGAAGTAGGCTTAGCAAGGAATATACGAGACCTCACAACGTGTTAACGATGAGACACACGCATTCCATTGTGTGTGTCATAAATATTTAGAATTTAATAGCACAGTGGCACAAAAATATTTTAGAATTTAACAGCACAATAAAAAATGCGATTTATAGTTCTTTTTTTGTTCCCAAATCCACTAATTAATAAATATATTAAAATCAATTTCCAAATGGACAACTTTAATTTGCGTCATTAAAGGGATGAAAAACCAAGTTTCTATCTTGTATTTCTCATATTGCTTTAAAATCATATTTAAATGCAACTTTCACCATACAAGATTTTATACATTTTCACATTTTATTTTAGAATTTAACGTCACAATATATATATATATATATATATATATATATATATATATATATAATAACTTATAAGTATTTGTGTTTTAAACCCTAATAATTAATAAAATCAATAAAATTGGAATAAAAAATATTAAATTAAATACATATCATTAATATATACATATATATATATATATGTTATATATATATATATGTTATATATATGTATATATATATATATATTTATATATATATATGTATATATATATATATATATATATATATATATATATATATATATATATATATATATATATATATATATATATATATATATATATATATATATATATATATATATATATATATATATATATATATATATATACATATACAATTTTTATAAACCAAGTTTTCATAAGACTATAGTGGTTAAGACAATATATTAGAAATAAAATTTTGGCTTCATGATTAAGAAGGATTTTAGTCTTACAACATGGGCAGAAAAATTAGCAGTAATAGATTAATCCGATTTTCAGAAATTTAAAAACAGAATCTTATAAAATATTTCTTGAAAAATTATGAATTATAAGTGATATTAATTCGTTTTTGCTAATCAATAAGGTTTATAGTTTTCTTTTGATAAATATTAGGAAAGCTTTTTTGGTGGTAATTAATTAATAAACTTGTTAAAATAAACGTAATTTTTCTAATTAAATCATTCTGTTTAATCAGTTATTTTTATAAAAGAAAATAATCTCATAAACTCTTAGAAATATTAATTGTTAAATGATTTATAATTAGAAATATTTTTAGGAAATTTTACTTGATACTAAAAGCCTTAATCAAAAGTAAAAATTTGTATAAATTTTATTTGTCTTAGTAAAGGTTTTACTAAGACAAATACATTAAAATAAAAGAAGAAAT
Organism: Latrodectus elegans; assembly: GCA_030067965.1. NCBI lineage: Eukaryota > Metazoa > Arthropoda > Arachnida > Araneae > Theridiidae > Latrodectus > Latrodectus elegans. The sequence goes on from CM057810.1 coordinate 102,350,360, forward strand.
TCAAATATTTTGTTTAATATATCGGATAATTGAAAACAATTGTCTAAATTTTATTTATATATATCTGGTTCATTAGTTATGTTTTATTATTGGAAATATGATAGTTGCCCACTGCAGTTATTATTGTGATTATATGAGAAAATAATTCTTAATATTAATATATTTTGTAAATTTTATTAATTTACAATGCATTATGTTTCATTAAAAGGTTTTTAAAATTATTGGAATTTTTCCTGTTCTTTTAAAAATTTGTAGTTAGTAAAATACTTAATGATATGTTTATCAACAATATATGAAAACTTAATGATTATAAGAACATTTTCTGGTCGAAGAATTAAATTATTAATTACTGCTTGTAAAAATTTCTGCTGCGAAACAAAACTGTCGTGAAATTCATACAGAAATATAAAATAAAAAATAATATAAAATTAATTTTTGCTATTTTTTATTTTTGATAATAACATATCGGAAATTTTGATCTAGAGTATTATGCATTTTTATCCGTGCTTATTTCCACAAGTTTGGATTTTCATATTCATTTTGTGTATATATCTATAGTATAATTATAATAAAAGAGATGTTTCCAAACTTTAGAAACTCTTGTAAAAGTCTGAAAATATCTGAAAAGTTAGATATAAATAATGGTAAAATAATTTTATTCGGACGTAGTATTAGAATATAGCAGCCTTCTATGGATTTTTTCAAAATGGAAAAGAAAATTATTGTAATGAGTATTAATTGCACGAAAACACACACACAGTTTTTAAAATTTTGTTTTCCGAATTCTAGTTAGCATTATATATCTTTTGTCAAAATTCTTATAAATTATGTTAGACTTAATATTTGATAGGATTTCTAAAGATGTGTTAAGAAAAAAAAAAATTAAAGTCATGAACAATAACTAAGAAATGGAAAGAATTCATATGAAAAGAATATATGCAAATGCTATTAAAAATATTTGCTTACTTTTACATTCATAATCCAACTTAATTTCCCCTTGCCGATATGTTCTTAGATCTATCGGGCACATAGGCCAGTATCTATCACGAAAACTCAACATATTACCTTCGAACAAGTTTGATCGAAATACTCTCTCTTTTAATAGAATTCTAATTTAAATTTATGATTTTGGCAACACTTTTTCCTATCCTTTTCTTTTACGTCACTTCGTTTTCTTCTCTTTCTTGGCTTTTTAAATTTCCACCGATTTCTCATTTCCTCATATATTCCATTTCATAAATAATTTCTAAAATTCTCGTCCATTTATCGACAGGTTGCAGGAACTGCGAACGTCGTCTCTCGACTTCGTCAATGGAAGTCACTTCATAAAGTTCCCGTAAAAGAGTTCCAACTCATGTTCTGAAGGGGACGAAGTTTTGGAGACTGATACAGTGACTACATTTAGTTGGCAACTCCCAGGTAGAGGCAGGGAAAGAGGGGAAGGAAGCGTTACCCCCGCCATGTGATTCGACGTTTTTGAAAGTCCCCCTCTGTTCTCACCTTTCTACTTACGCAAAACGTACAACCAAATATTCAAAATATGTTAGCAGCTTTTTTGAGAAAAAAGTAATTATGTTTCTGCTATGCGAATCATCCTTTAAAAGCAATCTGTAAAAATATGAAAATGCAACTATTTTTAAAAGGAATTAACAATTTAAAGGCAATCTTAAAAGCCATTTAAGATCGTCTATATGTTGCTAAACATGCCTAATAACTTAAAAGCATTCTTGAAAAGCAAAATTATTTTATTTGTTATGAGTATATTTCGTTTCTCATTGCTTTTAGATGTTGGTGTGTCAGAATCAATCTAGTAAATCAATATGTAGGATTCAGAATGACACTTTCTAGTTTTACGTATTATGTATAATAAATGACAGGAAACTTTTCTCAATCATTTTTATCTTTTATATGAAATTACTAAAATTGCTTCCAATACATGATTTAGTATTATCAAATATAGCTAAGTACGTTAAATTCCAGTTCACTTTTGGTGTCTTATAATGTTTATTTTATCTAATAAAATTAATTTTTAAATCTACATGCAGCTATCGCATCCTAATTTTTGAAGGTTACCAAACTGTTGCAGTGTTTTCAGCTATGTAATTAGCAGTCTGCCTTCAGTTTAATAGCTTATGGGTTCGATTTCCACTCCCAGCATGAATATTCGGAATCCATTTAAAATAGAGGCTTCCGATCCAATTACCCTACATGTACTAAAGACGACTGTTGGCTGACAAACTAAATAATCATTAGTAATTTTTTTTGATTGATTATGTTCGTTTTTTGTCTTCATTTATTAAATTCACTCAGAGGTTAAATTTTAGCAGGTTTTGACAATTGTTATATAGTATATGTGTTACACCAATTATTTGCCAAATTAAATTAATAATTAATACGAAATGTATAATCAAAAGCTTTCTTTCCCTCATACGTCCTACATGATATGGCAAAGGAACTTTCAAGCAACTATATAGTTTTGTGCATACGTGGAGCGCATTATACACATATTATATGTAAAGATATTGGGTCCTCTCAAAATATTAAGTATAAACTTTAATTTCTCTTATGAAAATAAATATAAATTTGTAAACTATGTTATTCGTTAAAACTTGGATTTTTTTAACACATGGGATTTACAGGAAAAAGCATGAAATAGATCATTGCTTACTTAATTCATTTGTTAAATTAAAAATAATTGGTTTCATTCGAGAAACACTAACAAATAACCAAATATTTATATTTTGGTTATTTGTTAGTGTGTCTCGAATGAAACCAATAATGAGAATATCAAACTTCTCAAATAATGAGAATCACCTACTAATGTCCAACGAGTGGAAATCAAGACGTTCTGTCTCAAATATGTAACTAAATTCTTGTATTAAGTGACAGAAAATGCAAAAGTAGGCATTACCCAGGTAATTTTATTATGAAGTGATTCAACTTATAAAAGCAATTCTTAACTCCACTAAACAATAGGTATGTTGTTGGAGTGAAGAAGTATAATTTCTCATTTGTAATTCCCCACGTGTTCGGTCAAATAAGGATGAGCTTGAGTGGCCATTTATGTATCTCTACGTGCTACAATAAAATATAAACTTGAAATATTGTTAATTCACAGTTAATAATTGCAGTATTAACTGTCACTTGAATTACGGATTGAATATTTACATGATTAACATTCTTCATTTCCAAAGAAATATTCGATACGATTCGGTTTTTTATCTCTGAAAATCAGATTCGTCCATTACAGCTAAATTATTCTACCCATGTTATTAAATCCTTCTTAATCATAAAGTCAAAACTACATTTCTAATATATTGTATTATACTCGATAGTCATATTAGTATATTAGAAGTAATACGGGAAATATTTAAGAAATAAATTCTCTATACTTTTATGTATATCTTTCTCATAGACTCTATTTTTAATGTATAAATTTAATACTTTGAATATTAAGTTTCAATACATTTATTTATTGGTTGACTGCAGGGGGTTTGAATATAAATAATAATAATCAAACACACACACATAAATTATCTTACATTATTTGGTATATAAAAACTTTTGAGAAACATATTTTCTTATAAAATTTTTTTCGCATATTTTTTATACAATTTTTTTTAAATAAAAAATTTCTTTTAAATGTTTTATCCTCATCATTAAATATATCATCAATAATTTGATGTATTTTTGGTAATCAATTTGATTCATCATAAAATATTGTTTTATCGGAAAAAATGATAAGCATTTGAATACCATTTATGAAAATGTTGACCTATTGTAGTCTGTGATCAAGGAAGTGATCGAAGAATTTTGTATCTTAATTGCGATTCTATAATTTTTAAAAAAAATAGTTTATATCCCTCTGAGTTTACGAACAAGAGGAATGTGATTTGATTATTCTTAATTTATTAAATTGAATATAAATTACCGAGAATTTTCAGCACTATCCAATCGGAAAATTATGCATATTATCTTGTGTCTTTTACTCAAGGCCACCCACAGCCATTTACAAACCTAGGGCAAAGCCTATTTTCAGGCCCCATAGAAAGCCCATAAGTGAATTTTAAAATATTTTTGTTCATGGGGGGCTCTTGAATTTACGGGCAATGACCCTGTAAATATTCCATCAGAGCGGCCTGATTAGGATTCTTAAAAATAACTTCTTAAAATGGCCTTTTAAAGCAACCTCAATTTATCTGTGTGTTTAACTTAAGTACATTATTATAGTTTTCTTCTTTTTTTTTTTTAATATGAATAATTACTATGACATCAACATTATCAAATAAAAATTATAAAAAATGTGTCTAATTCGGTTAGTATATATTTTATTAATATTATTCAAGTCATAAAATATGTTATTTGGGAAATAGATATATTTTTAAATTATATTCTATTGAAAACATACGTTAATTTAATACTATTTCAAAATTTTAAAACTCCGGAAATTGATACTATTAGTTATTGTTGAAAAACTTTTCCATCTACACATTTGTAGAGAAAAGTAAAGTAGTTAATTAAAATGAATAAGCAAATGTTTACTTTATTTATGCTTCTTTATGCAATATGCTTATACATAATATATAGCATACATAGAGTAATATATTTTATGTGATAAATAATTCTGAAAAATGGACTTAAAGGTAACTTATTTATCAGTTCTTTGTATGTGTAAAAGATGGTTCTTAAATTCAAAACATAAATTAACGAAGTTTTTTTTATTAAAAAATAATTAAAGCATAAATAAAAAACTTGTTAACAAATCATAAAAGAGTATATTTGGAAATTATAATATTTGTAATCACCAAACATAGAAAAACCCGAATGAAAATTTTACTTGTACACTCTCACAAATGTTAAATAACTCAGAAATTTGATTCTTGTATAATTTTTCTGTAATTCTGATTAAAATTTAGATATAAATAGTTCGCAATTTTATAAATTAAGATAAAATATTTTAGTGCTGAAATAGCGATTTTAAGTAGGGTTTTCTTTTCTGTCTTTTTTTTTTTTTTTTTTTTTTTTTTCTAGATTAAAAAAAATGCATTACTATTTTTTTTATTTTACGGAGAAAATAACTCTAAATTTAAGAAATTGAGCATTAAACTGTATTAATTTATTGTCTTAGAGTATATTAAATACATATTAAATGTTTTAAAAAATGCATATAAAAATTCAAATCACAACTTTCTTTTGCGTTCAGTCATGTTTAAGAAAAACTAATTTTTCCTTTCTTTCTTGGAATTCCTTCGCGAATATGCCGCATGTGAAATGAATATTTACGCACCTCAGCGTGCCAAATCTTTATTAAATTTGGCCATCAAGTGTCAGATCAGATCAAACAACAACGTTTTGTGTAGCCGGAGATTTACATCGACGCTGGCAAGTCGAATCCGGCCGCCAGTAAAGAGATTTTTAAAGTTTCGTTCTTTTGTTGGTACATACTGAAAGCACACTGAAGTGCTACTCTATTGTGCAGGAGTCGCTTTTCAAAGGCTCTCATGTTTTTCATAGCTTTAACTAAATTCGGGAGTCATTTATCGCCTTTTGAGCGACGTTGAGGGTTACCATCTGCTCTTGTAGAGTCAAGCCACAATAGGATAAAGAAGGTTACTGGCGGCGCAATTTACGCCAAATTTCGCCATTCTTATTTCAAGTTCAGTTCAGAAGATAGCACATGTGTTGTTGCATTTAATTACTTTTGTTTACTTTCACTCTGAGCATCTGTGGAACCATTTAAAAAATATTACTTCTTCTCTAAATATTAGAAACTTAACGAATAAAAATTATCTGAAGACAGACTACTGAAACTAAATTACCAGATATTTTCATCGCAATAATCTTAGTGATATATTGCACAATATAAAAGTGTATATTTCCACCTAAATAACAATTAAATTTGATATTACTCGTAATTCCTTAAGCAAATTGCTAAAGTAAGAATTTTTAGATTTGTTTCTAACTTAAATTTTGATTTTCATAAATTATCTCAAATGAAAAAGTTGTGGCAAAACATTAAGATAAAGCCAAAGAAAAAAAAAATCTCAATACTGTTATGAGCTTAATTGCGTGAAAATTTTGAAATAAAAATAATTAAATTATTGTATCTATTTGGGATCATTTTTCATTTTTATTGTAGGAATTATTTTTGTAGATCTTCGTTTGACTTAACTGTTACATCTTGTAGATTTATTTAAGTAAAAAGAGAATATAAAGACATTAATTTGCATATAACACTTAAAATTTCCTGGATTTTCTACTTTACAATATAGTCATAACAATTATCTTACATTAATCATTTATATTTTTTATGTGTCTCATATTTAATAAAGAAAAAAAGAATGTAAAATAGATATATACATTACGGTTGAAATAGTTGGACTAAAGGAAATAGCAATTTTTGATAATGGTAACATAGTTTTTCTTACAATAAAAATTCTAAAATTAACAATTATTTATTCTTTCTTATGAAAATTAATTTTCCAAATAATTTTTCTGATAATTTAAACATTAATGAAAATATTTTTTCCTTTATTTTTATGAATGAATATATGATTTACTTAATTAACATATATTTGTAATTATATTATTATATGTCATTGTAACATATGAAAAAAAAGATTTGTGCAAGATAAATGAAATCGCATAATAATGCCAAAAGCTTAGGTAGATTATTCGCCAAATATTGAATGGAAAAATGTTACCTTTAAAAAAGATCGTTTTGCAAGGGGGCCGACTCGTGTACAATATACACGTGATTTATGCCTTCGGGGAGTGTTACCTTTGACTCTTTTTCAACAATCTCTCCCCTCTATTTTTATTTTTTTCTCTCTCACTTTTTTTTTTTTTTTTTTTTCCTGTCCACAAGCCTTTACCGGAGTAAACATTGAATAGGATTATTCTGAGGTTTGTAAAACAGTTTCGATGTATTTAAAAATTTATATGGAGAAACATTATTCTTGGAGTTGCTTTTTTTCTTTTCTCCACATATTTAGCTAGTTATTTCAAGCACATTTCATTTTCCAAGATAATTTTTTTTACTGAATTCAACGGATTTTCTTAAAATAAATAACTGGAAATGGAAAACTAAATTGTTTTTCTTCAGCGAAGTGGATTATCTTTTATTGAAATATCATTTCTAAAGAAATAAAATTTAGAATTATCATTTAATAAATTAGAATTTATCTTTTCAATTTTCTTATAACTTTTTTTCTTTCGTGTTTTTCCTTTGTTTCAATTTTTATTTTCGTACTTTTACTAATTCTAAATCATTTTAAAAACTTATATTAATTTAGATGGAAAGCTTTATTAATGAAGTAAACCCAGTATAATAGATTAAGTAATAACAATTTGGGGAAACAACACTGGTTACTCGGTTACTTACATCTGTATGTGTGTACACACACACACACACACACACACACACACACACACACACACACACACACACACACACATATATATATATATATATATATAAATAGATAGTGTAAAAATAGTTTTTTTAAAGGAAGTAATACTCTTCTTTTTATCTGAAAATTATATTTCAAATTAATTTTTCAAATTACTTAAATTAATTCCAAAGAAATTGATTAATTAATTTCTTTGAAAGTAATACTTTCAAAGAAGTTAATTTGAAGTATAATACGCAACAATAAAGAGAATAAAAGACATAAATATTTAAACATTCAACTGAATTGATTAATAACCTGTTAAAATGATAGTTTAATTATTCACTTGATTTGATAATTTAATTTACATTATAACTAAATATAAAAGAATCAAAAGTCTAAAATCTGAAGCCTTGGAAAAATTATGTTAAAAATCTCAAATTCAGTGTATTTAAGCAAAATTTTAAGTCTTTGTTTAATTCATTATAATTTATTAAAATATAAATTATACGCTTTTTACATAAACCTTTTACATCTATTTAAGAATACCAACTGTTCAGGTAATGATTTCTAGCTTTCTCCTCGAGAGTACGAGCTCCGTTTCATGGATAAGGGGAAATGTCAAGGGCAACAATGCCAACTTGTATTGTGTGCGAAGGAGGTAAATGCTCCCTGTGAAAAGGAACCCCTGATTCTTTCAATTCGCCCTGATAAATGCTCGTCTATGAAGAGATCTTTAGAACCCGTCCAAAATAGACTCAGTTCATGAAATGAGATTGTAAGCCTTGGCTCTTTCCTTTTTCATGCTTAAACACCCACCTTTAAAGAATTTTTACCAGCAAAACAGCACTTTAGAGCTCTCATTTGTCGTAGTAATAAGGCCCAGTTCCTTTCTCGACAACTATTTCGGAATTGTTGCTTGGTAATAATACCCAAAAAAGAAATTTAAATATTTTTCAGAATGAATTCATATAGGAGGGGGCCAGCTCAGTTGCAATCGCGTCATCTGACTGTGGTTCTGAAACACGACTTGTTGGCGATAGGTGAGTATTCTGGTTAGTAAATGACTGGGCACAGAACTTTAAAATTCATCATGCTCAGAATTCGCCTTTTGCAATATAGGCTTTGTTCGAAAGTATCAAAGTACGTGATTTTAGTTAATATTGTTTCACAAAAAATTAGTTTTATCTTGTGCAAAAAAGAAAATATAAACCCATGATACGATGTTATAACCCAAGATATAATATAGAAGGAATCAGTTATTGATATGCAAAATAATTCGAAGGATTATGATGGTGTTTGTTTCATTCATTCTACTAAATAAATTCTGTGGTTCTATAAAATAGCCCCTATTATATACAATGCCTATTAAAATATATAATTTTTATTTTTACGTATATATTATAAAATGCCATGGTTTCATTATCGGTAAGATTAATAATACGTATCATTTCAACTATTAAAAGACTTATTTTTCATTTATTGAATTAATAATTTTTCTCCAGAAAGGTTAATCATAATTGATCCAGGAGAATTTAAAATGAATTTATATATAATAAATCTATTATAAAACAAAGAAAAAATTGTGGAAAGAAAGATTGTGTAATTGACGAAAACTTTTAGCGTCTTTATTTCATGATGAAAAAGTCCAATTCAATTTAAAAAATTTAATTAAATCAATAATAAATGTACTCATTAATTATTTTAATAAAAGGGGGCTCACAGGAAAATTTTTTCCTATTACTGCCAAGATCGAAAACGTGTAAATGAATGATCTTCTGTAAAGCATTTGAGCGTGTCGCGCCGTTCGTTACGGTGAGCGAGCAATGTATCTATTTTAATATCTTCCCCATTGGCGATCAAATGGAGCGAAGCAGCTTGACCCTTCCTCCCTCACCCTTTACGTTTATTTCTTCTAAAATTGGAAACGCGTACCCCTGCCATTTGCATCACGTGATGATCGAGCTGCATCTTTATTTATTTATTTTTACTTTTTCGCAATGGCTCTTGCATATTTTCATCTTAAGTTATTTACGGGAAGGTGGTATGGGATGCATAAAATGTAAACATACAATTGAATTACGCCAATCTGAATGTATTCCCTAGGAAATAAAAAGCAAATACTCGCCAAGCAAATAGAAATGCTTAGACGATAAAAGTTATTATTTGGAAATTGATCAACTGTTTGTAAACAGTTATGGTAACATAACTCCAATAATGTGAAACATAAAATGCTTGAAGCAGATTTAGATTTTCTTATAAGCAAGTAGAATAAATAGATTATGGAGAAGTAGATTTCGTATGGGCAAGTAGGTTTTTGGCCTGGTATGTTCATGGTTATACTAGGCATACAGTTTCTTTATTTCTTTATTTACGTCCCAAGTATAAATATGGTCATGTTTATACTTGATCTATATTTGAACAAGGCCTAAATTTTAGTTGCAGGTTTCTTTAATTTATGTTTCTTCATATACTAATCTTCTAAAAGAAACGGAATTAAAAATGTGTAAATTTAAATGGAGACAGTCTAAAGCCCGTCACATATCTGTGTTGAAACAAATGAGCTGTATATATTTGTAATGTTTTCGACACGTATGGAAAGAATAAGTTATATAATAGGAAGAACAGGTGAAGATATATATTGGGGAAAAATAGGAAGAATAGATGATACATAGGTGTTTGTCTATACCTATTCCTAGGTGTGAAAGAATAACTTGTCTAGAGGGATAAGTCAAAGTGAAGGTGAAAGAATAATATAGAAATGCATAGAAGACTTTTCAATGGTATACCAATCACAACGGCACAGCTTTGTACAAAAGTGTTTTCTTGAAACATTTATAAATGCACATGGTAAGGTTTAGTGTCACTCACAAACATTTTTTGATTTATATTTCCCCCGATCTTAGACATTTTCTTTTAGTAGTTAAGCTGGAAAAGAAAAAAAGCATACAGTCACACTTAAAACCAGAACGAATCGATTTGCAAATAATAGCACTCAATCAAACGCACAACAGTAAGAATCATTCACTCCTTGTTAACAATGATAACATTATTCTTATGAGAGTATAAGTCGACTCTTCTTTAAGCTACAGATCACCAATTATTTCCTAAGACCCACGCGACTTTTCTAACAAAAATGTTTTTCAATAACACGGGTTCAGCTTTTCAGCTGTTTGAAATATCTTTTATACAAGACAAATGCCGTGTAGGTAACTTTTACGGAAAACCCTGATTTTCTGGTCCTTTCTAGAATTTTCGGTTGGATTTCATTATCCAGTACTACTGCAAACAATGATTTGATAATGAGTGTCAAACAATTTTAAAATAAGGAATGAAATTAAAACACAATTTATTAATTAGTTGTTGGCAGCACATCATTAAAATAGTTATATTCATTAATTAAGATTCCTTAAATTATTTTCTTAATAGATATATTAATTAATTGCGTAAATTGTGTATATACATACATACATACATATATATATATATATATATATATATATATATATATATATACATACATACATATATATATACATATATATATATATATATATATATATATATATATATATATACATACATACATATATATACATAGATATATATATATTTCCTTTAATGTCTGTCATCATATGTTCAATTATTCAAGTTAATAAAGTATACAATTTTTGTAATTCTTCAAGAAAAACTTGATGTTTTCTTTTATTTTTAAAAATTTTTAAGATAAATTTTCAGAGTTAGTTCATTTTCTCCCATTTTTTGGCATATTGAAAAATTAGTTCGAAAACTAATTTTTTCTAAACGAGGAAAATTTAGTATACGGTTTTTATTAAGTAAATAGTTATAAGTCCGAAAAAGTTTTAATTTGCGTAATTAATTAGTTGTTTGTTAACTAATTATCAACTAATTAGTTTGGAAAAATGAGAAAAGTACATTTGATCTATTTAATAGCGTTGATTATCTTTAATAATTTGAAGTTCAACCATCTCAAGTACTTTTAAACACCTCAGAAATTTCAATTTTATCAAAAAATGAATTCGACACTTGACTTATACTAAATACCCCCCCCCCCTCTCCCCTCTGTACTCTCTTACATCTATAAAATATCACTCTGCCTGATATTTCGTAGATGTGACAGAGGCGATTGTTCCAGCCTGGCAAAAATATGTTACATGGCCACAATACACCGACGACTGAAGATTCCATAAGATATAATTGATGATTGTATATATCTGACAAAATTACTAGCTAATCACAAAAGACGAGCTCGACATTTTAATGCTTCTCGTTACAAATTTCCATCTTAGAGTTATTAAGTTATTCGATTAACTTTTAAACCCACTTTACTTTATAGATATTGAAGATGATTATATCAATCTGTCAAAAATTTGTTACACAACCAAAAGACTCATCAACAAAAGAGTTCATAATGTGTATATTTCCACCATTTTAGGTGAATTAGACTGCTCTGTTATAAAGTTTGGAGAGTAAAAAATACTCCAAACAAATTAAAAATTGAAATCTATAATGCAACAATAAAGTTTGTACTTTAATACGATGGTGAATATTGGAAACTAACCAAATCACAGGAAAACAAAATCTATGCATTACAAGCAAAATGACTTGCAAAGATTTTACAAATTTATTTGCCACAAAAAATCATCAGCCACAGTTTATACGAAGAATTAAAATGTTGTCGTATTACATATGACTTTAAAAAATATTTCTGATGATTCTACAAATACTCAGAATGAAACCAACTGATCCCAAGAGAATATAGTTTACGTGGGCGTCTGATGGACGTAAGGCTGACCTAAAATAGTTTTTAGGTGGATGATTTTCAATGACAGGAATGTTTTTTGATAGGCCAGCTGGGGGTCTTGCCAAGAAAGCAGTTCTGGACCGTATAAGATTAAAAAAAAAACTCGGGTCTCATGCGCTACTAAATTGCAACGAACTACAAGACAAGATACTATTCTATATTTCTATATATTCTCATTATTTTAGTAACATATTGTTCTGTTAATATTCAAATCCATTTTTTTTGTAGACATGACACGATGATAACACTTTGATTACGTATGATGACGAAAAAGTAAATGTAATCCAATTTTTCATTATCAAATGATCTCACAAATCCTGAACCTATAGTAGAAAATATTTGAAGACTCTTGAATAAGCAAATCTATCATTATATTATTCGTAAAGTAATGAATGAAAATTGTGAAAGAACGAATATTTCCGAGCACATAGTTTTCTAAATCAGTGACAGTGGTTTAAAACAATTTTTTTTAAAAAAATCTAGAGTGTCATGAGGAATTCCATATTAGAGATGCAAATATATTTATTCATTTTAAAATTATGCAAGGAATTTTTATAAGTATTAAAGCATTCTTCAGTTTTAACTAGTTTTAAAGTATAAGAAGAGATTTTTAAGTTTTTCCAATAGTAAATTAAGAAAATAAAATAAGTAAACTGAATATAATACATTTCAAGAATCATAGAACTTTTTTTGGGAATGGACTTCAAAATTACTGCAGGCCAACACCGCATGAGAATGTCAATTAGGACCTAGAGTAAAAGGAACATTTTGCAAAAAAAAGGAGGGGAAATACTGAAGAAAAATCCGAAATCTTATAACTCCAGATACACATTTTCAAAGAACACATATCGTGGTTTTTTTTTCTTTATAATTAGCACGTGACTTGCCTGAGAAAGAGTAAAGACAAGAATGTGTCGGTATTTCCCCTAGTCCTCCTTGGATTCCTCCCAAAAAAGGCAAATGAATTTATACACATATGAGAAGAAATAACGCAAAATAAAATAACGCAACTGCTCATTGGATCTGTCAAAGCCCTCATTTTGAATAACAATCGAAGAAAAGGCAAATAAGCTACATTTTTCTTTTTGTGCCGATCCTGCCCTCTTCAGTCCCACACAGCGTCTCCACTCTAAATTACGGGGACCCCGTTAATAACACACGAGCTACCTGTCTTACGCACCGACGCTTTCCAAGAACACGATCAATCCCCGCCACCCCCACCCTTCCCTCCGATTCTCATATTTAGTCCGGTGGGGGCGGTGGAAATATTTCCTTATTATTATTATAGCGAAATTTTCTTTCTCATCCCCCCCTATCTATCCTTCTTTTATTAGTGTTATCATTATCCCTTAGTAGTTGCTTTTCTCCGAAAATGAAATTTCGTTTTTCATATTCTGTCTCCATTTAAATATTTTATTTATTTTTTTTTTATTGGAGACTTACATATTTATAGTTATTCCCCCTATTTCTTTTTCTCCTCACCTGTGGCAAAGAAATATTGTTTTTTTTTTTTTTAAACCCCCTCTGGCGCCATTTTCTTCATTTTTCTCTCAAGGGCGATTCTATGCAATGAATTCTTATAGAGCTCTATTTGGAGTTTATTATAAAATATGAAAGGAGAAGGGTTAGGAGGGGAAATAACTGAATCTTCGTTTTCGGGGAAAAATATTTTATTTTATTATTGCTATTTTTTTATGTATATTTTTAAATTGTAACGGTGAAAGATTTGTACGATTTTCGCATTTATAAAATTCGTATTTATTAAAAAAAATAATATTAATTCCTTTCATAAATTGAAACTGACCTTGATGGTTTTTAAACTTGAATTAAGAAGTTTTGATTACAAATTCTTTGATTTTTATCATATATGATTCAACATCTGACTTATTTCAGTCCTTAACAATAATGGGGGAGCCAAAAAAATGAAATCTTACTTTCATTTGTTTTCTGCTGTTTATAGAATGCATTTTAGTATAGATGATTTCCAAAATTTATATATTTTACTACAAATCTAATCGTAATATAATTTATAGTTACAAATTTTAACTTAAATTGAGTAGGCTACAGCTAATTTCATAAATTATTTTAAAACTGTCTCTTTTCAAGTAAAGTAAACTTTTTTAATAAAATTATATAAACTAACGCATTACGAAATCCTTGGATTTTAAATATATAAGCAATATTAATTTTATTGAAATTACGCTAGAAATCAGACAAGAACATAATAAAATTGACAACTTTAAACATTTTTACAAAAGTATAACGTACTTTAGGTCAATATTTGAGAAAATTAAAACTATGTACTTTTTTTCATATACAAATCAATAGCCTCAAACATCCTTGGAAAAAGGAAACTTTTATTTCGCACAGAAATCTCTAATTTCATTCTATGTATACGAGTCCGATGTTTTAAAAAGGTATATTAGAAACTTTCTCAAACCAAATAAATTTCCTTAAGCACATCTTCATAGTAAATTTCACGATTTCAAGAATTAAACATTAAAAATGACTTTTTTAATTACTAAGTTCTGGAACTTGAATAAATAATTAATTTTAATATTAGAGTATTTATCACTAATAAGTGGTATTTAATAGTTATATATCATTGCAAATATCATTTTGTAAATACTTATCAATGGGAAAATATTTGCAAATATCATTCATATTTGCCATTTGTGGACATTTATCAAATATTGGAAGGAAATGCTTTTTTCTGGTAAAAATAAATAATTGTCATTTGGTTTTGCCTACTTCTGTTTTTATGTGCTAATTAATAAATTAGAGCTTATTCTTCATCATCAGTTGGGCTGTAATTTTAATATCCTCATCAGTCAATTCATTTATTTGCTTTATTTTCACTTCTGATCTCTTCCTTGTTTTTTAAAACTATTTTAACTCTAAATTAAAAACATTAATTAAAACTTGTTTAATATTTTTTAGAAATTTAGTATATCTCATTAGTTGTATACATAATTCATTTTTTTTTAATTCTATGTTTGGCTAAATTATTACTTGGATTTAGGGAACAGGATAAGGGATAATATGTTTTCTTGTTCTTATAATTTTGTAATATTACTTTGATTAGTAGTTCTTTTCAGAAATTGTGAAGCCTTCAGTTTATTCTGCTTTCGTAACTTGTTTGTTAGATGTATGTGAAGTCATGATTACATCTGTTACTTTCCAGAAATATAATTTATCTGATTCATTTTACTAATATTAATAGAAGAAAAATATAAAAATATTAAGTCTTGTTCTCCCTTTATGTTTTACAAGTTAAAGGTTCCGAGTTCAATCCTAACCTTTCTGCACACACATCTGTCGGGTGCGTGCTTGAAAGTCTTTCAAGGTCCATACCTTTCGACCCTATAAAATGACATTTTACACGTAAAAATATTTCCTGAAATGCAAAAATATAGATCTTCAGTATCACTATTCAGTATCATATTAGTTGATAAGATATTTAATAAAATAAAAATAAATTAAATATTTTTTTATGTTTTTAACTCCGAGTAAAGTAAATGTATTAATATGAATAGATTAATTATTTTAAAATTGAAACATTATCGAACTACTCCAAAGTACAAATATATAAGATCTAATTTATCCTATATTTATATATATATATTTTTTCATACATTTGAGTATATATATATGGATTTATATCATAACTAATATTATGATTTATTTTATTATTCGAATATCATCAAACTATTACATAAGTGTTTTTTAAATTCACGAGAATTTAAATCAGAAGCACTATTAATATCGAGGTAATACAATATTACTATTATTAATTAAAGGTTTTATACATAAATTTGAAATGTCCTAAAAATATTTGATTTGCTTCATTTAAGTATGATTCATAGCTAAATGGAAATATATGATCTACTTTTATGATAGCATATGCTAAACATTTGTCTCTATTTAAGCAGAAAATAATAATTTGGTTTCTTTATAATATTTGTAACAATTTAAAATGAATTTCAGTTTATGGTATTAGACATCAAACATTAAAGGATACGCATTATATATTTCTGTTGTTATACAGTAGATTTACATGCAATCCGAAATGTTGAATAAATAAATAAATAAATATATATATATTTATTTATTTATTTATTTTCTTGTAATATATACATATAAAAATATTTCCTGAAATGTATAAGATCTAATTTATCCAAATTTATCATCTTGTAATATATATATATATATTACAAGATGATAAATTTGATCCTATAAGCTAATCTAATGCTGCCCACCCTGTCCAGAGTCAGCGTGCCTTAATGCGGATAGGCAGGTTCTGGATTCGAATCCCGATTCGGGCATGGATGTACTTTCTCTTTCTCCTGTCTTGTATGAATGGGTCCTTTCCTTGTATGAATGAGTTGTGAATGGTTGCCTACCCTATAAACGGGAACCACATTACGGTTCGGTTGAAAAATTGGAGCAGCGCATCCCATATTGCCAGCCTAGCTAGGACAAAATAACGGCTAATTTAATAGCTAATATTTTCTTTTTAATGATCTGAAACATTTTAATCTCTCAAATATAAAAATATCGACTATCAGATGTCCAATCATAACTATTTGGTCATAAAACCAGTTTCCCCTGACGTTGGCTGCGTAGAACATAAATTCAAATTCTCTTATAGCAACATAATAATCGATATATCATTCCTAAAAAGTGATTTTCCGTTATTTATCCACATTTTTTTTTAAAAAAAAGCAAAGCAAATACTATTTATATATATATAAGTTTCCTAGCTTCAACAAATTTCTAAAGAAAATACCAGGAGTAAACTTTCTTCAGTAACTCGCTCAAGGAACAGACAGCTCATTATATTTCGGAGTTTCCTATTGTCTTCCTTACTGCCACGAATGCTCCATCACAAAACTTTTGCAAATAAATCTTTCATTTTTGTCACATATGTTAGTTGTTTATACTCTTCGTCCTAACTGGGTCAGTCTTACTTTATCAAAAGCAAAACAGTTTTTACTTGCAATATAACTTTTTTTCTTTAATAAAAATTCTCTGAGAAACAGTGTTATGTTTTAGGATAGGATGTGCTTTAAAATGCAAAATAATGGATTTCTTTGTAATTATGTTTAATTAACATATGTTAATTTTCATAAGGGACTAAAAGTTAAAAAATCTATAAATTTTGTTTTTATTAAAAGATTTAAAAGATAAGTAAAAACCTGAATAAAAATATATACATTCGCAAGAAAATCATATCTTTTCATATAATATTTATAGTTTTAATTTTGTCACCTATTTAAAAATTTATTTTACATAAATTTAATCACATTTGTTTAGTATGAATTTTCAAAATTATGATATAACACAAATTATTTCATCTCCGTTATATCCCAATTTTAATTTTGTAAAAATATGATGCCATTTCTACAGTTATTATATTGTATGCAAATCATTTGATAAGTTATATTATTTATATTTCATTCTTATTTTGAATTCTTAGCATTGTCAAAATATACTTTACTTTATATATTTTCCTCTTACTTTTTGCTTTTCCTAACTGTTTATTCGGTAGATTTTTATCACACTTAATAATTTTAGAATTTTTTAAATTACTTCTAGCGGGAAAGAAGCTGGACGTAGATAATTATTTCTAATAAATTGCATAGAATGTTCGAATATTATATCACACTAATAGTACATTCAATCACTCATGTTTCGTAAAACTGTTTTTTAGAAAATTAAAATAGGGGAATGATTAAATTCTCTCAAACGTTTTGCATCACATGATTAAATCTTTCACTCCTAAGCATTTTTCCAAAATATTTGTGTTCTGTCATCAAGCAGAAACTTCTAAGATCAACACATCCATCTATCTTAGCAGGAAGGATTTCATCTCTCTAAGTGGATGGCTCAGCAGGAGATTCAAGTGAAAGTGGAATGCCACGTAAGAGGAAATATTTAAGTTATTGATTAATAAACATGGAATGGCAACAAGGGAAGAAGTTGTTGTCCTTCTTGAGCAGGATACCAACATTTGCTCCTTGAGTAGTCATTCCATTCGAGAGGATGTATGATCGTTAACTTGGCAGGCTTTGAGATGTGGACGTTAACTCATCCGATATTTCAGAATGTTATGCTAAAGCCGTTTTGACTACGAAAGAAGACCGTCTTGACCTGGTAGCAAGGGACGGAAGTGCGATCAGAAAAAGCTTTTTTCGCTCAGAAAATTGCTGGAGCAGAACCATTAAGGATGGGTTTTTTCTCGTCGAATCACAAACCAAAACGAACATTCACCCCCACTTCATGTCGTGGTATCTGTCAACTCTAGTGTCCACTCTCTGCCATTAACCCCCTTCTTTTTTTTACATTTTACCTCCCAATTTGGCTATTTTTTTCAATATTCCTCATATTGACTAGAACCTATTGTAACACGAAATTGGAAAAGGCTTGAAACCAGAAGACAGATAATGACACATTGAAAGATAGCATAGCAAAACTAAAAATTTTGAGCACAAGAAGGGGGAATTGCCACCAGTTTGAAAGTATAAGAAAAATACCATTAGAATTCACAGATGGAAATAAAATAAAGATAAAAAAAAATTTCAATTATTAATTTATCCAAAATAAATAACTGAGGAAATTTTTTATAAAAAAAATCATTTTCTTTCGAAACAACTCATCCTTTTTTACCAATATCAATATTATTTCAGCCATTACTTTAAACAACTTTCGTTTTTCTTCAAAGAGTGCTCTAAAATTAGGCAAGAGTGCAAATAAATCTCGTTTAAACAAATGCAATCTCGCCAAAGCCTTTGCTGAAAAATGTCTAAATACTAACTTAGATATGTAAGAAACATTTCTATTAGAACTTAATTGTTATGTAAGCACGATTCCTTTTTTTTTTTTTTTTTTGTTATAAAGAGATATTTTTATTTTCAACAAATTAATCATGACTGTAATGTAAAATATATCTGTACGGAAAAAAAGATAATGTACTAGAAGAAACGATTTTTATTCCCATAAAATTTGATTCAACACTTCCTTTCAAAAATATTTTCAACAAGTATTGTAAAATAAAAATTTAAAATATTTATGCTCGAATTTTTTAAGTTTTATCAATAATAAAAGTAAATTGTTTCAATTTTAAGTTTCATAAATTTTTTCACAATTTTTTACAAATAAAAAACTAAAACAAAATTGTTTCATATCAAACACCTATAAGATAACTAAAATGATTGTTCGAAATCATTTCATTTTTTGTCAGTATTATGTATATTAGTTAATAAGTTGACGTTGTTTTCCTTTAAACTTTTATAGTAATCAATAACACTAAATTTAATAAATAAAGGCCTTTTCTGTGAATAATATATTTACAATATAATAAAATTTTATAAATTGTAAGTTTTTATAACATAAGTCAATTCGATTAAATTTTTATTTTATTTTAAACAATTTTGCAGAGAATTTATCCATCGTAGAATTTATAACTACTCAAGAAACAAGATTTGTTAAAAGAACACATAGAAAAAGAACTTTCATAAAAATTTCTGCACCAAAAACTTACAACTAGAGATATGTCACTTATAAATGTATATATATTTATAATAGAATTCACTTGGAGGAAAAGCTTTCTTTGCTTACCTTTAAACTCGTTCTTTCCTTGAAAAATAAATTACTTAAAAGCATTTGATTCTCGTTACATTCCAGTTTTTTGAACAATATAATCACTTAGAAGTTTCTATGCATTTGTGATTTTCGCATATTTAATACATTATTGTAGAATGCAATAACTAGAATAATCCATTGGAAAGCAAACTAAGCGTACAGATAGAAATGAAAGGAAAATTACCACGAATGAACTAATTCACAGCTTTGGAGCTAAATAATCTAATTTTAAATCACTAATAAGCACCGGGAAGCTTATTTCGATTGATTTCATCTTTGGATCCGTGTGTGGTGATGATTTTATTTTAACAGAAGTCGAAAGAAGTTATTTCCGTTACTAAAACTACGAATCTATTCAAGTTCTTTGTTTAACCACTTATAAAATTGAGAAGGAGAAAAAATAAAAGGAGAGCACAATTTCTTGAGGGAGTGGGTTTGAGAAAGGCGTGCGAAAATCGTGATTACGATTTGTCGATAAACGACCCAACGTGACCTAACCGTCCCTAAGCAGTTTATTTCCTTGTACAATCCCGAACTTTCTTGTTTTCTATTAAAAAAAAAAGGGGGACTTTTCAGGGATCGAGGAACGTGGCAGGAATGAGGAATATCTGTCTTTCGAAGAAACTGAAGAATCAATTAGGAGAAGAAAAAAGTCATGCCAATTTTATGGTTCGCAGCAGTCTCCTGTATCAGAAAGTTATCAAAACTAAAATCTAATTTACGATGTCCGTGTTTCCGAAAGAGAGAGTTAAAACTGTCAAGGAATGAGACATTTTCTGGGCATGATGGACTGAATTTTACGACCCGCCGAAAAGAAATTTAATCTGTTGCAATCTAATGATTGATGGTTCTATATGTCAACATCTGCCTTATGAGGCTTTTGTAATTAACAATCAATAACTTTCGATGATTTTTTAAGGGTCAAAGTACGCCAGAAATTATATATATATATATATATATTTAATTAACTTGAATTACACAAAAGAGATATGATTTTTAAGAAATTAGATAAACTTTTCGAATAAGAACAAGAAGAAACATTACGAAAACAAGGGAATAATTAGAGTAATAATAGAAATTGGAAAATAAAAATTGTGAAGAAAAAAAATATCGAGAAACTGTAGAAATAACGTCCCTTCTCACCAGGAAACAGTGGGCAAGGGGAAGGTGTTTCGAATGCATTGTGTTTTGAAGAATAAACAATATATATACATGAATTGAAAAATCTACTTAAAATGCATTTATTGTATCTAAAGCTCTTAAATATCGGTGGATTGTCTAACTTTATAAGAAATTTAATTAAAACCTTATGTAAAAGATATTTGAAAGATATATTTGATATATGTTTCCAAACATAATAAATTAGTTATTTTCAAACAACTTTCTTTTCGAAGTACACACAAAATAGAATATTTGGAGTAATTTAGAGAATTAAATTAGTTATATACACATTACTTTAATTTTTAAACGAAAGTATGGTTCCCCAGTTTCCGTAAAATTAATCTATTTTATTGGATAAAAATCACTCAAAATTATTGGATTATACATATATAATTTCAATATTGTCATACTTTGTGCTTAAGCTATCGGAATATAATGAACAACTATCATACATGATAAATTAATTTTTAATTTTAAATGGACGTTGATAGGGTATCTCGTTTATTTGTCAAAAACATTGCTTTCCGGCTTAGATGCGTACGTTCATCTGTTTTCTACTAATAGAACCAGATATATCTGATTGATTCAGTCCCGTAGAAATGGGCTGACGTTCGGATTTCAGTCAGAAATTTCATGTGTTTCAATGGCAACGATCTATTGGAATCTTTGTTTATTGTTTCCATTGTGCTATTGCAACTTAAAAAAAAAAAAAAAAGAAATTCTAAGTCTTTAAAAATCTTCCTGTAATCTCAGCGATTAAAGGACTGGAAGAGCGCCTTATCGAAAAGTGATTTTAGAAGTTGTCCACGATTCAGTTTTTCTTTGGTCACGATGTCGACCCGCAATCTTATCAAAAAAAAAAAAAAAACGGTACCAGAATCTGGTGTTCAGCAAACAACCTCTATAAAACGCTGCTCACTTTGTTTTTAAATAATATGATTGACTTCATAATTTGTATGAAAGGTATTATATTTATTTTCTAAAGTATTTCACAATTGCCTTGGTATAAGCTTCAAGTACAAATAAATTAAAATGTAATTTTTTGCTAAAAATTTACAGTTCCTGTACACAAGAGCAGGGAAAACTATATATATTTCAAACTTTATACGTTCAGCAAAAGCGTGATTTCAACTGAATAAAGTAAGCATTAGTAATTCACTTTTTACACTTCTTATTCATTTTTATCAATACGCTCTTTAAATTCTTGGATTACATTTTCAGAAATTAGTGTATAACTTTTTTGCTCTAAGTCTGGGATATATATAAATAAGAATCTGATAGCGATCAAAGTTTATCTAGGCTACTTTGTCATGATGACTAAGTTTAATCCACTTTGACCATAAGTGCAACTCAAGTTCGATAATATATAAACTTGAACTACATTATTCATTATATGGACATTGAGTCAAATACATTGTGCGCTAATCAATGCAAACAATGTTCTTGTGAGTGCCATTAAACATTGCCTTTATAGTTTATAATTAGATATTTTAAATTGGAAAGCAGGATTCGATAAGAATTTACAGGATCATCAAACGTAAGATTTCCTGAACACAAATATTAAGATTGCATTATAAATTCGGATATTACAGTAGAATATATCCACTTTATTAAAATTTTGCCTTCGAAGACATCATAAAAATTCCCCTCCCCCCTTCTTCCATTAATATTTACTTATTTGAAATCTAAATAACTTAAAGTTTAAAGACCGTAATTTGTAATTTTATTTCATCTAAATAATGTTTTAATTAATTTTTTTTTCTACAAATGACAGGTACAAGTTTTTACAACCAAATTAATGCAACGAATAATTCGATTTATGTTATCATAAACATATAAAAAATCAAATTTTTATTTTTAAACGTATTTCCAATTTATTTCTGCAGATAAAAAGCGTTTTTGTAGAAAAGGTTCGAAATGGATCCATTTTTCCTTATTTTTAAATTCCTCCAGAGAGCAGAAAGTCAAATTATTTCATTAAGAATGTATTTTTGATAAATTTTAATTTTAAAATAGTGTAATTTAAATGCATTAAAATTCCAAACGAACTTAAAAAAATCCAATTTCCAAATTAAAAAAGTATAAAGAGAATTTCATGAATTGTGAGTTTTTGTTATTTAATTTTTTTATTTAATATTTTCTTCAGTAGAAAAAAATTAAAAAATTATATACCAAAGAACACATAATATAAAGGAAATTTTGCATATACTTTTGCGCCTCGTTAAATTGAAATTTTGAGCACACGTGTAAAGAAACTATCCGAGTAAACAAGGAGTGTTGGGTTACCATTTTTTCATTTTTCTCCATTATTTTCTTTTTACATATTGTATTTATTTGAACTAAAAAATTTTTCATTAATCACTTCATTTTTTTTAAAATAATTTTTTAATGGAATTTCCTAAAATCCTTTTTTTAATGAAATATTTAATTTTTTTTCCAGTTTGATTATTTTTGAGATAGCAAAAAATAAATAGATAAACAAAATAAAATAAAATAAAATAATAAAATGTATGCAATTCGGAAGTTTTTTTATTCCGGATCGGTAGTCTCAGTTTAAGAAATAGAATAATTTTAAAATTATGTTATTCATTTATTTAAGCACACACATACAAAATCATCTAAAAATAATTTGGTTTTTTACTTTTATAAATAAATACCAAAAATTTTAAGTAATTTCTAGACATTACCTGAAATTTAAGTTATACAAATTAGAAAATTATAAAACTATTCAATTTGGATGAATGTTTTGTTTCTATCTATTTGTATTTAATATAAAGGCTTATTTAATACATTTTGATGATTCATTTAATATGGAATTTTTCTTCTTAAAAATATGCGAATTTCTAGAGTCACAACTAAGCAATTCTATCTTACATGTTAAAAAGAAAACCACCAGAATGTAAGCTGGTTTGAAAAAAAAATAGTTATATATTAATCATTAATGTAAGTAATTATATTTTCAGACTGAATTAGAATGCGTATTAATTTATTCACTGATAAGTCTCCAAGCATGTATCTAGATGAGCTAAGATTTTATAGAGTCTAACTCAAAAATTAGAACTTTTTGAGTCATTTTTCTCCGCCATATTAATGTTTTTTCAGTGTATTATTTATTGAAATCAAGATCATATCTAATATCAATAAAAATGTCTCAGGATTATAATTTTAGTGCTGCCATCTGTTATCGATACTAGAATATAATAATTATACCTATTATATGTGAAACATGAAGAGTTCTTGTGTTCTATAAGAAGAACTTTTCATGTTTTAGAGTCATCTTGCAATTTTATTAAATAAATTTATATATAATTATAATATTTAAAAAATATAAATTATTTAAATCAATACGGTTATACAATCTCATCATTTATGACGAATTCTTAATAATGATAAATTATCAAAAATATTTATAAAACATAAATTTTAATGATGTGATTTACTTTGTATATATTAATTACCCGCATTTTTCTTGACAAACAATCTAAATCAAAATGCAACATACCTTTACTTTTCTTCTTTGTTTTAACTTTGGCTACTTTTAATAAAATAGTAGTAAATTTTATTTTTAAAAAAATGTAATTTTATTTCCTATATTCTTTAATTTAATGAAAAAGAAAGTAACATAAATGAAAGTAAAATATTTAGTTGGTTAAAAGCGTCAAAATGTTTTTATTTTAATTCAAAACCACTTTTTTTATTATTTTATTTCATTTTCGCACACACACACAGATATATATATATATATATATATATATATATATATATATATATATATATATATATATATATATATATATATATATATATATGTATCTGTATATATATTGCATCCGAAAGTGGTAAAGTAGTTAAGCAAATTCGATTTCTTTTCAAAAGTCGATATATTTTAATCGTTATTGATCTCATATCAGACAAATGAAATTGAATTGACATGCTTGATGAGAAAATATCACATTTACAGGGACAATAAAAGGATCCTGAAATTTATACTTCTTTAAATAAACTATTTTATTAAGTACTGCTGTTAAAGGTCCGAAAGTTTACCGTACAAAAATTTAAAATATTCACCAATATAACAGATATGTTAATTTCGTTTTCATATTTAAATTTATGCCATAAATCTAGGTTTTTAACATAATTAAATATAAAACATAAATGAAAATAAACGTATAAATATACCTGTATTATAGAGTAAATATTCATTTACGATTTCTGCTACAACGTTACAGTAAACATAAAAAAAAAAAAAACTAACTAAATAACTTTGTAATATCTTTCAATTTAATCGTTTTTAGAAAATGATTTTTTATGGCTCAATGTGTTAGTCTTTACTTTACTTAAACTGTATTTAAAATACGTATGCAAAAAGATAAGGAAGTCATTATAGTAGGCAAAGTCGGTTATCACTTTAATGAAGTAAATGCGTTAGGATAAAATTTATGAAATTGATAATAAAAACGAATAATGTTAAAATGGCATATCAAATCAAAAATGTGAACAAATCAAAAATGTGAATTGGTACTGAGAGAGTTAAAAATGCTTAAAATTTTCCCTTTTCACTATATTATGAGAGACATTCCATGTCTTGATATAAATAAGAAAATTAAATTTCCATTTGAATTGGTTTTATTTCTTTGTTTGTAATGAAGATTTGTGTGTGTTTGTGTTGACGTTTTATTATTTTAAAAGATTATTACTTGTATCATTTGCAAACAAGCAATATTTTGTTATTATTTTTTTTACTGTAGGTATATTGAAATCTAAAGTAAGTGCTTTCTATAGTTGTCTAATAAGGCTAATATTATAGGGTGAAAATTTTGATGGTAGAAATATTTATAGTTCAGAATTTTTAACTGCATTTCATTTTAAACGAGTGTCTCGTTGATTTTGACTTGATAAATTCTGTTAATACTTCTTGGACTATTGTATGTAGAGCTTAATTTATGCGATGTGGGGAAGAATATCATCAATAAAATTGCTTTCATGAATAAGTAAAAAACTTCCCAGAGTTTGGAGCAAAAAAATGTATCTCCTCTCAGCTGTAATTTGGTTTTTAGAGTTGTGTAATTGTTCAGTTTCTATTTCTTTCGTTTTACTGAAAGAGCCTTTTAGACTGAAAATGCATTCGACAAAACGGTGAACCCTTCAAATTATATTTATTCGCTCTTATATATAAAAAAAAGTAAGAAGCTAGCATGGAAGTACCCAAATCAGCGTGATGTCTTGTTCCTTGGCCTAGTCAGCAACAGACGGTTGTGCAGATATTGCGTGCCAAGTAGTTTCCAAGAGCCGCATATTAATGGCTTCACCGGAAGCTCCATTCATTCATTCATTCATTACGTCAGCTTACTTCCTCTGTTTGTTTCGGAAGCTCATTCTCTCGGCTATCCTATAACTCGTGCGTCCACCTTCAACTTGAATCCAGCAGTCCAACCTTGCCTTGTCCGTACTATCTTTCAGACTGTCAGGCGCCTCATGATAAACAGGACGATTAAAGGAAAGATACTTCAGAGGATATGTAAAAAAAGGATTATATATCGATACTTCATTTAACTTATTTACCACGCAATAATCAATTAATATTTTGGCTATGTCTACCTTTGCAGCACGCATGCTTAAATTGAGGAAACGGGCAAAGGGAACATTAATTGTTTTTATTTAAGATTAATAGGTAAAAAAATTACGAACTTATAGAAGTTTTTTTTTTTTTTTTTTTTTTTAAAAATTGAAATACTTGTAGGAATTTTTTATAAATTGTGATCCAGACTACACATTAAAAAATAATATTTATTTATAATCAGTGATTATAATTAGTAACTACAATTAAATTCAGCTATTTTTAAAGTATATAGATATCTATAATAAAAAAAGTTCTTTTCTTTAAATATATCTTAAAAATTGAAATAATGGAAATAAGAACTGAGCACATCATGAAGATGTTTAGTTCAATAAAGCTATCATTCCTGTTTTTTCTTTTCATTTCATTTTAAAAAAAGTAATAAATGACAGCATTTACCAAGGAATTAATTAAGGATTTTTCAAGTTTAAAATGTTTTTAGTGTGTAGACTCTTTTTAGAATAACTTTTTCATTCTTAAACTAATTAAAATATGAATTTCTCAGGAACTTAAGAGTTTTGCATCTTTCCTTTTATAAATTTAAGCATATGCCTTTATTTAGTGAAAGAATTTAAACGTGACCTTCTAAGATTTTTATCTAAGCAACTGAATAGAATTTTCACAAAGAAATAAGATTAACAGAAAATCAACTATTATGTACTGTTTTAATTTTGATGTATGGTAACATTGCTCACATATAAATGTACTTACAGTATAGAGTAAATATCCATTAACAATTCTGCTACAGTGTTACAGTGAACAATAATAAAAACAGCTAAATAACTCCGTAATATCTTTCAATTTAATCGTTTTCAAAAAATAATTTTCTTATAGCTTAATGTGCTAGTCTTTACTTTACTGAAACTGCATTTAAAATTCGTATGTGAAAAAAGGTAAGGAAGTAATTATAGCAGGCAAAGTCGGTTATCACTTTAATGAAATAAATACGTTAGGATAAAATTTATGAAATAGATAATACAAAAATAAAAAAGCCTTGGTACTGAGAGAGTCTTAAATGCTTATAAATTTCCCTTTTCACTATATCCTGAGAGGCATTCTTGTCTTGATATAAATAAAGAAATTAAATTTCCATTTGAATTGGCTTTATTTTCAAGAAGCGAAATAATATTATAAACATAAGAACGGTAAATACTAGTTACCAACTGTAAAACTGTCGAAAAATAAAAAATTTACAAAATTTTCATTAAGTAATTATATTTTTTTTTCAGAAAAAAATATTGCATTAATATGTATTTACTGTATGCAAAAATATTCATTACAATTATGATTTTTAAGTACAGCTTTAAATTTTTTCTCCAACTGAATAAGATATTTTATTTTTTTCATAAAAAACAATAATTAATAAAATGCATAGCACTTAGTCTTGCATACTAAATCATTGCTCTTCTTTTAAATATATTACTATAGAAAGAATTATTCACAAATTTACTCTTTACCGTTCCCACATTCAGAATTTTATAAACGCATTCTTCCACTTATAAATACATATATTTTCAATGTAATGTAAATAGTATTTTAAAAGTTTCACTTTACTATTTTGTAAATTAATTTCATTCAATCAAATTTTATGCATTTGATTTCAATTTCTAATTAGAAAGTGTTTCAATAAATAAACAAAAATTGTTTTATCATCTTTTATAATGTAATATGTGTGGCTGATATGACTTATGGTTTTTAACGCCTAAGATTCAAATGTCCAAATAAAATAAGATATCTCAATATAAATGGAAATTAGCTAGTTAAAAAAATTAGCACTAATTATTTAGTGTTTCAATATACTTTTCAGTTCAACATATGCGAGGAAAAACAGTTTTGGGGAATATTGTAATGCTTAATGCACACAAATGTTTCTTGAATATTTGAAGATATTACGTTATTTAAACATCAAACTGAACAATATAAAACTTAAAAATGAATGCTTATAACATATATGAAGAAGAAAAGATAAATGAAAAGAAGGGAAGATTCTCTTCCTGGAATCCACAAAACAAATAATAACGATAAAAAAATGAATTAGGTGGATTTTTATATTCGAAGGAAACCTAAAGAAATCTTCTTTTGTGATTTGAAGCCACGCGACCATAAAGAGAGCTCCGCCCACTCTTTTGTGGCCATAAAGGATTTTTTTTTCTTTCTTGAATTCTCCAGTACAATGAATGTGGGATAAAGAAAAGTTTCAGTTGAATGATTAGGTAAGCTTGCCAGAGAGATTCTGAATTGTAGAATATCATCTCAAAAAGAAAAAAACAAAAAAACCTGGTGAAACTCTTCCTGTTTGAAAACATATACATTTGAGATGTTGAGAAAAATTCCATTAAGTGTTATTCCATCGCCTTCGTATGTACACACACTGATGAATCTAAACTACCGCAATTCCGTAAGGTCATCTTCATATGAAAGGCGTCTTTCTTAACGGTTTTTATTTGATCCTAATATTTATATATTGCATATTTTGGCAAGTGTCGTAAATATACTTAAAAAATTGAAACATCGACATACGCTGAATTTTTTTCACATTTTGGCCCAATTTGAGAGAAATAAACTTCCTCGTTAACATAAGTAAAAACAAACTTTTTTTTTAACGT
Source organism: Latrodectus elegans (assembly GCA_030067965.1). Lineage (NCBI taxonomy): Eukaryota > Metazoa > Arthropoda > Arachnida > Araneae > Theridiidae > Latrodectus > Latrodectus elegans. The sequence continues at coordinate 102,379,604 of CM057810.1, forward strand.
TTCGAAGAGCACTTTCCTTGTTTAAATTAGTCAACGTTTAGGAAATTTTTGTCTCTGCTCGTGGTTAAGCATTAATTAAAAATTTCAAAAGCATAAAATTTTAGAAACCAAGCTTCCAAAAGTGTATTATAAGCAGTTGATATTAAAAGAGGGGGGACTACAATGGAGGGCAGTCTATCCACTAAGCAGTGTCAAATTCTTAGCGATCAAAGTCTTATTAAAAATACCTTTTGGATGCTACCGCAAAGAGAGAGAGAGAGAAAAGATATAAAGCACTGGCGTAGAAAGGGCAGATATAAAACTATTGGTGGAGTTTTCCTAGGAATTTTTTACTTTTGTTTTTGTTAAGTTTACCACCTTCTCCATCAGGTCGTTGTAAACTTCCTTAAACAACTCGCATTGGCCAGCAAATTCCATGAAATAAATGTTTTGTCTACTTCCTTTTCTTTTCTTTTTTACTGTTCAAGATCTTATACTAAATTATTATAAGCATTTATCACGTGTTCATATGAAAGATTGTGAGCAGCGAAGTACTATTGGACATCAAACAAGGTGGAATAATCCTCAAATCCTTAAATTTTCAAATTTCCTTGTAATACATGGATGTACAAGTTATTGTACAATTTTATTTAACATTTATTTCTGCTACTATCATTTTATCCATATTGAAATAACGCAATGTGAAGGAGATCTAAGAATGAATCCCTAAAAAGATTTTCTGAATACTATAAAAATGGCCAAGCCTTCAAAGTATACGCGAAAAAATTATAATGAAACAAACATTACAGATTTGCCTGACAATTTACTGGAGCTCATTTTAATAAAGCTTCTTGTTTTGGTTTTAAGATTACTCAAAAAAGGATGCCTTTAGCAACCAATATTAAATTTAGTTAAAAGGGTAACAAAAGTGCTGTGCTGATGTGCCAAACCTTATGAATTCAATTCTTCATATAACGAAAGTTAAAAATCCTTATAGTGGTGCATCACATCAAATATTGATGTATCAAGTGTTAATTTTTTTCCAATTTTAAAGCCAGTTGTATTTTATAATGTGAAAAAAAATATTTTTAAAGAAAAAATTCCTTACCAACATTCATTTGCTCAAAATTATTTCTATTTTGACAACTATTTTAGGATATTTTTTATATGTGTGTTTTTATTCTTCCTTTAATATAACGTTTTGAAGATATTATGATATAAATAAGATTCTAATTAATCTTATAAATGATTTCATCATGTTCTTAATTATATTTCGAAAAGTAGTCTTGATTATAAACCGTAAAAATATTAGCTATTTGTATTTGAATTAATTTATTTAACAAATAGAAAAGATTTATAGTAATATTGATTTATATTTATGTAGATATTAAATAAGGAAATTAAAGAAACGATTATTACGAAACGAATATTACGAGAAGCAATGATTATGAAATTTTTTTCTTGCATGAAATTTTGTTACAAATTGGTTTTATTTTACGTAAGAATATTTTTACATAATAAATTGCAATACCATCGGAATACAAATAAGAATAATAATTTTGAAAAATTTTTTTACTCATTTATATACTAATATATTTTTCTTCATTTAAACTAAATTTAAAGAAAATGTTGCACGTATAATAAAATCTACATTTTTATAAATAATTATAATATAATAAATTATAAGAAGAATTAAACCACAATGTATAATAAAAAGATACCAATTTAAGTATCAATAATCTTTCATTTAATGACAAGGAAAATAATCAAAATGAAATGAATGTTATTATAATAAAAGAAAAACTATTTCCTTAAAACACAAGGGCAAATGCTAAAATAATTTTGTTTTACATGTTAAGTTATTTAATCTAGTTTTTTAAAAAAAAATTAAAGCAACACTTGCTTGTTTTACTCCATAGTAATTTATTTAAATATTCAATAATATATTTATTCTTTGTATATCAGTAATAGATTGTCCGTAAATTATCATAACAAACTAAAAAATAAATTCAAGTAATTCATCAGAAGACTCATTTTAAAATTTTTATGTTTGTTTAGGAAAGAAACGATATTTAAAAGTAATATGATTTACTTTTCATTTACTTTTCTTTTTTTTATTAAATCATTTATTTATTTTTAACAAAATACTAAGAATCAACATTAAGGTTGAAAAATAGAAAAAAAAATATGAAAAAAAAATATTAGTCATAACAAATGTTTAATATGCAAGCTTTGTTTTATATGAATAAAAAAATAAAAGTTAAGGGAATTTCATGTTTTAACTTCTCCAACTTTCCTGTTTTCTGTTTATGCTCGATGAGACAAACACTGGCGAAAACTATTCAATAAGAATAGATCATAAAAAAAAAAAAAAAAAAAAAAAAAAAACACAACTAAACAACCTATTTTACTTTAAAATAAATAGCTTGAAATAAATTGTTGAGCTCTTCTGACTTTTCGCCATGTTTCTTCTTCGTTAATATAATTACAACAGTGATTACTTGTAATAAAACATATTTAACTGTGCTTCCTTTTAAATAGAAATGTATTTTTTATTGATCTATAATTACAAATGTGCGAGATGTAAAAACTTTCTTCTATATTTTTCTCAAAGTTGTTTCTTTCAATCACTTAATTTGAAAACTATGTTTACCATACATCCTCGTTCAAATGCATGCTGTTTATTTCAGGGAGCCAAAGATTTTTATGGGCATAGCACGAATTGCCAATAAACGTCAAACATCATAAAGAAATGAAAGTACTGAATTGGTGTATTAAATTAAATAAAGCCAATTAAAGAAAATAAAAGGAAAGTTTGTATAAAATATTACTAGCTGATGTCTAAATTTAAAATAGCATTTTGAAGTGAATTAGCACATGTTCTTTAAAATAACTACTATATTTATAGAAAGAACTATTCTCTAAATTATTTTAACCGATAAACATTTTATGATAAGGAAATCACTAATGTTTTCATCACATTCCAGGAATATTTACCAAGTGATATGTATTTATTGTTATAATGTAACACATATGATAGTTTTAAATTTGAATTCAAATTAGAAACAAATTTAATAATCAAAAAGACCAAATGCTATTTGACCGATATTCTGTATTACTCATACTCATGGCTACTTTTATTCGTGCATTAAAGTTTCCAGTTGTATGACATTCTTTTCGCTAACATTCTATTTTATTCGACACACTTCTGCAGGAATACGATATTTTTTCGATACCAAAGACATTCTAAATAGCATGTTTATATTGTTCGGTATAAAGAAATATTATACAATAAATTACTTACAAAATGTGCATCGCAAAAGAAGGAAATAAAGTGAGCTATAAATAAAGATATGAAAAATGTCACAATGTATGTGAATTGTGTATTTCCTATTTTATCACTGCGAGTTAAATAGAAATTTTTTGGACATGCTTAATTTGTGTCTTCATTTTTTGATTGGAATATAAAAATCAGGTGGTATCTCTTTATGCGAAAAGAGTTTTAAGTTCATATCTTTATTAATACTACTTTTTTACGAATAGGATGTTCAGTTGTTCATAAAGAGTTAAATCAAAGGTCCCAATTTTTTCAGGTTTTGTTAAATCAAGAGAATTCTTGTTCATTTTAAAAACATTTGTATATGCAAAAATTTTTGTTATATTTTTCTTGTTTCACGTATACTATCTTTTAAAAATTTTCTTTGTTTTTTAGGCCTTAGTGATACACATAGAGATACACATGTTGTTCTTTTGAATAAAAATGTGTCTTTCTTATTAGAAAAATTTTAAATATTCTTTTTTTAGACAAATCGATGTATAAAAATATAAAAAATATTAATTATTTAGATTAAAACATGTTTTTTCAAGCTGAGATACAGCCGAATTTACACCCCTGTGGCTTTCGGTCCGACATTTCGTGGATTTGAATCCCACTTTAAATTTAGATGATTTGAAATTCCTTTTAAGCTGTATTATCCCGGTCTAATTAGCTTTTACGTGTGAAAAATAACTGCTGAGAATCAGACAAACCGAACTCGTATACATATTTTTTTTCGAAATGAATTGAACAGTTTAAAAATTAAATTCAATTATATTCATTTTTTTAAAATAAAACAATCGGAAAATGTATTCAAGAAACACGTGAATAAACTGTATTGTCTTTAAAGTAACTCAATAAATAAATAAAATAAGCGGTCTAACTTGCTGGATGAAAACTTGCCTGTGATGGACATAATTCTGATCGTATTTTATAGGCGTGCTTCAAATTCACTAGCATGTTTAATTACAACTCAAAAAGACACAAATTTACAATCTAATTTAACGAATTCGTGGAAATTTTTTTTCACTCGATATAAATGACTGAAAACCTCCAAGTGATAAGAATTTGAAAATCTCACATTTATTAAACTCATCTGCGGACGTGTCTCACGTGAAGACGAACAAAGGCCCATCTCCAACCAGTCCGAAGAAAGAAATCCTTCTTCGGGTTCTTTTTATCTTTTGTTTTTGTTGTCACTGGAAGTCTCGTCTCGTCAGTGAGGGCCCCATTCATACGCTGGGAAAGGGCCCGGGGCCATCGTAACGGAGACTTTGTAGTAAAGTAGTATATCTGGCGGCGTAGGAAATGGAGGGGGGGGGAGAGAAAGTAGCCACGTGACTCCCGGGGGTGGAGTAATGATGGTCGGACGCAACCTCTGACCCGCTACCTACAGTATTCTCTTGGTAGGGTTACTGTACAAGTAAGATTTTGACTCACAATGCTGAAGTCAGTCTCGTAAATTTAACCGCGATTTTTTGTTCTCCCGCTCTTCAAGGAGTTGTAGAATTACACATCAATTTTCGTCTCTATTCCAAAGTTTTAATTTAAATCAAAGAAATGAAATAATATCAGTATTATATTAGGATAATAATTTTAATTTATATTGTTTTTGAAATGTTATTCGACTTTGTTAATTTTCATTTTACATTTATTAAAATTATTGAAAGGATAAATATTTTTAACGAGTATAAGAATAGAATACCATGATAAAAAATACATTAACGCAAAAAGAAAAGGAAAAATTTAAATAAAAAAAAATTTATTGTGTTTCTGCACACCTAGTAAATATATATAATGATTTCTGGTATTGATATCATTAATTTTAAAATATTTCATGGCAACAATTTTTTATATTTCTGGACACTTTTACAAATTTTAATTAAATGAAACTTATTTTATAATTATATTTATATCACATTTGTCTTATGTTAATATGTCTTAAACTTAAATAAACGACATAATTAATAAATTATTTATTTCATAAATTTATTAATGTATATAATTTTATAAATTAGAGATCAAAATCAACATTTATTTAGAAATATTATGAATTTGAGTCATGTAAGAGGAGAACTATGTGTTTAGAATGTTTTATAAATGTTGGAAATTTATAATGGATTAGATGATTTCTACATGAGTAATTTTTTCAATACGTTTTTTAAATGTTAAATTTAGATTTTACAGATTTCCATTTTTTTCACAGTTCCCGAAATATTTTTTTTATCCTAAATGTTTTTATATTTGAAGATACAATGATTGAAAGATGTTATGAAGTTAATAAATATCTTAAAAGGCTTTTTATTTTTAACGCAAACGCTTACATTAATGTGCAAACTTCGTATAACCATTATACAATGTCGGTTAATAATAAAAATCAGTTTTCGCAGTTATAATAAATAGTCATAGTCATATATATATATATATATATATATATATATATATATATATATATATATATATATATATATATATATATATATATATATATATATATATATATATATATATATATATATATATATATATATATATATATATATATATATATATGACTATTTATTATAACTGTAAAACTGATTTTTATTATTAACTGACATTATATAATGGTTATACTGAAGTTTACACATTAATGTAAGCGTTTGCGTTAAAAATAAAAAGCCTTTTAAGATATTTATTAACTTCATAACATCTTTCAATCATTGTATCTTCAAATATAAAAACATTTAGGATAAAAAAAATATTTCATATAAAAAATATATATATGTCAACCTTGGAAAAAAGCATTGATTTTGAGGGAAAAATTCAGGAGACACTCATAGTGACATTTTAGCTTAAAACAGAATGCTTAAACGAGTAGTACCGCAAAAAGGCACAATTTCGCTCTTTAGGTTATATATTCTGAGAATGATTTAAGTTAAAAATATTTTGCGTTTATCTTAATTTTTTTTATTAAAATATTATCAACCTTATACAGAAATTATGAAATATTAAGGAATATACCACATGTGAAAAAATAAACATCAACGTTTATGTCGTAATATCTATTTTATAGAACAACTTTTACTATACTAGTGCAATTTATAAGTATTAAATTTTTAAAATTACGTAGAAACATAAAAACATAAACATAGAAACAAAAGTTAATTAAATTCAGTGACAAACACTTTGTTTGATGGAAACATTTTTTCAAAATTAAATTACTAATAATTAGTATTATTCCTACTAATTGAACTGCTAATGCAAACAGGCATCTGGTCTGTAATGTTAATTATATGATTTCCCACTCGTAGACTAGGCGACCAACTGGTCACAACGCCTTCCTCGCACGGCGGACTCGAAACTCAGAGGAAAATGTTTAATATATATATTTATATAACAGAGGGCACATTAATACATTGATAATATCGGGAAATATGGAGTAATGATGAAAAATCAGGAGTTTCTCGATAAAATCAGTAGAGTTGGCAGCTGTTTAATACACACACACACTATATACATATATATATATATATATATATATATATATATATATATATATATATATATATATATATATATATATATATATATATATATATATATATATATATATATATATATATATTATATATATATATATATATATATATATATATATATATATATATATATATTATATATATATATATATATATATATATATATATATATATATATATATATATATATATTGATACTTCAAATGAAATATCGATTTTTTCTTTTTTTGCTTCCTTTTGTTTAGTGTTATTACATAAACCAATAAAGGATCGCAAACAGAAACACCGAAAAGCAATAAAATTAAATATTAGCAACCGGAAGGGATCTTGTTGAAAGATTGACAGAATGTCGCCAATTTGGCAAAATAAACGCGTGAGAATGAATAACCCTCGTCTATGGATTGCGTGAGGTGTGTACTGGTCAGGGGAAGGAAGGGCGCGCAACAGGTGGATTGCGTGACCGGTAACGACAACAGGTGCTAGTAGCGCCTTCCTCAGCACCCTAGACTTCTCCCACACTTCTTAGAACAGTATGGTTTTTCTGAAGCGTCTGGAAAAAGATTCCCGTGTGTTGCCATTTTAATTGCAAATAATGCAGTTTGGTCCATATTGTATAAAGACGTTTTCCGATGTATTTTTCGGATTATTAAGTGATACATTTGAATTTAAAATGAGGTTGGTAAATACATTTTATAATTAAATTGCACTGTTTTTCAGAAAGAATATGTGATTTTCATTTATTTCAAATATGTAAAAAAAAATTAAATAATATAAAACGAATAAAAAAAATCAGTCAAAATTTTTATTTAAAATTCCTGACCTAAAAAATAAAACTTATTTTACCTTATTCATTTAAAATTTAAATTTTATAAAAAATCAAAAATTGTAACTTCTAGTAAAATATTTGCTTTTCTAAAAGATAAATATTTTTATATTATCTTTTTAAAAAAAACATTTTTCTTGAAATAAGCGTCATTTTTGTTTTATTATTTATTTTTATAACAGTTACTAACTGCAAATTTTATTTTATTAAAATGAAAGCTTTAATATAGATGCATTGGTATTGAAAAAAACAAAAATTTTATTTTGTTCATATAAATCCTATAATTAATTAACTTTTAATTCATTCAAATTTAATAACTGGGGAATAAGAATATAAATATATATATGTATATATATATGTGTGTGTGTGTGTGTGTGTGTGTGTGTGTGTGTGTGTGTGTGTGTGTGTGTGTGTATACATACACACTTAAATATATATCTCACTTATTTGTCAAACCTAATTTTGGAAGAAAAAAAAATTTTTTTGCAAAATATTATCCTATAATTGACTTTTATTATGTAATAAAAACAGTAATAATGTATCCATTGCATAATAATTTAAATAAATTTTTTGATTATCATGTAATTGAATTTAAGAAATCATTTGGAATTATTATTTCTTGCTTCACAACCCTGAGATTTGATTAGCTTTTTTCTTGTCAACGCATTCTCAAAGGACAATAGGTGATAATTATAACTATCCTGGAATATGGAGAGACAGTGATTACACGGCATAACCCGGCGAGTGAGAATCCCGGTGGCTCGAAAGTTGCACACACCGATATAATGGGTCAGATCAGGTTCCCCCCCCCCCTGATCCATTAGTGCAAGGCAATCGTCATCTGTCCCATCGGATAACATGGCCGGGGGGGAGAGGGGAGAGAGTTAGGACGATGTTACGTAGGGCTTGCTGGAACAATGCACAATGAAGACGGGGAGGGGGTGCATCCGGTGCGGGACAATCGCCCGATAGGACACTGCTCCGACACCTCTACCTGCTCTGATATGTATGGGAAGGCGGACAGCAGTGCTGGCCTTTACGTCACATACCTGATCATCCTTTGGTTTGGGGGATGGTCATCATCTTGATCAGTGTTAAAAACGCATTAATGAGCCCATCCCGGAAATGAATCACTGCCTTCAAAAGGAGAAAAAAGATGTGTACTTGAGTACGAAGTCGATTTCGGAACATTTTAAAAAGTTTGCAACACGGTTAAAAAAATTTCTTAAGGACTACCCTCCCCATCAGAAACATATATTTTAAACAATTTAAATGAATGAATAACTTGATTACATAATATAACTTATAAAACTTCTATTATTACTCATTAATTTATATAATTTACACAACAATAAATATAAGGGGATATTAGTTTGATATTTCTAAATCTGTATACATATATGTATACATATACGTATATATATATTTATTGAATATATGACTATTTAAAATTTATTTTAAAATACTTCTCTATAACAAATTTTACGTTATGATCTTTCTCATTAAAATTGTGGAAAGCAAGAAAAAACTATTTTTTATTCGGAATATTGAAAAACATTTGTCTCTGATGAAATCATTACTGAAAATAAATCAAAAAATCAATTTTAGTAAAAGATAATAAAACTTGGATTCCTTTGTTAAAGACATTTCTAATGTTGTTGAATAAGAAATGCGAATACCAAAAGTTTTTAAGAAATTGCTTTATAGAAAGTTAGTTCTGTTTTGACGCAAATACGGCGAGGAAGTTTTGAATATTTTAAAGGGAATCTTGAAAGTTGAATAAAATACAGAAATAGTAATATTTAGAAATTGTAATAATCTATATTGTCTTATCTAATGATGATATTTTGTATAAAAATTTTATTTCTTTTTACTAAAAATTATATTTAAATTTTTTACGAAAAATTTAAAATTTTTTAAATTAAAATTGCCCTTAATTATTTAAAGTTATATAGCAGAAAGATATACAAGAAATTAAATTCAAAACCATTTTTTAATCGAAACAGAAAATGACCTTTAATTTTTTTTAAATAATTTTAGCTGCTTATTGCTTCATTAGTAAATATGAAAATAAAATAAAATCGCCTGTTATTTGCTTATTATTAATGTTATAATTTCTTAATGATCATCATTTCCCATTTTTGCAAAATAATTTTTTTGACATTCTCTCTTATATTTCATTTTTATTATTTCCCCCATTAATTTATTTATAATAATAAGTTCATGTTCAACTTATTATTATAAATAAATTATGAAAATGAAAAAAATAGGGAAAATATTAAAAAAAAAAAAAAAAAAAAAAAAAAAAAAAAAAACTTATTTTGCAAAATTAAGGTAAATAATATAATTAAAAAAATTAAACTTTAAAAAACAATTAAAATTCATTATAATTATTTTCTTCTGTTATAATAAAGTGTACATACCCTTGATAAATTTATTGATCAACTCTCCGAAGAATAAAAAAAGATCATTTGAATTAAGTGCTTTCTCGAGTTTTAACAAATTAAAAAGCAACACTTTATTTTAATGATTATGTTGGAAATTCATCTCCAACTATTTCAAGGATATTATGTTTAAAAATATTTTAATGACATGTTATTTAAAAAGTTAACAATTTATGATTAGCTCAGACAGAAAAATTTCATTCTAGTAATGAATATTTCATGAAATACAAAACAATAGATTCTAAAATTGTTTTCTTTCATAGTGAAAATACCAATAATTTTGTTTAAGACATTTCCCTTCTCTTTTTGCAAAATAAAGTTAAGAAATATAAAAATTACAAGCACAGATGCCAGTAAAAACTTCCAAAACATATTAATTAAAACTAATATTAAAGTTTAATATAGAATAAATTCTATCAAAAATTATAAAATTTTTATTTCTTATAATATAAACAAAGTGTTTCAGTTTGTTGTTCAGATTTTCAAAACAAAGGGCTTTTTTACCATTATGAAATTATATTTGTGTCTAATTAATTTTTATTCTTTTGTTATTAGAATTTTAATCACCTGGATAACAAATTTTATTTTTTCTAATTGGAATCAAGCATAAAAAAAAGCTTAAATAAATTAGTCACACCAAAATGTTTTTAGAAACTATCCAGTTTGACAGCTAAACACAGAGAATAATTTTGCTAAACACATAGAAAATTATAAATGGATTGAAAAAAACATAATTTTTATTAAAAATTAACATTTTTCTGTCAAAATAAAATTATTCGATTGAAAAGCAAACGATTTATGTAATTGTAATACATCATATGAAAGATGCAAATCAATTTAAATATCGATAGTTTTAACATTTTCCGTGAAAATAAATTAATTCGATTTAAAAGGAAACGATTAACGATTTTTGTAATTTTAATATATCATTTGAAGGAAACAAATAAAAACTTAAATATTAATAACTTTTTATTCCTGCGCAACCATGATTTTGGGAATCAGTATATTATTCTTTTGCATATGATTTCGAGGAAATGTCTTAAGTACTTAATATTGAACATATTAAGTTCTGGAGAGTGAAACTAAAACACACGCGCGCGAGTTTCAACTTTGATATTCATTTTCATTGATCTATCTTTTATTCTTTGAGATTTGTAAAGAAATATTTGATTGATTGTGGCCGAGTATTATTTCTTTTATCTGGGAAAGATCCCAGGATCAGTACCAACTGATATTGAATAAAAGGAGACAGATGTTTTATTTATGGTTCCACATCTGTCAGAGAGAATATTTGAGAGTTTTCAGTGTTTTCTTCTTAGTCACATGTGAAATATGACATAACTACATTTGCATTTATAATTACTATGCATAGCAAATCTTTCTGGAAGGGAATACGCTAGGAGAGGTAAGAAAACTTATTTTGTAACAACACACATTTAACTGTTTTACTAAACATATGAGATGCCAAAACAAGAATTATAAATTCACGTTGAAATTAAATTATAAACTGTAGAAAAATTATAATTTAATTTAATAGTAAATAGCCTTTTGATCTGTTGATATTTTTTTTTTACTTAAAATAATTTGAAAACATTTTGCTTTGTTCCACAAGGGAAAAATTACATATAAGTAACCAAACTGAAAATCGAATTGACTTAGTTTTCCAAATCGTTATATTCTTGTATAGATTTATTGAGCATTTCTATTCAAAGTATTTATTTAATTGTCATCGAAAAATTCTTGCTAGAGAAATATTAACTTTCTTCATTCCTTTAACAACTGGTTTGTTTTTATTTAAAAATATTATAAGTAATTTATAACGATTTAAAATGACTTATAGGGAGAGAAATAGTTTTTAATTTTTCCTCAAAAACATTTCTGATTTATTATTTTTCTTTTTAAGTGTTTATTTTATGTAAAAAAAATTCAGATTCTACATTCATAAGTTTAATGGCTTTTAATTACTTTACATAATTTTAATTACTTTTGCTGAAATTTTTATTAATCTTTCTTATTAACTACTCTCTTTTTTGGGATTTTAGAATAAAAACTTTTTTTTTTTACCCAGTAATGGCATATATGTGTCGTCTTAAACACAGGTAGTCCTTCAGCTTCATGCTAACACTCCCACTCCACCCACACCAACACCGGATTTGATAACAGAGGTCCAAATTGATGAAAACTGTCAGTACAGTTATCCCCGTGAAACCAGTCATTCTTAGACGAGAGATTTTCACCGTATAATTCACGACTACTTGATTATACGAATTAGTAGGCGATAGTGGGAGACAGTAGCCTGACTTTCCTTCCCTTTTTTTTCCAGAACGAAAAAAAAAAAAAAAATGACAAAATCTTCACAGCCCCTTTTTCCTGTGTTGAAAATCTGGCGCCTCTTGCATCTGAGGCACGGTTAAGATTTCTAATAATATCAGCGTCTTCTGAGATATACTGAATGAAAGCGAGGAGGGTATGCGACAGGTGGTGAAACCGGCTTTTGACTACTACCTGTTCGTTCACTCCTCCACAATTTTCTTTTTTTTTTCTTTTTCTTGTTTGGCATTCTCTGTTCTGTCTATTCCCTCACTTTTTAGATAATCATCCATACAACTGTCTCCCTCACTTTCTCAGAAGCTTAGATTACTTTGGTTTTCCTTTATTCCTGTTGCTTATTATTCTGCACAACGGTAGGTGTTCGCTTGACTAATTGGATTTTAACTTTTATTTGCTTGAAGAGCTGTTATTATTCGCTGGAACTTATTATTTTTGTTTTCAGAATCTTGTGATTATTTTAAGAAAGGCAATTAAAATATTACCATCTTTTCTTGGAAATTCTTTAAAAACTTTGTCTGAAAATCACTAATTTTATTTGCAATAAAATTTTCAACTTTATTTCCAGTTTTATTGAATTAATTTTTTTGGGAGAGGACTTAAACATTATGAGTATATTTTTAAGTTTAGGAGGAAAATAATTTTTTCCCAGACAATTACTAGCATCAAGTATTATACATAAATCACATGACAGTAAAATTTTCCTTCATAGTTAGTTCAATATTTTTATAAATATATTTCAATGAGTTATATGTTTGTTATTGTCTCTGTTCTTTACTCAGAACTTGAATTTATAACGCACTCACTTAATACTTGGTTAAAATTCGAAACTTTTTTTTTAATTGAGTATTTTTTCAGTATTTTATAAGTATAAGACTTGCATTCTAATATGAAAAAAATCTTGATATTTAATTGAGAAAAAAAAAGTATTCAATTTCGATTCAATTTGATCCACTCCGATGTATTTTTAAAGATTTCGTTTTAATTTCTTAAGATTAATTTTAAGAAGTAGAGGAATTGAAATTAACTCCATTTGAATGGAATTCCACTCAACATTTTTAAGAGTGTACTTGCTAAAATTAATTTAATGCAAGTAAAATTTTATAAAATATAAAACCCGTAACGATTATTATAATGTAAATAACAATCTTATTGATTTCAGAATTAACTCCAAACAAATGCATTATTCATTAAATTTTCACATTATTCACACATTTACTCGTATTTTTCACGTTTATTTATTTTACTAAACCAACGAATTATTTACATTTTCTGTTTTTGGATCGGGTTTCATGGGAAAACTTTCAGAATGGAGAATACTAGCTTCAAACTAAGCCACTTTTGAATAAGAAAAGTTATTACAGTACTTTCTGTTTCTACATGTATGTTTATTGGAATAAGATCTTGAGAGTTTTCCGGGTTTCCTCCTTTGTGACTCATGACTGTAAGTATCTATGAAAAACATTCGGAACTAGTAATATTTACCCCCTAAATTGGCAACTTAGAGATTTTTTCATCGCCAAACTGAACGCATGTTTTTTGGAAAGAGAAATTTCTCAAAGCCCGCCTAATTGAAGCGCTGAACAACAAATTCAAACACTGTTGCCACGAAAAAAAACATATATATGACGCAAAAATGACGTAAAACAGGAAGAAAAAAAAACTCAAATTGGCAACATTATAATCAAAACAAAGGACTCTACTTTTGGCGAGAAATGTTTTGGGTGGATATAACATACTTGTACCAAACCTTCCCTTATAAAGATTTTATAAAAAATAAAAAATAAATAAATAAATAAATAAATAAATTAAAAAAAAAAAAAAAAAAAAAAAAAAAAATACAGTAGCTTTTACCTGTCAGACTATCCACTGTGAATGGAGTTAAAGTCGTCAACTTTAGTGATTAAGCTTATTTCTAGTATATGAAATAAATATACATTCCGTTGCAATAATATTAAGAGCCGAACATTGTATGTGCTTAGTTATTTTTCAAAATAATCTTTATTTGTAACCCACTATCTACAACTTATAAACACATGTGTACTCATTCAGTATGCTGAGCTTACTAAACAGTTCTGCTTACAAAATCTTTCTAGTTGCAATCGTAATCTTGCATACATTTTATTATGTGCTTAAGGATTGGTGTCTTTTTTTATGTGGTCAAAGAACCTTAAACGAGGAAAAGTTTCTAATAAATGAATTAAATCTCTGCTTTAAAACACTAAGAGATGACTGGACAGAAAAAGGAAACACTCTTCCAGTGGCGCGGAAAATACCGAATAAATGATGCCAATTGGCTAAGATCAGACATTTACACGGTTGGATGAGTGGCGCTCCACGTGCCTCCGAGGGACAAAGCAGGATGACAGATGTGATAGCGCACCTTATATATTTACCTCGTGGGGACACATTTTTGTGATGAGTTTTATTCGTAAAATTGGCGCCGAATTATGCGCATTGTGTCCAACAATGTTTTGGTGATCTTTAAAGGGGATTGGCTATGAAGCAATGCGTGGGACAGTATGTGGTATAACACAGGAGTTAACAGATTTGCTTATGCTTTGATTAATTACATAAAAAAATGTTACTGGTGCACGAAAATTGATGAAATAATAAATGAATGATAACAAGTGAGGATGAGTTGTACTCACGCTTCTTCTTGGAGTCGGCCTCTGATTGCATCTGGTGACCGGGGGAGGATGAGACCAGGTTGGTCATCATCACCCCAGTCATGTCAGCGTACATGTCCTCTTGCATCCGCTGATCCGCATTCGATTCTACTCTCACCTGCGCATCCTTATAGGCCTGTCAGAAGAGAATAAAGATAAAAATAAGTTAAGAGGCTCGAAGCAGCCATGACATCACTGAAACACAATTAAACATAAATTAAATCAAAAGCATTAAAAAAATATCACATTTTTTTTTAGAAAAAAAAAAAAGAGTAATTTTGGGAAAATCTTCACTTTGTTATGTATTTTGGTTTATTTAATTATAAAAATGTTTAAAGAAATAGCTTTTATTCACACATACATTGCATGAATGAAAAAACCTATAAAACATTAAAAATAATTATGATTTGTATACGCATTTTTTCAAGAATTGAATATGTTATCGTGATTATAGTTATTTAGCTTGTACTTTTGGTTTTTGTTCCAGGTCTGTTTACTCGACGCTCAGCAATCTTTTTTTTTTCACTTAAGTACTAATTGAATCAGTATCTGCAGTTAAATTTGATTCCGATCCACTATGAACTTTCTAACCTGAGATGCGGGCCGAACCATGAATTGTTGAATTGAAAACAATAGTTGTTGCTCTACCATGTTTCCTTGTACCTATCCATGGGTTGGGCTCTACCAGTTAAGATAGAAGCAATCGTGTGCAGATAGAGTTTTCGTGATTTTTCAAGCAAGGACCACTCTTATACTTGGTCTGCCGACCATAAAGGTATAATTTCGCATGAAGGACATTGCGACGATCACTTTTAGCCACACGACGGATCTTCAATTAAGCAGAGATTCGAACTCACTACTTTGCAATATTGAGAGCGACTCCTTTTTTTTAATGAATGACGACAGTTAATCAATCTCGTCACCGAAAACCACAGTGCTAACCTTTCAGTTGCTATTTGGCTTTCTTACCTGAAGGGTAATTAGATCTGATTTATTATTTAAAGTGAATTTCTAATTATTGCAAATGTCTCACAACGAACAATAAGTCAAAACTATGAACTGTTGAATTAAGGCCATTTAGATTTAATACTCAGATGTATTGTGATTACAGCCAATAGAATAAATTTTCTTACGTAAAGCATTAATTAGTTAATAATGTCTTAAAAATCCTCTATTTTTCGATGAGAATAAATTTATATTTTTTGAAATGTATTTTAATGCATAATTAATTATATAAATCCGTAATTATAATTAAATTTACCCTGAATATATAATTGTTTTTTCCCATTCGAATAGAATTACCCTTTCTTCTTCGTTCAATAAAATATCACTATTCGATTTTTCATTAAAACTGAAGCTGTTTCCAGTATTTTATCATATCATATACTCCTAGTGGTTCTCTAGCAAGTTACCTTGGAAATACATGTGTAGATATCATTGATAATACAAAATGTCATTAAAACATTATGGATATTTAAAAATGCATCGAAGTCTATCTGCAATGTCATTCACAAAATGTCATCTATCTTAAAGTTCAATTATCTATTTGCGAGGTGTGAGGAATCAAGTAGAGCTAACGCCATTCCATTAATTGAATGACAACTGAAAGTGAAAAATCATTTGATTGTAAACGATATTACTCTACTTTCCATCTTATTCTTCAATTGACACTTGATAAGGGTGAGAACCCTAAAAAAAGTTATAAGGCTAACAGAATATCCCAATGGTGCATTGTTTTTGAAAAATTTTCAAACGTTCCCACTATAGATACGTCCAAAAATGTACACAAGAGAGAAACATCTATCCTTTACTTTTTAAAAATTCCTAGAATTGAACTAGAGACCTTTCATGTCAAAGAAATAGTTCTTATATAATAATAGGCTATATTGAGAAATAGGAGAATACAATTTGTAAAATTATAAGAATACTTAGAGATGAAAAGCAATGAATTGGTTTTAGTCTATCGTATCAGTATGTATACTTTACTAAATACGTTATGTTAATTAAAAATATTTATTCGAAAATATGGAGTTCTACCAGATGTTTATATTTTTTATAATATTTTAATTACTTGATAATATATATATATATATATATATATATATATATATATATATATAAAAGATACTTAATTTTAACAGTAAAAAAGACCACGCCTTAACTTTGTTTTTAATTTATCAAATATTTTCCTTTAACTTAAAAGAGTGAATTTTTAATAGTTTTGAATTCTTCTCTAAGATAAAACTTCTCAAGATAAACGAAACTAAAATTTCGTCAAGACTCAAATGCGCGTAAAGTACTTCGAAACATGCCATTTCAAGTTGCTCTAGACCTGAAAAATTACAGTTTTTTTCATTTTGTGAGTGTGAAAAGTTTCAAATAATTCTAAACATTAATGAAAAAAAATTTAAATCTATGTAAATGCGCAAGCATAAACACACTCAAACACACACACACACATATAATGGATAATGGGGACAAACTAAATAGCTTAGAAATAGAGGATGAAAAGGCTTAGGGTTGAAAATTTTTTTGTTTTGAGACTACTCACAAAAAGAATCACAAAACAAATTACATTAAAACAAACAGTTACACACGGAAAGTTAGGGTATTTGCTACCCATATTCATAGAATCTTTTCCCTCACTGCAGAACAGTGAAGGGCACTCATTGGATATTTGGTGCTATATATATATATATATATATATATATATATATATATATATATATATATATATATATATATATATATATATATATATATAGCATCAAATAATTCAATTCAATATTTATCTATAATAACAACTAAAGTTAATATGATAGATAAATATTGAATTGTAATAGAATAAAAATAAAATAACCAATTTAAATGTAAAAAAATCAAACTGAACATCAAAAAGTATTAAAACAATTGTAGTGAAAAGGAACTTTTCTCAGAAAAGAAATACTAGAAGGTATTATTAAGATGAAGTTTGTTTCGCACGTCGCGCTTAGAGAACATTAACGAGAGATTTTAAAGTGAGGAAAATGTTTTTTGGCTGTCTGCATTTCCTATTATTAAGAAAACGATAGGGAAATGTCGAAAAAAACTGCTCACTTGGTGCAATATTTTATTCCTTTATTTCCTCTTAGTACATAGAAAAAGATTATTGCTAAATTTTAAATTTCATTTGCATTTTTTATTTTTCAACTGAAATGAAATATTAGGTAGAATGAAATAAGAATTTGATTTTCAGAATGACTTTTTTAGCTTCTAAATACCAGATAATGCCACATAATTTTGACAACCTATATTCATTAGTTATATGAATTACTGTTATCCTAGGTGGTGGGAAAAAATTTTCCCTGTCATTGGCATTCGATGTTACTAATGATATATTACAATTTAGTAACATTTTTAGTCACTTGTATTAAAAATATTCCTAAATTGAATTATGAGTTTATGTTTTATTAATTATGATTATAATTCATAAATATGTTTAATGAGCAATTTTATTTATGAATGATGTATTTCATTTAGTAAAGTAAGCTTCTAGTAGGTAATATTATTGGAATTACAAATTCTCTATGATACATTTTTAACCTAACGTTTCAAAATTCGTTTATTAGTATTGATTGATATGTCTATATCAATCATCTGACAAGTTTGTATCGATGAAACTGTTTTTCAGTAATATAATTTATTTATTTTTTTAGAAAATGGCAACAGAAGATTTGTTTCCATATTTGAAATATTATCAAATTACATTAAAAAGAATAAACTCAAATTCATAAATTTTTTTGTGATCTGTTCAGTTTCAATATTTTTGAAGAGCAGCAAACTGTTTAATTATCCTGTAATTTATTATATGATTTTTGATATTCTTATAATTTTTGATTATACTGCAAATGAAATTAAAAACGTAAATTGAAAATTAACTTCTAAATTTGCATTTTTAATTTTTCATTTATATTTTAGTTTTCCCTGTATCAATGTGGTATTTCAATCAATTTATTAATTTCTTAAATACATGCTATAGAAGCTATAGTGGCTTACATTTATTTTCAGTTTCTCTTTCTATAATCAGAAAAAAATTAATAATAATTCATTTATGGATATCTCTGATCAGTGATCCTATTTTACTGTAATTTTATTATGAATTCAGAATGCCTTTCAGTCTTTGGTCTTAAATATATAATCTATGTTCTTAATTTATCAATAAAAAACTACATAGTATGGCCAATTACATGATTTTCAATCAGAACAGGCCAAATTACAATGTGTGTGTTATTTTCAATCAAATGGGGAAATTACTTTTCACTATAAAAGCAAACTAAAGCAAAAATAATAATGATAATAATAATTATTTCTTAGGAAAAAAGAGAGAGAGTTAAATTGGACTTTAAAGGGCTACTATACAGAATATTATAATCTTGGTTAATTATCAGGATTTTTAAGATACGTTATATCTTAATCAATATCAGCGGAAATATTTTCTGTTCTTTTCCAAACAACTGGCGAAAGGTAATTTTTATTATGAAATATTATGCGACGTATTTTCTCTTTAGACCTGAACTATCCTTTTATATTCCAAGTAAAATAAAGATCAGAACCAAAAGTTAATCGCCTGTTTAAAAATAAAAATAGAAAATAAAGTCATATTCCTCGTAGTAGAATAAATTTAATACTAGCATAAATATGGCGTCAGTCACTACAAAATTTGATAATTGAATTGAAAATTTGAAAGACAAATTTAAAGATGTATATTTTACATTAGTAATTAGTGAGTTTGTGGTATGATTCATTAAATAATATAAAATCAACAAATAATGCTAACAAAAGTTTGATAAAAAGTAATGTAGTTATAAAGATGAAAAACAATTTAATAAAAAGTTTTCTATTATTTCTTATTTTAAAGATCAAACATGTAACATAATAAAATAAGAAGATAATGGTTGCGTGTAAAAAGAAAGCTTAACTTAAACATTTAACGTGTAAAAAGAAAGCTTAACTTAAACATTAAATAACATTTTAACATAACTTAATAAAACAAACAAAAATACTTACTTAAACAGTAAATAAAAACTCTCTTTTATTTCTAAAAAAGTAACATAGTGAAAAAATATCAACGCAAAAAAAGTGAAGAAGATATATATATATATATATATATATATATATATATATATATATATATATATATATATATATATATATATATATATATATATATATATATATATAGGCTCATTAAACTTAAATGCTTAGAATTATTCTTTGTTTCAGTTTTATCACATTGATCAAATTTTATAATTAACTCTTTCTTTGCATTTTAGCATAGATATAATCATGCTATCTATCATTCCGATATGTAATGTGTATTATTCAAATATAGTAAGAGAGAAATACAGAAAAAGTATTTTTCTCTACTAGTACTCAAATATGAAAGTCTTTGATTTTTTTTATTTTAAATGAATTTCCTATTTAAAATTGAGAAAGAATATCTGTGCATTAAATGAAATGATTGTAAATTTTTAAAAAATCTGTAAGTAAATATAAAGTAAATAATCAGTACATATATAATAAATGAGCTTGAGTATTTTTTGTGAAGAATATGTTTTATAAGAAAAAATGTTCCATGAAAAAATTTGACCATTTTATATCTTTTTTAAAATAACAAATTAATTTTAAATTGCTACACTGCTCTTGCGTTAAGAATTATTTCGCACAATATGTAATATGGAAATCCAAAATCTAAATTATAAAAATGTTTCCTACAGAGAAAGCCATGAACTTCATGAGATCACATGAACTTAAAATTATGTATACCAACACGCGCAAAAATATTTTTACACATTTTGAATAAGCAATTCCACGTGAAAATAAAAAGGTAATACTTTCAATTTTTCGTTTAAAATAAAAACATTCTTAGTTAGATGTATAATTTAAGACAATGATTTCATATTCATTGTCGGGAATCTCCAAGATAATCTTCACAAATTATCCAGAATTTTAAATTTTATTTATTACAGTTATAGCATGATATATATAAATTGGTGTTTTATTTTATTTATTCATTTTTTCAAACTATATATATATATATATATATATACATACATACATACATTCATGTATATAAATCAGTATGAAGTAGTTTTTCAACTTGAGACTCGAATTATTTAAATTTTAATATGTAAATTGCATCATGTTTAAGATTTTCAAAATATGATCATAATTTTAACATTAGACAATAATTTATTCTGTTCTTAAATTTGATTTGTAGGAAGAACAAAATAGGAAAAAAATTTAAAATGTCATACGTAAATATCATTCTATTTAGTTTACAAACAATGAATATTTATAAAAGTAAAAATTGTTAAGTTATGTGAATTTTAAAATATAATACGCTCTTAACATTATTCTTTATATATATATATATATATATATATATATATATATATATATATATATATATATATAGATACATATATATATATATATATATATATATATATATATATATATATATATATATATATATATATATATATATATAACATAATTCTGTCGTGAAATTAAATTCTATATAAAAATATTGAGTATATCTCCTGTCTAAAATTTGTTTCCAATTATTAAGTATTGCACGCCTTCCAATGAAATACTGAACTAATATTTTTCTTCGATTGCAAAAAGTAACGGGACTAGGAATTCTTTTATTTATTATATTATATACATATTTCAGATGATAAATGCACCTCTCGCTTTAAAGGTTTGAAATATAGATCCCACCAAAAGAGAAAAGAAATTTATATATATATATATGTGTGTATGTGTGCGTGTGTATGTGTGTTTACCAGAGCAAAAATTACTAAAGGGCGAATTTGCTATGTAAAACAATAAACAACAGCGAGCATTTAATTTTGTTACTCAAAAGATGGTCAATTTAACAAATTCCAAACCAAATATGATGAAACACGGCATTAATTTTCCAGCTTAAATATGTTTTCATTGTAAAGATTCAATTTTGAATGCATTGCATAATTGATATTTATGGGTGCAATTTACTTCATTATTAATAAAAGAAAATTTTCATCACCAATTTTATTTTTGTTTATTTGTTAATTAATTTGTTTATTATTTGTTAAAAGTTTTTGTTTATTTATTTGTTAAAATATTACTTTCATGCATAACCATTCGGCCGTTGCTTTTATTTAGTTATCCATTGTAATCATATTTTACTATAAAATTTGGTTCTGTTAATTTAAATTTATAATGAATTATTTAATTAATATCTTAAGATAATTTATATAAAAATATATGTTTATTAAAATTCAAATAAAGATATTCTTTATAAATTTTTATTTTTTATCTAATAATTTATTTCTTAGTATGAAGAAATTTTTAATATTACAAGAATGTTTTCATAGCTATATTGTAAATAATTTTTATGTTAATAAAAGTTGATAAGGCAAACTAAACCCGCTCGTTCTACACTCAATTTACTAGTTCAACTGTTGCATTCAAACAATAATTAAATAGAGAAACGAATTATATTTACAGCATATTTTTGTTCATGCATTTTGTTATAATTATAATTTATTTTATCACATAATTAACTATTTTAAACTTTTAGTACTTTACTTTGAATATATTAAAAATGATGCCTAGGAACAAATATATTTTCCATTCCTTTTCAAAAATTTTTTTTATGTATTTTAAATATTTAAATCTTGATTTTATATATATGTATATATATTAAGAGACTTAAAATAACAAAATAACATTTATATTTTAAACAAAATGAGAAAAGATAAATTTTTAGTAATATAGGCTTAATTAAATAAAAAAAATGAAAAATTAGTTGGCATATTATATGAGAAAATCTGCATATTTAAAAGGAAGAGAAATGTATATAAATTTATAATATTAAACTTATAAAGCGTTAAAAAATTACAAAAATTGATACACCTCATTATTTAAGGAGTATTAGTTGACGAATAGCTTTATGTCAAACAGAACATTGTAGGATTCGAATTGGGCCGTAACCAGAACAAAGGTTTAAATGGCAAAGTGCACAGCATCATGCCGACTCTGAATTATTTTTCAGAAGCGCGACGCTCTGTTCCGATATCTTCTCGGGCGAAATTCCCGATGCAGGCCCATTAATTTTTGGTTGGGCCGGTGGAAAAGCGTGCGCTTTCGCGACCTCTGATCCCCCAAATCACTTTAGCAAAACCACTGAACGGGTAGCGGCCCGGCGGTGTGGAAGGCGTCGTACCGTGACGTGTCTTAATTTCGAATTGCAAGTGGTCGTGACCCGTCAATAAAGAGAGTGTGTGTGGCGACCACAAGGAGAAAAATACCTTTTTACTACTATTTGCTTTCCGTAGTCTGCATTTCGAGGTAAAACGGCCACCGCTTTGATAATCTGCTGAAAAGTATGACACTCACAGTGTCGCAGTTTTCCAAACAATCGTAATAGATTTATAGTGAAAATCAGCATTAAGAGCCACTAGAAATAAATGTTTTAGTGTTTGTCTTTTAAATGTATGAATAATTCACTAAAATTTAATATAGATTAAGTCAAAAAATTGTTTAATTTAAGAATAATTTTAATTCATAACTAAAAACTATTTTGCGATTCATTTATTTTTGCAGATAAAAATGAGATGAACAGCTACACGAAAATCGGCAATGTAGACAAAAATATGTTAATTTAACTAGCTATCGAAAACAATTTAATGTTTATCTGAAGATAAAACAGTGTTTTTTCTTAAATAATGATGACGACGTACCTAAAAGTTTGCAATAAAAATAAAGGCTATTTTTCCAACATTAAAGAACTGAAATGAGAAACAATTTATTTTCATTTTTTTAAATAAACAAATTGTTTTAGTTTCAAATAAACGTATTTTTAACATGCTTCCGACAAACTCTATATGTTGTGTGTAGGAAACTAGCTTTAACAAAAAATTTAAATTTGTTAAAACTAATTTTATTGTAATATAAATCTTGTTCTCATCATCTTTATTTTTGTTTTCTAAATCAAATTTTATTAAATAATAGTACACTGTATAAAATAGCATTGCATTGCCTCAATTAAACACAAACGCACTTGTGTATATACCAAATGAAGTTTTCAGAATTCGATTGAATTATAATGAAGCTTTTTCCTTGTGTCTGATAGTTGTTTTTTTTACATATTCACTTACTGAGTTAAATGAGTGTGTGTGTATATATATATATATCGTATTTTTTAATTTTACACATTTTTTATGTTGTAGAATAATTTCATAAGATTGAACAAAAATTTTGAATGCATTTTTTTATATAGTAATCATCAAAGAATACATTTTAAGAAATATATGGCATTCGAATTTTAAATATCCATAACATAACACAAAATATTGAAATCTTCAACATTACAAGATAGCCTATTTAAACATTTCGTACTCGACAAGAATACGCATTTTGCTAACAAAAAGTAACACTCAGTTTTACGTTGTTTAATCGAATATTTCGCTCCTTGATGGAATTGTAGTTGGCTAACATTACCTGTAACCTATGTCCGTTGCACTGCAGTCTTGGAGACTAGTATTAGATGTCGCTCGCCACCTGTTGTTTACTTTGAGGAGGGCTCCGGGCGACGAAGGGTTCCACTGACAGCGGTTTCCGACTCTATTTAAGACCGGCAGCTGTCAATCAGAAACATGTTACGTGTGGCGAGCGACTTTTAAATTAGAGTTTTTAGATAAAGAAAAGGTAATTTGATTATAATTGTCGAATGAAATCACTTACATTGATGCCACACGACAGCAAAAACGCTGAATGAAACTTCCCTCCTCCCTCCCAATATTTTTTTATTTATATATTATTCTTTATGACAGAACAGAAATTAGTTGCTCCATTAAAAGTAATAATAACGATATCGATATATTTAAAATATTAATTTCGCGCATGCTTTTTATTCAGGTTTGTTACATTACGACCACTTCTCTGAAATTATTTGAATAATTGGACTACTTATTTCTATCTGATTGTTGTTATTCGAATTAGATTTAAGAAAGTAAACATCAATCGAGAAATGTTTTTTTAACAGTAACTGTAAAAATATACATGGCTCACCGAATCTATGAATGTATGCATTTATTAGATGTTTGCTTTTGCTTATATTATTAAATTCAAAAAGGAAGTTTAATAATATACAATGTTTAATATAGTTAAAAGGGAAAAAAATTTAGAGGAAAGCACTAAGTACTCGAAGGCTCACATACTTTTATAAAGAAAGTACAGTTATGTATATTTATCTTTATTTGCACTTAATATAATATTTGCTTTTATCTTATGAATTTCTAATTCATTTTTGTTAATATTTATTATATTTTTATGAACAATGATGTAAATGGAAATTGCTTTACAAACATATTTCGAAACAATTTTAAAATTTTTAATTAATTATCGATAATAGTTATAACTTAGCATTTATTAACAATTCAATTTGAAAGAAAATTATTTGTACTATGAGTGTAGTTTTGTAAAAATTTATTTCATAGTAAGTGATTAAACTATTAGAAATATTTTGATTTATGAATTTCTTTTAAAAGGAAAAAAAAAAAAATTAAATTGAGTATTTATCGGTTCAAGTATTAAAAATGTTTATAGTTTTATTTTTTCTTACTTTTTGTTAAGTGCTAATGGAGTTGGAAAAATTAATTAACTCAAGTACTATTTAAATTTTTATTAAATCTGTGACAAATTTTATTTAGATTTTTGTTTGAGTTTCTATTTTATAAATACATTTGCCACTAATTTGTTTATAAACTAGTTTAGTAATTTTCAAATAGCATGTAAAAAATAGAATTAGTTTACAATAATTCTAATTTTTATTGCAGACTATTTTTTATTTTATTTTATATAATTTTTCTATTTACAAAGTACACATATTTAAGCTTATTGCATAATTTAAATCTAATATAATTTGTGATAATTACAGCTTTATAAATAATAATCTGGTTTGTGTAGACTAAATACAAATTATACAATTGTTTGATTTATTTGAACAAACTGTAATATTTTCATACCATCTATATTTGTTTATTAAAATGACATTAACTTAAATATTTATTCAAATCCTAAAATTACTAAGCTAAAATATGAACATTTTTATCCGTATTTTTATATTTTAATTGTAATATATTTTTACATTTTTAGCGCCAAATTTCAGATTTGTTTATCTTTTTTAATTTTTATAACTTTTTTTTAATGACATACACTACGAATAATAATGCTGTTTGATGAGAATAATTAAAAAAATTTATCATAATAGCAAATTGTAATGAATTTAAAACATGCTTCCTTTAGTGCTTTGACAAATCAATTGTATCATGCAAAATAGTTGAGTTTACCGAACATAAAGAAGTGATAAATTTGCAGCCTTTAAAGGTAAGGAGAAAAACAGTTTTCGCGAAATTATCTAGAGATTGTTCTCTATTTGCTGAAATGCTTAGTGTTTCCACCTATTTAGAAAAATTTCGCATTATCTGAAAAGTGAGCAAACTGTCTCTGATTAGAGGCCAAGTACCAGAAAGGCGCATGCAGAAAATGTGCATAAAAGATTTTGTCTAAAGTCAACGAGGTGTTGGAATGGGGATGAAAGAGGTGCGAGCCAGGACTAAACGCAGTTTGACTCCCTTCGAATCATCGTCTTACTAAAAAGGGTATCCACTTCAGGAACAGAAGGAATCGGTCAACCGAGTGGACGTCAATAATAAGACATGTTTGTTTTTATCTGGCGGTATTCATGTTAGAGGAGGTGCGCATCGCATCGATGAGTACAATAGAACACGCGCAGCTAACGGACCTTGACCGGAGACTCTTCCTATGGTCATTGGGCATATTTATCAACACTTTCAACTTTCCACCTGCGACTACAAAGGCAAGAGAAGGAACAGATGCTTATAATATTTAAGCGAAGCAGTTACTTCAATATTTTTTCCACAATAAGCAGTGTGACAGCATATTACACCACCACGGCACACATTTCAAACCTACTCTTATATCCTCCCTTATAAATCATGAAGAAAAAAAATTAATAAATTTAATTATATCCTTTTTAAAAAAATAATATTTTTTAAAATTTTTTTTCAATCATGGTTTTGAGTTTCTATTAAAAAAATATTACAACCAATTTATCTGCTCAGTTCAATTATAAGGAGATAATGAATTAAAAAGTTTATAAAAATGATGCATGAAAACTTCTATCATAATTTCATTTAGTTCAACATTTCAAATATCAATGCACCTTACATAAATCTATATAATTTTTTAAAAAGAATCAATAAACATAAATCCAGATCAGGGTAAGATAATATTGGGGATTCGTATTCGCCTTTTAGTATAGAGAATAACGAATGAATGCTACTATTAGTAAAAATATATAAAAAATCAAGATTTTATCTGATAAACAACCTCCTAGCACCAAAATCTGCTAAATTAATACACTAACAAAAAGTCTAAACTGTCTATTTCTTAAAATTCATTAAACTTTGAAGTACATATTAGTTTCTGAAGCTGATAATAAAACTTAATTTTGATGAACATTATAAAGTAATATTTAGATTATATCCCCTCCAATATTTTTATGTACGCTACTCTTTTCTAAAAAGAAATGCATGTGTTCAATGGTTAAAAGAAACAAAATATTTAGTAAAAATAAATTTGAAAAATGGGATATGGTTTATCAAGTCTGAAATGTTAGCTATAGAAAATTGTTTATCCTATATAAGGCAGCTTTGATTATGCACTTATTCTTCTCTCTGTCAAGATTATTATTAATTATCTAAATAAAAATGAATGCGTTCGTGAATAAAACATGTAAGCGCGTTCCTCCCTCTTTTATTTGTACTTAAAATTGAAAACTTTATAAATGGACAATTGTTGGAGTTAATGGTCAGCTTATTTTGAAACTCAGTGTTAACAAGTTCAAACATTGCACACTTATTTCTCCAATTTATTCAGTTTTAAAAATAAATAAAAGTTGTATTTAAAATAAAACCCCAACGGAAAGCAATAACTTGAAAGACTGTGTACAATAAAGCCGAACTTACCTGCGCAGTTGCGAATTCCTGTAGCCTCGTAATCCTCTTTACTTGGCGGAATCCGAGGAAGAAGAAAATGTCCCTGTATTGTTTATCCAAACTTCTGCAAACGCCCGAAACCTTCGCCACCGAAACTTCTACTACGGACGACTGATTGCGACCCCTCACAACGGACGAGGAGAACCAATCTCATTGGTCGTGACGTAGTAGTTAAGCCCCGCCAGCAATGCATTCCGCCCCCGCTGCTCCGGACGCGGATTGGATCAAACTTCTCCCATACTTCTTTTGACCAACCTTCTCCTTGCTTTTTCGTTTAATCATCTTATACCAATGGTCGCAATACCGTTAGAAAGGAAGTCTTGAAAAGTGTCACTTAGAAGCTCCAAATTCGAGGCCATAGCCAAGTTACTTGGCGACCATTTTCCGTTTCTTGCAGCAGTTTTTGTAGAGGATTTCTTAACAATTGTAATTTAATCAGCTGTGTTTAGAAATCGATGAAAAATTTAACACAAAAATTAAATCGAATCAGATACGTATTGATGATAGTAATTTGAATTCGTATAATTTTTTTTTCTATATATAAAAGGATAATCTTGTATATTTAAATATGTGTATTGTTGTGGGAAAAAAGAAATTATGTTTCTCGAAATTTCAAACTAAATAGAATTCAGTTTATTAAGAGGAAATCTAAAATTTTAGATTTACAGTGTAGTTTACTAATATTTTCCATTCGCAAACCATTTTAAAATTATTTTATGATTTGCTACATTTTGATATTTATAGTTCTAAACTATTGACTGTTTCTTCCTATGCTAAAAAATGAAGAATTTCAAGAAGTAGAGAAATTTCTACTCTTTTTGCCACTCAAGACAAAGTCAAAATTTTATTGTTATCACAAATTAATTGATACCTTAGTTGTTATTCAATTTATGTCTATTATGCTAATTTATGTTCTGAGCTGTATTTTTGATTGCATACAAATCAATCTTCAGTATATATTTCTTGGATCCTCGTAACCCATAGCAGAAGTTAAAAAATAAAATTGTCTATATATAGACTTGCAAATTTATTTCCCGTTTTTTTCTTTCCAGTGCAAACATATGGTTGAGATTCGTTAACACTTAACCATTTAATTTATAACGCCAGATTCACAAGATCGGCCAACTTTTTACTTCTCCGATTAATATATTTCTGAAGTTTTGTTGCTTTAATAATTACTGTGGATACATGAAATCAAATAAAATCTAATTAAATTCACCTTTAAAAAAATCTATTTAAAAAAATTTTATGCATTGAAAAGAAATATTTATTTTAAAGTACAGGAAAATTACGTGATGTTTTTAATATATTATTCCTAAAATTTTTAATCTTATTTCGCTGATTTAAACCTTATCTTTGACTATTTTATTTATTTATTTATCTATTTTTTACTTAAAAAATAGAAAACTGTTTTAAAAAGATAAACAATATCTTGGATGCTTAGAAAGTTACTAGAAAGGTGGAATTCCTTTTTTATTTTATATGCGGCACACATGAAAAAATGTTTTCAATAACATGAGATAATCACAGCAAATTGTATCTGTAATTTCATATATATATAGAGAGAGTAATTTTTCCTGTAAAATTTAGTTTCCATTCATATTGTAATTCATAGTAACATCTTTATGACACTTTTAGTGATTTTGATGTGAGTGAATAAAATTTTTTTCTTTATATCTAAACTTAATTATTTATTTATAATAAAATATTTATCACAATTTACATTAATATAATTTTAAATAATGAGTGGTGATAAATTTACTTAATTTTCAAACACACTAACACATGCAGGAAATTATTAAGAAGATTGATTAGTGTCACCTGTATACAAAATATAGGACAGTTAAATGTATTTTGCTTTAGTCATGGACATGTTCTCAGTTAGCTGGAGATTTGTGCAAACTTTATTCATTGGTCTTTTTTCTTCATTTTGAAAGGATAACTAATGGTCATAAATAGAAAACATGTTCAATCGTGTTACTCTTGAATAATCTTGGCACTTGAATACCAACAAGAATACGCGTGCGTTGATTTTTATATTGATGCAAAATTTCTTAACTAAATTACATTTTTATTAAAAATTTAATACTTTCAAGAATTTCGATAGATTGTAATTACAATCAATGAATAATCTGATACAGTTCAGAATAAGTTAATGTTTATGAAATTTTTATGCACATTTTCTACAATCTGCTAATTTTGTCTAAGTGTATTTAAATAAATTTTCCTTATAAAGAAAATAAAGAACATCATGGCTACCTTGGTAAAAA
The DNA here is from genome assembly GCA_030067965.1 of Latrodectus elegans. NCBI lineage: Eukaryota > Metazoa > Arthropoda > Arachnida > Araneae > Theridiidae > Latrodectus > Latrodectus elegans. The sequence continues at coordinate 102,410,066 of CM057810.1, forward strand.
AAAAGAATATTGACAATTATGGATAACAATTGTTTAAACTTAAATAATAATATTTAGAATTATTTAATTCATTTTAAATATTTTTAAGCTATTAAAAAAACCCTTTAGTCTCTATTTTAGATTAATTTATTAAATTAAAACTTAATGGAACTGAGAACATTTTTATTAACTTCATGTTTGCAAGTGAAATTCAAAATACGTTAAAGTATTTTGAATCCTACCTGCGAAAATTTACATACTTTTGAGATAAAATGCATCTTTATGTGCGCATAAAGCTGAAAACAGCATAAAGGACAAAATCACAAATCCTATGCAAAATTAAAGGAAATATAGTGTCTTCAATTATTGAGGAATTAACTCTCATATCTGAAGACTTAAACACTATAACATAAAATTTCATTTTCAACCAAATTTATATCAATAATTTTATCAGTTATCAAAAGGCAATAAAAAAGAATTATTTCGCAATTAATTTTTCCTAAATTATTCTTTAAATCTTTTATGCATCATTTATATAACTAGTAGTTTATATTTATCGTTCGTCTAAAATATATTATGTATTCAATGATTTTTAAAACACAAATAAAAAATTTATAATAAGAACAACAACAAGAAACGACAGTAGAAATACATATTTTCATTATTTTCATACAACTGAGCTGATTTCTATTGTGTATATGGAATATTTTTTATTCCATATTATAAACAAATTGAATATAATAATAATAAATTTAATGATTTTAAAATATTTTTGAAATTCCTATTCAATTTTCACATAACAATTAAGTCTACCTAAGTGACAGAAAGCAGAATGTTTCTTCTATAGAAATACCAATATGATGGAAATTTTAGTTATCCTTTACTAACTAAAATTGCAATGTAATTCCTTTGTATTAATAGTAAGAACATTTTAGAATGAATTTTATGATATGCAGTCAAATACCTTCTACTTAGAACATAAAAGGCTAATATAATTTTTAGATGTTACTATATATATGTATGTATGTATATGTATATATATATATATATATGTATATGTATATATATATATATATATATATATATATATATATATATATATATATATATATATATATATATATATATATATATACGATGCAGTTTTTATTTATTTATTTATTTTTTAATTTTTATTTTTTGTATATATTAAGCTTTAATATTTTGTTAAAATACGACAAAACATAAAACAGTATTTAAAGTTATTATTTATGTAATTAAGCATTTAAATTATATTTACATGCGTAATTTTCAAAAATATTATGAATATGTACACGATTTTAATTTTGGGCATTATTACAGAAATTTGCTGATTTAGACAATATTTTATTAGATCTGCAATATCAATTATTGTAAATTCGAGCAAAAGCTTCATTTTAATTTACGTTTATTTGTTGGTTTTCTTTATCACCAGAATGAGTAATATTTCACTTGATAAAGGATATTATGCAGACATAAACTTTATTTAACTTTTTAAGGAATTTAATATTTTTCCTTCGAAAAGGAACAGATTCTTGGATGTAACTTAGTTTATAGCGTTCTATTTTAGTATTCTGTGAAAAAAAAAATGAAATCTTATTTACATTTTTGTGCCTGCGTAACCAGAGAGTCAATAAAAATCATGTCCATGGTAAGGAAACACGCCTCAAGCGCTTAGCTATGGACAACGACAAATATTTATTTTGCAAATATGTGTGTCAAATACATGATTGCGCTTCAAAAAAGTAGTTTGATCATCTGAATATACAAAGTAGTTTGCCATTTACACATCAAAGCAAAGGTGTTCAAACAAAACATAAGTATAATTAAATGAAATGAATTTGCCAACAATTAGAATAAATATTTGCATAAACTGGGCAAACTTATTTCAATTCATCAACAATATTCTTTTTATAAAAATCTAATTATCAGAATCATAACATGTCACTCTAAATAATTTTTTAAATTTAGCTTTTACATTGAGATTTGTTTGATTTAATCTGTAAATCTTCTTGTTTTTTTTTTTTTAAACAATATTTTTCTTTAGGAAAACTATTTCATTATTCCTATAACGTTGATTCAAATTTATCAGTATATGCATCTATATCTCACTATGTTGCAAATATATATAATTTTATATATTAATGTATGAAACTTTAAAAAACACACCTCCTTCCCCTTAAATGTTTAAGCTTACACAATTAGTTTCTGGATAAATATTTTGCTTAAGCATTTGTGCTTTGTGATGATAAAATGTTTCACGTGAGTGCTGGTACAGAATCTCAAACCGGTTAATCGAAGATGATCACGGAGAGATAGCGCGAAAACTTCTAATTCTATTGTTTCCTTTTCACTTTCACCATCTGACATCGAGATTATGTCTGGTTAAAATAATATTGCTCTGATGCATATTCCATTTGAAAATTTATTAATTGATTTACTTTTTAAATTTCACACTGCATTCTACAGATTTGAGGGTTGTCAATGTCTTGCTGGATTTGGTTATCAGTTAGTAAATTACATCTTTCTAATCATGATTTTCTTGGAAAAAAATTCACGAAAATTTCAACTTAATATCAATAGCTAATAAATAATATTAAAAATTTTAGGGCATTTCTACGTTTCTATTTCATGTAATGTATTCTAAATTTGACGATTTTTTGTTTCAGTATTTCAATTTTAGGTTTTTTAAAAGTTTTTTTGGTATTTTCTTATTTTTTTTCCTGAAAATATCGTTAAAGTCTTTTCAAACCTTTCCGTTTTAAAATACTGGTAATTACATTTCCAGTGAGTTTATATTTCCACGTCATATCTCATAATGAAATCATAGAAAGCGTTTTTAAAGAATTTTTTTAATCATCAGCAATACAGATATTACTCAAAAATACTAAATACTAAATCCCATAGCAATGCAGCCTATTTACGATGTCATTAACTAACGTATTTGAAGCACACACAGCTTTTCTACAAATATTTTTACATATTAACCCCTTCTCCTAATGAGCATATTAATATGAAAATATTTTTTGGAAAGGGAAAGTCTAAAATGTAAACTGACAAAAAAATCATTATCAATTTACATATTTTTCGTTATAAGTGTAGTAATATACTTGTATTAAGGGCTGGAAATATTTTTTCCATTTGATATATTATAGTTGTCAATTTACAGCATTTTATTAAAGTTTTTTGTAACATTTTTATCTTTACTATTTGTAGTTTTTAATAAAATATTGAAAACACTTTCTAGAACTTCTTTTCATTTACATAATCCATATTACAATTCTAGAACCAATGTTGTGATTTATTATAAATCACAATATGAATATTTCCCCAGTTTTTCATTCATTTAGAGAAATTTTATAATTTTCGTTTACAGTGCTTATTATAATTTGACTCTGCATCGAATTAATTCTCATGAGAAGAAAGGAGACTACAGAGCCATTAAGCAAATTGTAAATCAGCCCTCTCTATTCTTATGTAAGCTTTTCTGAATGATCCTATCACATGTCTTTTAAGAATATTAAACCAGTTCTCTATTTTGATGTAAGGTTTTCTAAGTGATCACTTCACAAGTTTTTTAGAATTAGTAAATCAGTTCTTTATTTTGATGTCAGCTTTTCTTAATGATCATCTCACATGTCTTTTGGAAATAGTAATATATATCTAGTTCGCAGTATTGTGGCAAAGGAAGAAAGTTCACAGAGAAAAAATATTTGAAGTGACGCTCAAGTCAAAAATCACATCACTTTCAATGAAGTGCGATAACGGGGAAAATTTCCGTCATATTTGCTTCTTTTGTCATTTTTTTCATGAATAATTGCTTACTGGAAGCTTAAATTTATTATACGTATTTACAAAGAAAAATTTCAAGTGAAGAAAACTCTTATGTAAGTAAGTAGAAACTGTCACACACACACATATGTTCAAAATCAATCTTTTTTATTTGCATTATTATAGTAATTTTTTTTCAAAACCTTTTGTTTGCATTTTACTAATTTTAAATACTCTTTGGTTACAGTTCTAATAATATTTTGGATGTTCAATGATAATTATATGCAATATCTATTCTTCTAAAATCACGGAAAATATTTTTTTATTTATTATGTCTCTTATCTATTACTGAAATTTCAACGTAAGAATCATAATTTTTTTCTGTAAGTTTTATTTATTTAATGATTTCATGCTAAAGAGAGAGCTTATCTTTAAATTTAAACTATCTTTAGTACATATTTATTGCTAAATAATTCGGAGTTTTTATTTTTTTTACTTTCAGTTATAATTATAATTTTCCCTTTTAATAGCAGTTCTTAATTTTCTTTGCACCTAAATAAGCAAAATAATACAAACAGTTGTAATGGAAAAACATTTCAGTATTGAAAACTTTAAAAACTTAAACTGTTTAACACTTGATTTCAGTACAAGATATTGAACTATTTAATAATATAATAACATATTAAATTATTAAGTAACTTTTTCTCTCTAACTATTATGGAGCAACTGAAGTAATTTAAATTTTATGGTCACATACGATATGTATTAAACTTAAATATAAAATCAATATAAAAATGCTAATTTTTGTATGATACAAAAACACCGGTACTTAACTTACACGCAGTTAGATAATTATTTAGCTAAATAGTTAACTTTCGTTTTACTTCAAAACTCTCGATATTATTATATTTATGATTCTTTTCAGTAAATAATGTAAAAAATATTCCATTAGAAAAAATATAGATAAAATATAATTTAAATTCTGAAATTTAAGACGACACAATATTTGCATTGTCACTTAACGATCATTTTTTTGCACACGAGGGCTAATTAGACAGGGGCCTACTGTTTAAAGTGGATTCTGAAGCACTACAAACATCCATGCCCTGGACGGGATTCGAATCCACGAACTGTTGAATTGAAAGCAAGAGCACTAACCATTCGGCTGCCAACTCGGCCAAAAAGACACAAAACAATTTTAGGGTAAATAAAATTAGAAAGAAATATTTAAGGCAAAAACTTATTGAGCATGAAATTTTTCCTACCATGACCTTGTGACAGGAACTCACTCTCCGGAGTGGGTAAACTGGGCTCTTTTCCAGGTTTTCTAATGGACAATAGGAGTGAGAAGTTCAACTCCTGTTTTTTAAAATGTACATTTGTCATGATGGGTGCTTGGGAAATTTCCTAACTGTAACAGGTGAATACGGATCAATATTCATGAAAAATTCTCTCATAATGCTTAATATCACTGTTCTTTAAATGTTGCCTTCGCCTGCAATTACTGAGCTATTAGTATGAGGTGTCAAAACTGAATGGACATGTATATACTGCCAGCATAATGATTACATCAAAAATAATTGCTAAATTTATTATTTCAATTATTAATTAATTAATCTTAATAAACACTCAATTTACGCAATAGCCGAGAATGAAGTTCTAATCAGTTATACTGAATTGTGTAATCTTAACCCCTATGATATTTCAAGCACATGGCTGTAAACTGTGAAAAATCAGAAAATTCTTCAAATGTGAAAAGAGCTATGCATCTGAAGAAAACTTAGGAAAGAACATTTTATACCCATCTAAAATTATATTTCGCGTAGGTTTGAAAATTCTTGCATTGGTTTATGAACTTCTTACCTGCAAAATACATTATTTTCATTAAGTAAAAGTGAAAAAAAAGTTTTTAACTGAATGATGTTCCGGCCACAAGTTTACCATTTTATACTGAATAAGGTTGAACACTTTAGTGTAATAAAAAAAAAAATGCAGCAAAGCTAACTCGAAGGAATGCTTTGCTGTATTAGTATGTAAGGAAATGCTGATTCTTTCATTACTGTGTGGAAAATAAATAAATAAAAGCATTTTTGAAATAAGATACCAGGCAAACAAAATATAACTTAACATTGCAAATTAATAATAATACTTAAAATAACAAAAAAAAAAAAAAAAAAACTATAGATTGCAAAAGCGTAAATATTGAACTCGCAATTATTAACATATTCTTTATTTTTACATCATCCTTTTCGAAGCTCGTTACAAAGAAGAGATAATTGGGGATTGTAAAATATAAAAAGTCAATGACCAAATTTTTTTTATTTGATTTGCACAAATATTCAAAATTTGACCTAGAAATCTTAATTTTGACTACTTTTGGCCATTTTTCGTTCTACCAAGAGTAATATTGCACAAAGAAAATTACAATGATACTGATATTTTGTATAGATCAGAGATTAATTTAAATTTTAAAATTAATTTATGCAATCTCTTATTTCCTAAGCCACATTTTTTTTTACTTTGGTCTATTATTAAAGCTATTCCACTATATTATACATATATATTTTTTAAAAAAACCTTGCTTTTGATTGATAAAGATGTTTTGACAGCTTAAATGCACAGAATGTTGGATACGATAAGTTAAAGGAAAATAACAGTTCTGACTTGTTGCTAAGATATTGAGGAAGTTAGCATCAGACTCATTAGTCGTTTTGTTATCGATGAATATTGAAATTCCATTGGTGTCTATGCAGTTTCTTGATTAGTTTCTTGACATCGAAAACTCTTGGAATACTGTCGACCAATAATTTTAAATAACATTCGAAGTTCTCGAGAAAATATCAAAATGGCAGATTATTTTTATTTTTAGTTTTATTAATAATGTACTAAATCATAAATAAGTGCATTGACACAAATTGTGGCGGCATAGGATATCGTGGATAATATAAGTTGATGGGAGCACTTTGTTCTCATCATTCGATAAGCTAGGCAAAAATGTATCTTATCTTAGGTACTGAAAAGTGAATGTGCAGGAACTAATCATTCTTTGTTGCATCCATATAATAACTAAGTTCATATGAGTGGTAACATTTAAACTGGTTTCTGTAATTTCAAGAAGTATATCATTTATCACACGCACACATGTTATAGATTTTTATATTTGAAAATAACCATAAGCTAAGAAACTACTAAAAATAATTAATGAGCATTAAACATTTCGGAAACATGCATAATTTCATGACTACTGATTAACTATTTCAATTACTTCTTTATTATTCTGGAACAAGAAATAGAGCGTAATATAAATATTTATCAAACAATAAAGAGATGAAAAAATGGTAGAAATGAAAATTTATCTTATAACAAAACTTGCTGTCTGGAGTGCGCAAACTTACTTATGTATTTCTTCTTAGCTAAATGGAGCAAGCACTTTGAAATATTCAAAGGTTTATCTGGGTCACTGTCTGACCATTTCATCACAAGATAAACCCTCGATGATGAGCAAATAAGTGGCAAATGGTCCCAAAGCGGAAAAGTAGCAAAAAAGGGTGTCGATGTAACGGCATGAAGCGAGTACCACCTGCGAGACCCATGCGACAGGTGGTGAGTGGTAACGGAAACTGGCCTACGCACGCCAGTGCACCCCCTCCATACGCGCGCTATCTCTCTCGGGTTTATCATTTAGTTTTTAATTTGCCCTTAAAGTAAATAGACTTGATAGATAGACTTCTCGAAACACGTGAGAGGTTTAAAAATATATCCATAAAAAATTAATATTTAATATTCCCATTTAATATTGAGTAAAGATAAGACCATTAAGGAAAAATAAATTTCTCATAATTTATTTACTATACATTTTATTGTTATTTGAATTGCAGAAATATTATGATACAGGTAATGCCTTCAAGACAGAGTTGTTGAATGGTTAGCATTCTGCTCTTTGGTTTCACAGTTCGTAGGTTCGCTTCCTCCCCCTCCCCGAGCTTAGATGTTTTGTAATAACTCAGAATTCATATGAAACTGCAAGAATTCCGGTCTAATTCTTGGTACTCGTGTGCAAAAAAATTATGTTTGAGAAGCAAACAGCTGAAATTATGCAGGAAGATTTTTCATAAAAAGATATTTCCGCTTCACAAGAAATGATACCCGAAATATTTTCAGGCATCTTCCTCAACATGTACTTTTTGGAAGCCAAAATGCCATGCCCATCTCCTGTCATTCGACAGTGATTGAGTTCCAGTCCTGGACCTTCAACCCCGAAAAACAAAATCGTTTCAATATAGACCATTATGAAATCATATTCAATGTTCAATGTTTTTATCCTATTTCATTTGAGTCATAGATGCCACAAATACAAAAGAACTGATTTCCTTTGCCTATTATTCAAGTTCAACGAAATTACTCAATACGGAAAATGCATTAATTTTAAATTGTAACACCTTGGAAGTGCTTCACGCTCATAAACCACAGGTCAGAGGTTTGATCCTCAAGCAAGGTAAACTCAGACTAACTTCTCTTCAGTGGGTAGATAAAACTGAGTACCAAGCATATTTCGAAACTAAAAATTTAAGAGTTTCACGTTTGGCTGACCTCCTAATACGGGACATATGCTTTGCACTCTAGGACATTCGATCCTAAAAACAGATATGTTTACAATAGGCCGTGGCACCCCTTATGGGCTGTTGTGCCCCTGAATTTAGTTTAGGTAGTTTAATGGTAAGAAAGTCCTTAACATTATTTATTTATTTATTGTTTTCGATATGTGTAAAAAAATTGTAAAATATAAATTGAGTAGGTTGTGTTAAAACTTTCATTTAAATTAGAATTTTATTTATACTACATTATTTATTATAATATTATAAAAGAAATTGATAACATATTTAATGAAAAAATTCTTTCAGTATGTTATGCAGTTATACTTCAGTATTTTAAATGAAGTAAGATATTTTTAAGAATCTATAGATTATACTTAAAATATGTATTTTTATTCATTGTTTTATACATAATTCTGCTAAAATTTCAGCATGGAAGCTAAACATTGAGTAATGATACTGCTTAGGTTATCACTCTTTATTTAAAAGTAATAATATGTAAAATTTAAATGAATATAACTTCAGCTGTGCAATGTAAAATTCACTTTTTCCTCATATTAATAACATGAATAAAAATGAAAGTTGAGCATTAAAAAAAAAAAAAAAAAGTTGAGATTTATAATTTAAATAAATGCCAAAATTGTGCTTGAGTAAAAAATTGTTAAAGTTTAAATTAAAACGCGCTACATTGGGGGGGGGGGAAATGTTCCTCTGATCGCATTTGAAGCATAAGTTTGTGTACTAAGAATCAACGTCATTAGAAGCTTTCGCTCTGAAAGCATAAAAGTGCGTATCCAAGTACAAGAACACAACCCTTTAGTGTGACCATGACCGTTTAGCATTCGCCTTGAATCGCCGCCGCATGTTTTGTTTCCCGTTAAAACAACGGTCGATGCCGAGCACGGTGTAGGGGCGCGTGTCGGGGAAATACCGTTGCTAGCCCCGGGGCATCTCTCTCTCGCCGGACGGGGGAAGTGTATAAAGTTATTATAAGCACGCCACGGTTATATTTCCGCCGCCTTTGGCCGTATCGCCTTTCAGAGGGCCTCTTGCACGACCCTTGACCCGCTTTCCATTAATACTCTTACTTTTTCCAAGATCGCTGACAATCTTATTCTAATTTATTGAATTAGTAAAACTCCTGCTCCCTGACAATAACATTCATTTTTTTTTCACTTAGCACTTGTTGTAAAGTGTACATGGATTTTAAATGCAGATTATTAGGGTAATTAGTGAAAAATCGTGTAAACAACTCTGTGTTGTCAATTATTTTCTTACCTTAGGGACTTAATAATGTATTTGTTTTAATACGTCTGTCAACTTCTGTTTTCCTATTTGCGGATTTCTTTTAGCAATATAAATCTATAATTTTTATTTGTGATTTGTTGTTTCCGAAAATGAAACATTTTAAGCCAATTTATGTACAATAAATTAATTGTTTCATTTGTTTTGGAGAAAAATTTGAAAACAAAATAATTAAAGGAAAATATATCATTGAAAGCTTCCAAAATTTAGATGATTCCGCTCGGCACAGTTTTTTTTTTTTAATTAAAATGATATAATTTTAAGTAATAACACAATTTCACTCATAAAATAGGAACAGGGGCAATTGTTACACTTGGCACGTATTTTCCTTTCAGAATAATTCAATCACCTGTACATTACTATTTAGTTGGGTAATTTGTTTTACATTATTTATTTTATGAGTTACATTGACCAGTGGCTTTCTTCAATATTTTAAAGTACTGAATTTATTTGTTATTTTTAACTTAACAGGGATTTACAGCACGTCCATATAACTCATTCATTTTATTTTTCCAACATTAAAATGCTATATCAGGACAAATAAAAATTTAACATGTGTCCAAATTTCTCATTTTATTTGAAAACAAATAATTACAACGTATAATTATTCGTTTTGAAATAAACACCGTTTTCATACCTTTGTGCAGTTTTCTAAAGGAAAGATAAAAAATGAATAAAAGAAATGGCTCGCTTTTTAATTACCGGTAATTAATTGAAGACCAAATTGAAAATTTTCTCATGATTAAAAATATCTTCGAATAAGGTAACGAGATGCTTAAGAAAGTTCTTGCATTTTCACTATTGTTCATATGTTTCCATTATGCTTCTACTTTTTAAGATTTAAATGAATTACTATTTGTATAATTTACTTACAGTGGTTCAGAACAGATCACTTGTTAAGTTTTATAGTAAGAGGACATTTTTCTTACAAGACATAATGTAATGTTTAGTAAAATGGCATCTAAATTTTCTTTTATTTTCTCACACATCTGTGTGATAAAAATATGCAAGATATCGTGAAATTAGGAAACATTTTATGAATTAAAACTTGACTTTTAATTGTTTTTATTATTTAAAGCTCAAAAACGCTGCGGAAACGTTATACATTTTTAGCAACATTAGAAATAACTCATTGGTGAGAGAAACTTCAGCTAAAATTGTAATTTAGCTAAATCAATTTACATTCTGAGTTAATTAAAATATTTTACTAAAATGACTGAATGCATAGAAAGTTTTAGGGTAAGCTAATATGACGCGGAATTAAATTTAAAGAAAAGTTTATTTTTAGATTTATATAATATTAAATCTAATATAATTTTCACATATTAATTAATATTTTTTTATCAAAAACTAAATCTTGAAAAGCAGTAACACAATAAGATACAAGTTTGTTTGAGTTCTAAAGCAATTTCCAGTTTATTCAAGACTGTCAACTCGGTATTTTTATTATAATTTTCATTATCGGTATACTTTAGATGAAATTTTTTTTACTTTGAAAATTACCTTATTATTTGAAGATACTATTAAAATAAAAAGGAAACACTAAATACTTTCTAGAAATTGATTATTTTCTATTAGATTTTAAAAAATATAGTCGCATTCCACTCATACAGAATTATTTTACTTCTTAAAAATTTACCAATTTTAAAGGATTAAACTTAATTCTTAAAATAAGGTTAGACTGAATCTAACCTGATAGGAATCGAAACTTCGTTTATTGAATATTAAAAAAATTTAGTTAAAAAAAATTGACACTCTCATGAAAAACCTAGGTTCTTTTAAGAGTATTAGCAAAGTGAGAAATAGCAGTAAGTAAGATTTAATGTTTTTGTTAATTTAAATTATAATTTTACAAACATAAATAATATAAATAAAGAACAGTTCAATTTTAAAACAAACAGAACCTGTAGCTTTCCAATGATAAATAATTTACCTTGATGATAGTGTCAATATTAATCAATATTAATTTCATGAGAATGTCAATATTAATTGTATATAAATCTTTATCTAATTTTTAGAATTTAATCTGACTGAAAATATTTAGGAATAAATTATTTTGAATCAAGGAATTATTGAATATTTGGAGAAACTAATAACATTATGAAACTCAAATTTTATGTATTTTTTTTTTTTATTTTGCTAACCTTTTTGCATGGAAATAAGCTAATTGCTACTGGATTAAGGAGCTTTAATTGCTTTAATTCTAAATTTTGAAATATGCTAAAATATTCTGAAAGTAATAATTTATTTAATTTTTCACTTAATGGTGCATTTCATTTATAATTAATACCCATAATGAGATTACTTAGAGAACCTAAACTATAAACATTGTATTTGATTTATTGGTGTGTTCCATAATTTTTCTGATGAGTGCATATCATTTTATCAATTACTATCTTTTCATTAATTCTGGATTCTACAGAACTCTTATGATTTAAGCCTCAATAAAAAAAATGTGATAGTAGAAAGGGAAAATAAATTAAGAGACAAGACTACTTGATTTGGATTGATGTTTAGCAATTTAAGAAGGAAAAGTAATGACTACTGTCACAGATTTTTGCTACTGTCACAGATTTTTATTGAGAATACTATAAAATGTGATTGAAAGTCACAGAATTTATTTCTCAATGCACTTTTTGAAGATGAAAATAGAAAATTTTATTTATTATCCTAAAGATATTTTCGAAGAAAACAAGCGATTATATATTGCGCAATGTTTTAAAAGACTTTCAAAGTTCTTTCGTGGTCTATGATTGTCAAATACCTGTCTTCAGGCAAAAAACGAAGCGAACTGAAAATGTTCGAAAATAAAAAATATTATGATGTTATTTTTATGATATCACACAAATGCTCGTTACATAATAATCAATAATTCATTTCATTCTCGATTACAAGACATTCCTTAGACAATGAATATTTACTTCACTATTTATTCACCAACTATCTAATCAATTAATGAATGTATATATAAATTTATTAACTTCATTTAAAAATTAACATTTTATTTAATTTTTATTATTCTATAAACTATAAATTCACAATATTTATACGAATGAATAAATCTAATTTATTCAATATTACAAAATTACTTGAAAAATACGATTCCATGAAATATTCTGCACAATTTAAAAACCAATACATTACTATTCGAACTGCAAATTCACCTCTTATTGAGTACCACATTTTTTATTGATTAGGTTGAATGGCACACTAATACATATCACATTTTATCTTTATGGCATTTTATACTTCAGCCTAAGCCATTTTAATTTGATAAAAAATAATGCTCGTGTTCATGAATCAAGCTGGCGTGAAGGAATTCTTTGCCACTGTGTCGCTCAACTCGCATAATATCGCCTCTAGTCTTCCTCCAGGAACCAGCGCGCTTTGTTTTTCCAGCTGAAATCATTATTTACAAGGGATGTTTAAAATATTTTCCAAATTCTAAGCTTAAAAGTTTGTTACAAACATTTATTCTGTTTTGCAGTCTCTGTCTCTGGAAGATCTTTATTCTAGTGATACAAACATTAAAAGCATTTATGATAGTTATTTGTTTTGAATGACAATTGGGTGAGTTTGACATACGAATTTTCAATTTATCATGTGCATACACTTTGGATAATTATATTTATATTGCCTGCAGTTTGACCGAATGTATTGATGATCCATTAATCCAATTAATCCTCACTTCCTCACTGGCAGAAAGTAACCACGTTGAACGACAAAAAAATCTCACTAAGAGTTATATATATATATATATATATATATATATATATATATATATATATATATATATATATATATATATATATATATATATATATATATATATATATGAATGTGTGTTGCAAATAATATAATATTGTGCTTATTGTGCTAATGTATACTACATAATAATTTAAATTTATATAAAGTCGAATCAAAATTATTTAAATTATTTAAATTTAGCAGAGAGGTATTTCGAAAAATATTAGATAATTGTTTTTAAATGCATTTAAATTTAATACAGATATTTATCGAAAAAAAATTATATATAATTTCAAACCGAAGAAACTTATCTAGCTTAAATATAATTTTAAATCATTATTTTTATGAAAACCTTTGTTGTTGTTTTGTGCCAGCTAGGATGGTATTATGGGGTGCCTGCTCAACTTTTCCAACTGAACCCTATTTTGATGTGGAGACCAACTTCCTCAGTACACACATGCCATAGATACTTGTTTAAAGGGTAGGCGACCATTCATACATAGAAAGGACAAATACAGGATAGAGAGAGAAAGTACATTCATGTCCGAAACGGGATTTGAACCCAGAACCACCCTATCCACAATCAGGCAAGGTGACCACTAGACAAGTTTGAAGGCATGAAAACATTGGAAAATTATATAAAAATATCATTTTTATATGAATTTAACTATAATTAACCCAGTTTGCATTTAAGAATATCATTGGGAGTGAATATTTTACCGTCTACTTTGAAAATAAATATTCATAACTAAAAATAGTTAAGAATAGTTTGAAGCAAAGAAATTCCAGTCCTCTATTTTGGTCTTCAATATGATGATTCATGGATTTGTTGCCAACTCATCTATGAATGCTTATAGTGACTCAGAGCCCATTCTAAATTGTAGATTCTGGCTGAAGCTATTAAGCAGTGGAACCCCAAATTATGCAGATATTTACTACTTAAGCTTTTTAAAAATTGAAGTACTTTTTATAAATAATTTCAGTCGTGTGATACAATACGTTGCATGACAATATATCTTCGGTAGAGTGTCAATGACTTTCTCTCTTCACTTTCTCAGAGAGGTGCTCTTCGTTTCATTATATGTTCGGCAATTTTTTTATATTTTTTCTGGATTCAAACACATTATCCGAATTACTTTTTTTTTACTGAACAAACCAGCACAGCAGTGTTTGAACGATTTTACGTTTTCATTAAAAATGTTTAAAGTTTAGATTGCATTTACTGATGATGAGGGCTAATGACAATAAAAGTTATCTTTAATAATATTGTTACATATTTATATTTTAAATTCTTGATTGATATTCTCCTGGAATAAAAATAATTCATTATTCATAAATATCTGGAATAAAAATGTTGTCAAAAAGTTCCCTTTCTCTGTTTTGATGTAAATTTATTTTCCTACTTTTTGATTAACTTTGTTTTAAGAGATGAAAAAATGTCTTGTATTGTTTCTTGATATTTATTTAATGCTAGTTGAATGGATTTGCTATTTAAAATATCTAAAATTTACTATGCATTACGAAAAAATTTGATTTATTATACACTTGCCTTTCATTTATAGTTTTATTTAGTTATTAATATGTTTTGTAAAATTTTAAAATATTGAATAAATATTTTAACATGAAAAAATTGAATGGAAGCAATTTATTGAAATATTAAAATTAGTTCTCTCTACTATAGTACCAAATGAGTTTATAATTATATGAGGTTTGAAAATTGTTGTACTTGATAACGTAGTTCCCCAAGATTTCCTTATTTTGGCTATAATTTCTCAAAAATTCAACTCAAGGACGTACAATTCATCCTCAAGAATAATTCAGTACTTAGAAAAATGAGGAAAATAAAATTTTTTACATAAATGAACTTGCTAGTAAATATACAGCACTTCTATTGAAGGCAGAGGGAAAATCTTTGATTGAATTGCGTTATAATAAGATACTATTTAACTTTTTTAAAAAAAAAATCACACACACACATCTAGCTGCAGTGGTATATGGTATTATTTATCGATATTTAACATCAAACTATTTAAGATTTTTGATGTAAGAATTAGCATTCTTTAAGAAAGCCCATTCCAGCTGTCATGCGTCCCTATTTTTCAACTGGCCTTTGTTTCATTTGTCAGCTGTTCTTTGAAAAGCAAAACTATACCACCAGGTATAACTCTTGTTTAAATTTTCCAAGCATTCAGTGAGACATAAATCAAATGCTCACGTTGGAATATCTGTGCCTTCGGAAAACTTCTCTATGCCCTAAATTTTCATAAAAGCAAAATCAGGATGAATAGCACCTCAAAAAATAGACGGGGAAGATACTATGAAGAATGTCACGCCGTAATCACTTGTTCCTCGTTCCATTTACACCTCAGGGTTTCATTTCACTTTCTTTGAGAAAGAAGATTCCCACCTCTTTTCCTAGGAATAGGTGTCGAGAATCGGTTCGCAGTCGAATACAAATATTGTGGTAAAATGGAAATTCCAATGATCCAGGCTTTGTATTTTATGTACCATTGTTAGCATTGGTGATAGTGAGCTGTCAATAAAATTCACTTTTCAAAAGCTTGAGCAAATCCTGCAGTCTTCCTAAAGTCCGTTTTCCACCTTTTTCAACCTACATATCAATAGCTAGACAATGTAGTTGTCTAGCTATTGTAAATCTGACATCCAGTTTGTCTTAATCAAACGCTGAAAACTCTGTCCATGACTCGATGTCGCTCCTTCAGTATAATATATCATCGAATGTCATCGTTTGCCTTAGTGCGCGGTGATTACCACTAACTTTTCTTACACCTGTATCCTATCGTTGAAAAGTTTACTCACCCCTTGAAGTAATACTTTTTTATCAATATGAAATTCTCGTACAACAAATGACAAAGATTTTCTCAAAAATGATAAATGTTTTACTAAATGTAACGATATCTTGATTATTTTTTAGTATGAAAAATTGTAATGGCTCAGTACCATTGTACTTACAATCTCACTGTCACGAGGAAAAATACCTTTAGCTAGTTTTACTCACTATTCAAAGTTAATGTGTAGCAGAAATTTTTTAAAAAAAATTTTAATGTGAGTAGTAAAAGTTATCTTCACTTGCTTTACTCCTCAGAGATAAGTGTAAGAAAAATTTTCGCTTAAATGCAAATTTTTGACAAATAACAAAATTTACGTCTATTTTCGGGATAAAATTGAAAATGACATGCAGCAAAATCATTTGCGTACAAAGTATATCATTAAATAAGATGCATGTTGATAACATTAAATGTATCAATTTAAATTCATTTCAGTGAGTTAGGCTCAAACTTAATGCACATTTATACATTCGAACGAAATTTCACTTTGTGTGCTGAATACAGAAATTTTCATTCTACTTATAGCTTTGGTTTAGTGATAATCAAGAGTTATTAATTGGTTTGTGTGTGTGTTTCCTTTTTTCTTTCAAAATACTCAACATCTAATTATATTAGTCTTCTTCGAATTTCACGAAATCTGAAAGAATATTTTTAAAACACGTTAATGAATAAGAAATTCCAAAAAAAAAAAATATATATTTCCCGATTTTTCATACTTTTTAAGTTTATATTCAGTATTTTTGAAGATCGGAAGTATAAAAATTACAGATGTTCAAAAGAAACTTCTTACTACTCAAGAAGTTTAAGGTAGATTATTTAGGTCAATTATAAGAAAATACAAAACGATTTATTTATTTAAGCATGAATGTTGGAAATGTAACAGAAAGTCGTAGATTGAATGATATTTATCTCATGGTTTGGATTTGTTTGCTTAAAAACTTTAAATTGCTGTGTTACATTTTGATTTACAAAAGTTGATGATTTAGATGTACTTTATTCTCATTTTGATGTTTAAAAGAAAAAAAAGTTATCATGATTTTAGGCTTCTTACTATAACTTATGCGATGCTTTTCCTAAAATAAAATATTACGATAGAAAAATACAAAGTATCATTTCTAACATTTATTAATACATTAATTTAAATAATTTTGGATTTAATTAAGTAATTAAGGAATTTCAGTGTAGACTTGAATTAGACAGAAAAAGAGCTTTTAAAATTTCTTTGAAATCTTGCCAATAAAAAGTTGTAATTCACAAAAAGGAGGTTTTAAAATTTCTTTGAAATCTTGATGATGAAAAGTTGTAATTTACAAGAAAGAGGTTTTAAATTTTCTTTGAAATCTTGATGATGAAAAGTTGTAAATCACAAAAACGAGGTTTGAAAATTTCTTTTAAATCTTGACGATGCGTATAAAGAAGTATATAGAATTCATTTTATGCCCAAATTACTCTTTTCAAAAGAGAACTTTGAAAAGATGATAAAATTATCTTCTTATTTTAATACTTTAATTTTGTATAATAAATTAATTAATTTTATTTATTTAATTTTGTCCTTATAAAAATTTCGTTTAAAAAATTTTATTTCATGAGATTGCCATGTATTTTTTACTTCAATCTCAAATGATTCCCACCAAAGTTGAAGACGTAAGTGAATAAAGAGAGTAGAAAGTATTTCTCTGTGGTAAGCAACTTGACGATATGTTACCGATATGCGGAAAAAACCAAATTACATACTTGGATAGAGCGGTTAAGCTAATAAAGGCCCCCTTCAA
The DNA here is from genome assembly GCA_030067965.1 of Latrodectus elegans. Lineage (NCBI taxonomy): Eukaryota > Metazoa > Arthropoda > Arachnida > Araneae > Theridiidae > Latrodectus > Latrodectus elegans. The sequence continues at coordinate 102,428,099 of CM057810.1, forward strand.
CTGCCCTCTTTTTCCGACTCATCGTGGGAGGGCGATCCTTTTTCGATGACACATATTCTGAAGTATGTGAAAATTGCAGAAAAGATTTGGCTTTTTTATTTCAATCTTTGATTATTCAGTGTATTCTTTACAATTCAATGCCATTTTAAAATAAAATTTTATTTTAAAATTTTGCAATTAAAAATATTTTTATAATTGTATAAAAATAAATCCAAAAGGCATTTGTCTTAAAGTTTAAAAGAGGTTGCTTACAAATATTATAATTATTAATTAAATATTCTATTAATTAATGAAATTTGAAAAAAATGTAATCGTTCTTGCCGATTTAAACTAACTATACAGTGGATGTTTTGTCTTTCCTTTTCCATTTTGCTTTTTCTTCGGTTCTACTGTCAACGAGTTATAATTGGCTTCAATCAATTAAAAACGGCTTCTTAAGCTGCTGCTTTGCTCCTTATATAACTAATCTTTTTTCTTTAACAAAATAAAGTTCGACAATATCCTCAAACATTTAAAGATGAATTTCGCTTTGTGTTTTTGTTGTCGTACTAAGAATTCGATTTAAAGGTAGGAAGCAAATTCATCGACAAGTCGGATTGATGACACTGTTTCTATACAATGTGACGTAGATGAAACGTTATCTCACGTCATAACTAATTTAAGCCAATGAGTATTATAATGAAGTGCTGTAGCCATAATCTCAAACGGAATGAAAAAATAAAAACAACCACTTTATGGTTAATAAAAGAAATAGTTTTACTTAATATTTAGGAATATTAGAAAATACCTATTACTTAGATTAATTACTAAAATCTTTGTAATAAAAAATAAAATAAAATAGTGATAAAGATAGTTTTTCATTTTGTAAATCAATTAAAACAAAGTAAAGAAGTTGACATGCTTTTGAAGTTATGTAATTCAACATAAATATTTCGTTTATATATATATATATATATACACACACACACACACACACACACACACATATATATATATATATATATATATATATATATATATATATATATATATATATATATATACAAAGCTTAAATATTCAAATTTATTAATGAACTAATTTAAATTCATTTAGTAAAAGAGAAGTGATGTATTCAAATACTATGAATGAATGCAGAACATATACAAAACGTCTATCATATATCTATAGAAGAGGAAATATTGCGAATTGTTATTTGATAAGAAATCTAGTCAAAATAATTAGATGGTATGCATTTGGGATAAAATGTATAGATATTATACGACTAAGATTAAAAAAAATATTAGAAATACTTCATTTAAAATTCGTCAATATATGGTCTGCAAACGCTCTTATTTAACATTTTTACGACTAATATAAACATTTGGAGACAATTTACAAAGCATTTAATAGCACTGTATCTAAAAATAAATTACTTTTTAGAAAAAAAGATTTTTAATTCCCTCTCTGAAATGGGAAATGTTATTTAGTAAAGTACATTCAATATGCTTTATTTTTCTGTGAAATTTCTGGTACAAAATCATCTAAAATGTTCCAAAAAACTTTTAAAGATGAATGTTTATCAAAAAAACATCAGTTCAAAACTGTAACAGAATACATTGGAAATATTTAGCGATTTGGAAGACCATTTATTTCAATGAATGATCAAAACAGGCAGTAAATAAACGATAATCACTGTTAGAGAATATAAGACATTATCAAATAATTTCCTTTATCATTTGTAATTTTCAAGCAATTTTAAGGCGCATTTAAAATTGCAAGGAATCAAGCTTATGTTGTCTCAAGAACTTGGAATTTTTAGTTTATCAAACAAAATAACGTTTTTAAGAATATCAAGACATGATTCCACGTTGTAATTTCTTTCTAAAACGTATTATTATTGGTGATAAAACTTATGGATCTATGCTCTTGACGCAGTTACAGTTAAGCAATTAAGAGAGCTGTGATGGAAAGTGAGACAAGAGAGAAAAAAACACGCCAAAATAACTCAAAAATCAAAATAATGTTCCCTGTTTTTTTTAATTGTTAATTAAAAATTGTTACTTTTTAAAAAAATTTATCTGCGTTTGCACAACGGAGTGCGTCAAAAACGACCAGATATGTGATGTTACCACCCAAAGGTTTTGCAGAATGATAATGCACTTTTTTCGCTATTATTATAGTTATTATTCACCTAAATTTCGGAGGAACATTCAACAAGTATTTTCCTATATGTCTCCTGATATAGCGCCATTTGATTTTTATTTTATTCATACGGTTGAAATTCCCTTTTTGTGCTCATAATCTTTACCTTGTTAATGCGATGGATGAAAATATTTTTAAATGACCTTAAAAGGACATTTCGCAAAAATAATTTTATGACATGCTTTAATAATTAGAAAAACACTGAATAAAATGCGTTAATTCGGAAGTGAATATCTTGAAATTGAAATTAATTTTGACCACGAAATTATTATTATTATTATTATTTGTTATGGATAGATAAAGCAAAAAAGTTTTGCTTTATCATCCATTACTATTTTTTTATATCTCAGTAGCTTGAATTTCTTTTAATTTTAGCCTTTGAAATTTTAAATTCATATTGAAAAAATATCAAAACAATTAAATTATTATTCAATTTTTAAGCTATAAGAATAGTTTGATAAATTTTGAAGGGTTTTTTGTCTTTTTTATTTAATGTAATTACATATTATTTTATAAATTATTAGTTTGTTTCCATATTTTTAAAAATTTTATTGGTCAATTTTAAAATTATCTCATACAATTTTCTTAAAAAGCACTAGAATTCTTAAGTTAGTATTCCGATTAAGAATCAGACTTAGTTTATTTAGTTTCCGATTTCATTAGTAATACTATGCATGTGTTTTCTTAAATAAATATCATTTTAAAATTCGATTATTGCATCATTTTTGCATTTTAGCCCAGGCGCATTGAATTTTTGTATATGTGTGATAGTCTCAGTAAAGATCAAAGAAAAACTCAATTATGTTTACTATTTTTAAGCATTTGGAAGACCATAGTTTATGAAAACTGAATCACCGATGAAAACGCGCATTTGTTTTCTTACTGCAAAAGATTTAAATGCGGATAAAATTCATCCACAATACTTACTGCGACTTATTATGAGATTTTAACTATATTTAATAATTTTTTGTCATTGGATTTTTGCTGACGAAATTGTTTGCTTACTTTATTGAGAGAAATTGGAAATAAACATGAGTAGCGATTCATCTTGTGAAATGTACACAGTAGTTCTTAATGAGTTAGTGTTAATCATTTGTGTACTGAAATAAAGAGAAAAAGAAATTAGAAATGTATTTGATTATAAATTTATGGTAAAAAAAACAGTTCCAATGCATTTAATTTTTGTGGGAATACATAGAAAATATGTAATCAATGGCTACGTTTTCCGTCCTCAGTTTTCTTCTTCTCGAAGGGGAAGTACCTAATTGTGCATTTATAGCTATCAAATCATCGATAGATAACCATAACGATGCAAATCAAAAGCCTATTGTAAAATACATTAGATATGAAATTTATTATTTTTTTCGGTAAATGATTGTAGGTATCAATATCTTGAAAGCCATAGATCAAACAATTTCAGATTTATGTTCATTAGAAAAATGATATTTCGCATTAAAATTAATCTTACGTTGGTTTGTCTTTGGTCTTTGAGTTACAAGGTCCTCAAAATGAAATAAACAAAGAGAAAATTCGATACATTTTACAGTTTTTCTGTATAAAAGGTTTAAATGCAAACCAGACAGCTAAAATTGTTAATGGTCTTTATGGTCCTGATACGATAACAGCCAGCTACATGTAATTTTGATGTTGTCTATTCCGTTTAATTTTTTTTTATTAAGATGCAGCTCGTATAAGTGCAAAATGTCAATAAAATATCAAAAATTAGTGAAATTGATTACATGTTAACAATCGTAGAATTGCCCAGGAGCTAAAGATCGAATTTAAAACAGTTTTAAGCGTTTTTCACGAAGCGAATCGGAAACAAGTTTTATAGAGTCTAAGTAAAAACAATGGATTTCGGTATTCATTGTAGAATCATGTACAATTTGGTTGTGCGAAAATTTTGGTGTTAAAATTTAATTTCTGGTAACCCTAATTTTATTTTTGTATAACTTTTGTGTAGCGGCCATCTTGTTAGTCACGTCAAGGGGTACTGATTGTTTTTAAGCTTTTTCCGGATTTTATTTTCCCTAACGAAATATGTTAACAGTCATAATTCTCATGGAAATTATTTTGGAAAAATAGATTAAACAGCCGTATACTCCATATGAAAATGGGTACTTTTCCACCGCTTATGATCCTGAAGAAATAGCACGTTTTTTTTTTACGGAGAACTGAAAATAGTATATTGTAGATGTGACGAGTTTAATGTGGCTCAAAATTTTATTTTTTAAATTACATATATTCCAATCGACTATTTTTTTTGCACAAAAATTTACCGAAGTGTTATAAACAAAGCTAAAGAAGCTAAATGCTGAACAAAAAGCTGAAGCAAAATGGCATAATGATAATTTTGTCCGTAAAAAGAAGCATTAAGTTCTCAAGACACCAAAGTTTAAAAACACCTAATTACAGTAAAATTAAAATTTATTTTATTAAACAAAAGGCACTATTACATTATGTGCACACAATCGATCTCATCGATGAAATTATTATTTTCCCCCTGAAATAAACATCTGCATTTAAATAAATTTTTTGTCAATGGAATATTTATGACATTAATTTACGATTTTTCATTCCCGTTACTTCGATTATCGTATAATTTAAATATACCCAAAAATGATATCAAAAAAAAGTAATATATTTATCGTTTTTAATTTCAAAGATACTGAAAACAAGACTCGCATAATAGCATAATAAATATGCATTTCCTCTAAAAATAAATTGGCTTTTTGTTAGTCTAAACTCAGACAATGAAATAAGCTCTGTAAAAGCCAATTTAATTGCATCGTTTATATCTTTAAAACAGGGATCAGTTTTGTATTTCTAAAACAAGCCAACGCACAACAAATAATAATTTTTTATTATAAATACATGCCTTCATAAATTATTTAATAATTTAAAGTTACGATATAAATGCAAAATATCTAGTTTTATAAATAAAAAGAAATTTTTCTGACAGATCATATATCTTTATTAATCATTAGTTTGAATATTTTATATAGTTTGAATAAATATTTATATTTTTAAAGACTCGATTGTTGCTTTTATGTATGAAATAATCAAAACAAAAAGTAATAGTTTTAAAAAAGATCATGACTGCCTATTATTGTATTGTTTAAGTATTTGTTTATTGTGATATACATATAAAAGTAAACATTTTTTTCTGACATCAATACTTTCTATATTTGTTTTTTAAATATCTTTTAAGTTCTCTATTTTTGAACGAAAAAATCTCAAGATTTTTTAGAAAAGAAACTTAATGCTTTTGAAGCAACAATTCCATTAAGTATTATATATGTGCATTTTTTTATTATAATAATAAAAAGGTTTTAAGCTATATTTGTGAAATTCAAAAAAATTCCTAAATGTTTGGTAGAAAACGTTTTTTTTATTTGTGAAAATGATTTTATTAAATGTTATACAGTATAGAGACTAAACTAAACTTTTTCTTTATTCATTATAAATTCAATTGAAAAATTTAAAGAGAATTCTCTAGTACAAAAATTTACATTTCCTGTTTTGCAAAGAAAACAGTTGTTTGTTTTACTAATTTTGATGGTAAAATTATGCTTAAATGTATTACATATTTGCATATTATTTTGATGCATTTATTAATTACATGATTTAGTCAATACAATTGCATATATATTTCAAAATGAAAATATTTCTTAACTCTACATGTTTTTTCTTCTTCTTTTATAATTGAGATTAACTAATTTTATTGCTTAAAGAAGGAAATTTCTTTGAAATGAGTCATTAATATTTTACTCAAAACATATTTTAGTTTAAAAAGTCAATTTTAGATTTTTAATACGTTTTTTGACATTATATTCTATTTTGATGTTATACAATGTAATATTTACTGAATATTTTTTGCATCACTTTCAATCGTTGGCAAAAACATCTGTCACATTACCGAATTTATAGCAGTTTACATATTTTAGTTGCTTAGACATAGAAATTTCTTTAAATTAAATAATTAATATTTTATTAAAACGCATTTCAAATGAAAAAAATTCAGGCACAGGTGCCGTATAATCCGGGATTCCAAATTCTGAATTTTTTTGGCAATGAAGAAATTTTTTCAAAATGACATATCATGACGTGCGCGATGACGTAAATACTAGGGTTACCAAAATAGAATTTTCTGCATAATTCTTATATGTTTCCATATGTATGACGTAATAAAAACAAGGTTGTCAGATACATAAAACAATCCTCAAAAAAAAAAAAAACGCCAAATTTAGAATTTTGCATCTTGTATTATACTGCCCTTGTGCCAAAATTCAAATTAAGTTTTTATTTTATTTGATTTTTTGCATCTTTATATTACATTTTGTGATGATATAATGTCAAGTTACACTGTGATTAATAAGAAACAAACATGTAGAAAGTTTTAAAATATGATTACAAAAATAACATAATTTTAGTTAATAAAATTACTAAGAGGCATGAAAAATTCAAATTGTGGTCAGTAAAAAAAAACTACGTTTTAAAGAAAATATTTTTTTTAAAACTTGTGTATAAACCATATGAAAATAGAATAAAAATATAAAATCAACAACAGAAATTGAAAAATATCTCAATGAATATCAATATAATATGATGTATGAACATGTTTTTAATTGTTTGAAATTAACTTTAAACAGTAAGTCTCGGTTGAAGTAGCCCTAATGTGAAATCATTAACCTTAGAATAACAAACAAACCAATAACAGACCCTAAACAACAAAAATGGACTGTAGTAGTTGTTACGAAATCTGATTTGCAAACGAAGACAAATATTTAGTTAAATTCGGGGCAAAAAAAAATAATAATAATGATTTTAAGAAAAATCAGGAAGATCGCAACAGATTTTAAATGAAAACACTTTTTTTGTGAATCTTCCTTAACAGGAAACTGGGGCCAACTTAAAAAAAGTAATGGAATGGAATTGTCATGTGACCGCTCCAGGTGTTGACAGATAAAGATTGCTATGTGTTTATGTGGTGCTTGGTAACATCATTTAAATCAATTTTCTTGCGGTAGGCCATTTTCTTTTTTCTTTTTTTACTGATTTATTTACCTACCTGTCGAAAGAGCAGTAGATTTTGTTTCTCAAAGTTGCCGCGAAAGTCATTATTGTTCCGTGGGGTTAGCATTTAGGGCGGTGTCATGAGTTGAAGAGCCACAAAACTCATCTATCTTGTTAATGACATCTTCATTATTATATCGAGAAGCGTCGTTTTTCCTGCAATGCTCACTGACACTTGGTGAGATTGGATGGCCTTTAGGTAATATTAATCAAGCAATACTTTCTATTGCCCTACATTAAAGAAATTTCAAAAATACCATTTTTTAAAAATATATATATATATATAAATGGGCTAGAAAAACTGAAATTTTCTGCAAATGTATCTTGAAATGAATTGTTCCATGAATATAATTTGTAAAATTATCAAAATTTTGAACAAAAAAGAGAAGTAATATATTTTTGTTTATGTTTTTAAATCATTTTCTTTATTCTACCTTAATTTTATTTTCATATTTGAATTAAACATTATAATTAAGAATAAGCTTAGCTGAGTATTTCGTTGTTAATTTTTCTTAAAGCAAAATGAATAAAATGACTATTTTAAGTTTGTTACTGAATGTATACAATATTTTTATCTATTTATATTAGATATACTCATTCAAAATAAGAAAGGAAAAATTTTCAAGAAGTATCCTATTTAATAAAAATTAATTTTTACTCCCTATATCAAGTTTCAATTACAATCTTTGACTCAATTTTCAGGTAATTCATGTAAAGCTTCAAACAGAGTTTTCCTTATTATAAATCCTTTTTAAACGAAAATTTATAATCGTAGTGTTACAATAAATGCAATTGTAAAATAATTTACGGTGACAATAATTGCAAAGAAATATTTGTGACGATTACTATTTTATTTTTAATAAAACTATTTACAAAGTAAATTAATATTCAAATATTATATATTGTGTTTCATGAATACAATTAGTTAAACATTTTTATTATGTATTTTTATTTAAAATAAAAAAGAAAATTCATACAACAAGAAAAATTATGCAATTTTTTTTAATAATTTTTTTATGGGAATTGTATAAATTTTTTTGACATTTTTTTCAAGCTCATGCATTATGTATATTTTCTGTATAAATTTATAGTCAAATTTTGATAGTTTTATGTACACATATTTCATACAACAACAACTGCATAAGTTTTGTGATGGAACATGTGTTACAATAAGTAAATTTTCAACACTAATATGAAATGACTTTTGTAATCAAAGGTGCATTTGAAATAAAGCTGTCGTATTAAATTCAGTTCACACATATATAAAATATAAATTAATCGTTAAGCATTTTTTGTTTCGGAATCTTATAGAAAGTAAGGGGAAAAATATTTTTTCATGCATATATATATATATATTTATTTATATAATATTCGTTTTTGTATCCTATAATTTGCACCTTTTTATTGTATATATGGCCCCTTTTAACAAATGTATGAGTTATACCACCTCAGTTTCCAATATGTACATTGCTATCAAATGTTGACCGATGATGTCATCAGAGGCACTATTCTCGATGAATCAATGACCAGTATTTTGTACCCTTCTGAGGGGGTTAAATTTTCTCGAGGCATTTTTCGTTGAACTCTTTTATCGAGCAGACGCGCTTCAGATATCATGTTAGTCTTCACACAAAGAAATTGCTCTTGTAATAATAAAACTTATTCTTGAAAATCTGCCTCTTCAATAATGCTTCTTAATACCAATTTCGCCAAGACAAGGAGGTAAAAACGTAATACATCAGCTAAATGTAGTTAATATATATATATATATATATATATATTTATATATATATATATATATATATTTCTTTTTCTTCTTCAAGTGAATACATTAGTTGTCAATACAATACATTAAAATAAAATTCTTACAATAATAATCTTTGAAAATCTACAAATATATTTTTCTCGAGACAGCCTCCCACATTAATCAGTCTTACAATTTTGAAGAACCAAACAAAGAAACATGCAGTACACTGGGAAACCCGTATCAAATTCTTTCAGTGTCTTTTCAAGAAATGTGGGAAAAGGGAGACAAACGTTTGAGATTTGGAAACATTTCTAATAGACGAGACCTTATTGAAGCGTGTAATTCGATGATTCGGGGAAAGGAAAGAGGAGAGTTTGTCTTTTCAAAGAGACGCGATGTTGACAGAGGGAATCTCTGTCTCGGAACGCCCGTGACGCATTTTATCTATCCCTTTTTTTTCGAGAGGCGTTTGTATTTTTCTCCAAAAAGTCCTCCTTTCATGGGCACCGGAGGGTGGCCTTGATACACCCTTACGCGTCAAGCGATGTTTTCTCGATTCATCTCTGTATCGTCTCATCTTCGAGAGACAAGCCCTCTCCATGACAGTCCATGAAAATCTTCCTCTTCTATTGTGGGACACCCGGTGCGCATCGGGAGCCCCTGGATGCCTCTATTAAGCGCCCGCTTTTGTGCGAGGCGCTTTCAGAGATGCGAGATCAGGTATCCGTTTGGGCGGTCATGCGTGGCCCACCCCGGCGGAGGTGCAGCGCCACCAGGAGAGGGTGCCACGGATTGCGTTCGATTCTTTTCTCCACATACGGTGGTCGAAATGTCTGTTTGGAACATAATTCTCTTATTCTCAAATAAATGAATCTATCACTTATGATCCTTTCTCATATATGAAATATTAGCTGCAGACGGTGACAAGTAGATATAGCAGCAAAATACGCGCCATGTCCTTAAACCTTACACAGAAAACGACACTAAAGCTTGAATTTATTAAGGGTTGCAGTCTGAAGGATTGATATTCGTTGACATCATACAAAACAACCCACAAATAGTCTTTAGCTAAGCTTAAGGTTGAAATGTGTGGCTTTAAGAATGGAGCTGAAAAAATGTTTTGATTTCTGGGGACTTCATTCTTTTAAAATGCCATACTCTTTCATAAATAAACCAAAAATTTAGAAGTAGTATTATCTTTGTGCTTTTGGATTTCAAATAAATTTGTAACACTGACCCACATCTTGCGAGGGGCTATTTAACAATAAGGCTTTGTCCTTTATAAAGGAAGGAAGCGTATTCCTACTTGAAGTATTTATAAAAGAAATTTGATTTTTTCTAGACAATATCTTATAATTCTTACTTTATTAAGATTATTTACCATCTTGTTCCTTTACTTGTAAATTCAGCCGTTGATTCTAGTTGATCTATGAGATACTTTTCTATATTTAATCTCAGTACTGAAATTTTACAGCATTACTCACATTTAAATAAGATATATTTTTTATTAAAAAAGATTAAAGGATTTTAATTATAACATTCGATTGATTATTATTGATAATATATACACAATCTTTCAATGATTGTTAAGATTTATGCCAACATCAAGAGGAATAGGAAAATATGAACTCGGTTCTTAATTATTGAAATTCATTATTCAGATTTTAATTGAAGACGAATGAGGTATTTTCTCTCTCTCTCTCTCTCACATGCTTTTACTTTAAAACGAAAAATATATACTTTTTATTTTACTTATATTAATAGATATAATTTGGTTGGTGTGTGTCTTACACTCAATTGTTACACGCTAGAACTAATTCAAACAGAAATATTCCAAAGCATTACATATACTTATGGCAGAGTTTGAAGAACCTCACAAATTTTCTATCTATTATGCTGTTCGTTTGTTATTGTAATTATGTAATCACTCTTTACATGAAAGACTCGTGGAATATTGAGCCGATCAGTCTGCTAACCAAAATGACATTGTGGGTGATATAATATATATATATATATATATATATATATATATATATATATATATATATATATATATATATATATATATATATATATATATATATATATATATATATATATATATATATATATATATAATATATATATATATATTATACTTTCTGAAGCTATACTTAGCTCATTAGTAAAATTTTTAATTTAATGATAAAGAAACTAAATGTGCTAAAAAACAATTCTCAAAATATTTTTTAAAAAAACTACAATATTATTATGTTTATATTCATTAATATTATTATATTATTTTTTATATTATTTTCGGGACTAGTAAAAGTGCTTTTGTAAGAACACTATAAACATTAAGTCAATTTGAGCAAATAATTTAAAGTTTATGATAAACTTTTTAAAAGACGCAATATTAGTTTTTGATTATAAACCTTACACGTTTTGAAGTCTGCGTCAGTCGATGGGTCAAAGGTAGACGAACAATAACTATGTGTCTCCTCTGCAAGAACCGCCTTCGCCACATGAACTCATCCTCGGCAATGAGATTCAATGAAAGCACGGTGCGATAAAATGCTGAATTAAAAAGGGAGGATGGCTGCATTTGCGCGTCCAATCCTCTGCCTTAATCCGGCGCCTGGTGTTCACTTTCTCCGCACGTCTCCTTTCCAGATAGCGTGATCGTCGGCGTTTATTTATGTGTGCGCATCCTGGGCTAGTGGTCACGCTTCGCATCCTCCCGTCAATGGGACAGGATGTCCCGTCTCATTCACCTCTCAACTCCTTCTGCCCCACCCCCCTTATCTAATATGACATTTCTCTCTCTCTTTTGCGGATGGAGTGTAGGAGGCCCCCTTCCGTCCACGCGATTTTCGGTAGCGCAACTTTCCTCTCAACAGCAATATGTGTCACTGGACACGTCACTGAATAATTTCTTTCTTAAGATGAAAGGAAATGTAGAAAGGAGATTTGGAAATATCAAGAAAATAAAAAGACTTAAATTTTTCTTTTAAATAAAAATGAAGTCGAAAGTAATCTACTCTAACTTATAATTCTTGGTTTTAAGGACAGTACTTTTCTGTTATCGAGTTCAAATTCACAGAAATCACCAAATCTTCGGGCCACCCAACTTGTCTGGTGGTCAGCGTAATAGGGAGGTCCTGGGAGTGTAAATAGGGAGGTCCTGGGTTCGAATCCCGGTTCATCCATTGATGCAGTTTCTCTACCTATCCTGTCTTTGTCCTTTATTTCTATGAATGGTTGCCTACCCCATAAACGGGTCCCTATGGCATGTGTGTACTGAGGAATCCGGGCACCACACCCGGTATGGTTCAAATATGGTTCAGTTGGAAAAGTGGAGCAGTGCACCCCCATAATGCTAGCCTACATGGCACAAGACAACAACCAAATCTTCGACATTTATTGGAAATTTCGAAAGGTAAAGATAACTGCCCGAATAATTGTATTACGGGTAAAGTATAGAAACATTCAAGAATTAAAAGTATAGGTATTATAGTAAAGAAAATTATACAATTAAAAAAAAAAAGGAAATTCAAATTTAGGTCAGAAAATTAATATTAACGCAGAAATATGAAATTGTAAATATCATTTAATTTTCATATTCATAAAAATAAGATCAAATTAGCGAAATGTTTCTTAGGTAAATAGGAAATATGACTTCATATTCTTGGCTATTTTAACAAAATTTGCAATTAATCTGGTTTCAATAACAGAAAAGTACCTTATAGATTTTTGGAAATGAAACAGGTATAATTTGCACTTCTTAGCCAAGAATATTATCATTAAAATATACAGTGAAGCTAAATACAAATACACATTTTGGTTTCACTCTGTGGTTATTTTTATATACGAGGAACATTTCGAATGTGGATTGAAAGGCTTTAAGAGAACTTCAAATATCGACTCATCTAATGGGAACTGAAACCCCTAACTGTTGAACTGAAAAGAAGCTTGCTTGATTATTGATCATTAATCCGGCGCCAGAAATGTCTTTATTAAATTAAGCAGAGTTGAATAATTTGCATGGAATAAAAAATTAAGATTTAGAATTCCCTGAGTAAAAAAGAAATTTATCTATGATTAACTATTTCATATTTTGATTAAATATTTTAATACCCACTGATTCGTGATCTTAGAGAAGGAAAATCGCAAGAAAAATAAGAGTATAAATTACTCATAGAGAAAAATATAACTTTGCCAAAACATATTCTACATTCCTTTAAAAATTATTATAGCTGAATTGAACATTTTAATAAAGGACATTGTTTCAATATGCATACTGAGCCATATTATTTTTTTGCTTTACAAATTAAACATACAGTATTTTCACGAAATTAGCAAAAATATTTATGCTTAGAAAATATACAATAAAAGAATATTTTAAAATTCATCATGTATTATTGTAAGATTTTTCTTTAGGGGTATTTTAATTATTCAAAAAAAACTATATTGTAATTTCGAAGAGTTTCTTTGAAGTTTCTATGAAGGTACCCTATTTTATGTATCCTGTAATTTGTCTTTTAGTAACTCATTTTTGAAATTAAAAAGAATTTAAATGAAGTAAAAAGTTATCATAGTTACTTTTTAGGTAATGATTTTTTTAAGAAATCTTTAGAATTATTAAATAGAAGTATTTGATATAGAAAGTTGATGGTTCAGTAAATTTGAGCTGTTCTTTAAGTCTCAAAAATAGATACCTTAGATTGTTTCTGAATAGTTTTCTATAATACTGATTTAACTTTCTCCCTCGGCTTTGAATTATTTTTGGTGCAATTTTTCAATCTGTAATCCCAAAGAAATATTTAATTTTTAATCGAAATGTTTTTTCTTACGGTTCTAATTTACTTTAGATTTTAAATAAGTCTTAGAAATATATACACTCATTGAAATTATAAAATAAAGCTAACTTCTAGGCTAATATATTTTCATGGCTTTACTTCATGCTAAAGTGTGCACTACTGAAGCTTTGTAAAATAAGGATTCATTTTTATGATTCTAAGCAAACATTTTTCTTTAAAATGTTACATCAATGAGAGTAAAATTTCTATAAATAATTTTTATTTTGAATTCTGTGTCCAAAAGATCTATCCATTTATGTTTTAAAATTTTTTTTATGAAAAGGATTGTGAATAGTTGGATTCAAACAATGTATCATTATTGCTAAAGCTATTTGGGTATTAAAAATTTCTCCTCTCTTAATTCAACAATTTGTTCCAAGTGGAGCTTCTAAAAACATTGAATGTTAGACTATTTCGAATAGATTTTGAAAAATTATTTTCGTTATTAATTATTGTATAATATTACATTTTCATTACATTCATTGCATTTTCATCATATTACATTTTCAGTATCAAAATTTTATTTTCATACCTATTTTCCGTAAGCTTTTATGTCTTCTTTTTATAGTTTATTAATATTAAATACAGAATATTTCAATTAAATGCTATTTTTATCTAATTTTCATTAGAAAGAGCGAATGGAATTTGACTTGTGCAATAAATTGTTTCCTAATTTTTTTCATATAAATAAAAACCTAATTTTTTTCATATAAATAAAAAAATATTAATTATGATGTATGCAAATTCTTTTTTCAATAATTTCATAAAACTAGTACTGATTTTTAACTTTGTAAAACAAACACTTAACTTATTGATAAATTGTGGCTTTAAATAGTTAAAAATATATGGTATGAAAAAGTAAAACTTTATTTGTGTGAGGGGGGTGTGTAGATACCTTTTTATTCAGTATTCAGTATTTAATTTAATTTTGCATTAAAAAGACTCTTAGAGTAGTTTAAATTTAATTTTTTTGCTAGGAATTCAAGGAATAGAATTTATTTATTTAATTTTTATTTTATTAAAATCAATTCATATTGACAGTAGAATTTTGTCGTAAATATTTATACTAACATTAGAAAATATTAATATTAAAGTATAATATATATTAAAGTTAATATATATTATTAATATTTAAATGAAGTATTTTTATCGTTATTTTTATTATTAAAAATATTATTGTGCAATATTGTGTGCACTACAGAATAAGTAAAAAACAATGATGTTTCACTAAAATGATTTTACAAGTTTTTTAATTACAGTTTTTTTCGCTTATATAATCTGATTATTCAATAAACTAATATTATTATTTAATATAAATTGTATATATTTAAATTAATCTTTATACAATTCTTACTGCAATTATTACTTCTCACCTTCAAAATATCTAAGATCATTTTGTTATTAATATGACAACTTACGTTGATTTTAGTAAAAGTTTTTGAGTTTCTTTTTTCAAAAAAATTCTTAAAATTATTGTTATTATTATTTTTTCCCTTATCTTTCCAAACTTATTGCTGTAAAACCGGAATCGAATTTTCAGCAAGGTCGTAACCACTGAATTTTTAATGTATCTTTAAGTTTTATTAGATTATAATGCTTTTCATTCGCAAGTAAACTAGTAAATAGATTGAGTCACGTTGTTGCTGTAATCGTAAACCAAGGACACTGCCTCGTACGAGCTTAAGTATGTTTTTACTTCAAACTTGGAAAAGTATTTAAAGATTAAGGCTATTAGAAAAATTAGTATTTTTTCTTATTTTTTACCAAAAAAATATGTAGAACAGACATTAGAAAGTTTTATTGTTTCAAGGAATTCATTCTTTTTACATTTGCTTAATGCTTGCTTAAGCACTTTCTTTTTATTAATTATGAGTTTCCAATGTATACTACGATTTTCTCTTTGCAGCTGTTGTAGCAATTTCCTATATTTACATAAATTATTTTGCAAACTAAAAATAGGTTTGTGGTTTTTTTATCTTTTAACTTGTTTTTAAATTAAAAAAAAAACATAAACAGTATTTAATGATTTTGAAGGATATTTGCTAGAGAAAAATGATTTTGTATAGAATATTTAATCAAATAGTGTTTTTATCTTAGAAAATTTCACCTTCTTATGATAAATTTAAAGGAAAATAAGAATTGTGATAAGAGAAATTATTTTTTTACTATTTTTAAAAAGCACATATAATAAGATATATTGAGAATGAGTACAGATGTAATCGCTTTGGGAATTAAAATACTTATAATATTTACCTCTGGAAATAAGCACAAATTCTCTTACAATTATCTTATTGCTGTACCAAAAAAATAAATATTAATAAATCGAAAATCATTAAAATACTACAATTTTCCGCAAAAGTATATTGCTCTTGTAAACCTGATTCGGAAAAGGTATCTTATTGCACATAAATTACAATATATTAAAAATATATAAATATAAACTTAAGCATTTTCCAATATTTGTATATTGTGTCTTACTTAATGAGAAAAGTTTCAAAATTTTGTATTTAAATACCTCTCTAAAAATTACTGATTTCATTTGGCTATTAGTTTTTATCCCAGGTGAAAAATTATTTTTTAACGCCTGAATGGCAATGCTATATGAAGAAATATCATCTCATTTAATCATATTTTCATTCGACTATGAATTATAATCAATCCGATCTCTTCGAATACAAATCAAACAAGTTAGAAGCCAATCAACAAGAGATAATCTGAAATAGAAGTAAAAATTTAATGAGTTTGATTTTTCATTTAGTTGAAAAGAGAGTTTTTTTTTAATGAATTTATGATAATCATTAATAAAACTTTAAATTTAAGCTTTTTGTAAAAATATATAGCCCCGTATTTCCCTATAAAATATATTATTTTTTAATATCAAAATGTGTAGATTTTAATTTTTAAGATACAGGTTATGTTACAATTGATTAAAATCTTATAAGGAATTGTGGTGAAGGTCAACTCAAGCTAATCTAAGGCCAATTTTTAACCGTTCCCTTACTCAAGATATACTTAAAAAAGGAATCTTTTTAAATGAAATCTTTATTCTGCAAGACCAAAGAATTTTTGTATTATTTATTTTGGTTTGGTTTGTATGTCGCTCACACATACACAGTAATCACTTAATGCACGGTTTGGGTCTTTTTAATGGTCGAATTGAAGAGGCTACACTGAATGGAGTGAAATTTATACGAAGGTGTTGGCATCCGTCTCAATTAAGATAAAAGCTATGTGTCATTCCGAGATATTAATTACAGCGTTTGAAATTAATTTAAACTGTAATCAACACTCATTTGAACTCATTAAAAATTGCTTTCGTGGTAATATATTCTTAATTTAAACAAAGTAGTATCGCTTTGTAGCTGTAATCCCCTCGTAAACAGTTTTTTTTAAAAAAAATTGTGATTTAGCGGTTTAACATGGATTTACGGTCGGACAGTGCTATTCAAAACTGAAGTTCCTGAATTCGATACTAGTCTCCGTGGGAAAACATGCTATAAATGTTGCGCTTCTGTTTCTAAGTGCACGTCTTTCAAGGTGGATGTTTTCAAATTTTCTTTTTTGCAACACGTGACACGACAATAAAAATTCTTTCCGGTCGGCAATTTATGTGGTGTACATGAAGCTCTGCAATAAACATGAGTTGTTAGATTGTCCACTACGAGGGGAAAAATTTTTCATTCAGATCAAAAAACCGGTGCTGCCTTGAGCTTCGTTTTTTCCCCCAACAATTCTTTTATTAATTAAAAAAAAAAAAAACAGAAAAGTACAAAATAATGATATTTACAGATTTTTTTTAGATAATTAATTGTACAAAAGTACTGTTTTTATCACCACAGCAAACGTGTTTTTAATTTTCCCAATATACCGTTAATCGGAAAGCAGGTAAAAGAGTTCAAACTTCACTATTTTTCAACTGAAAGGAATTTTTAAAAAGTTCCACACTTCATTCAATTTACTCTTAGTTGATCTGCATGTATTTCTTAGAGGGATGCAGCATTTTCTACAAAACTAAGTAAACAATAATTTTCTTTAAAAGATAGAAAATATGTCGCTATTTTCCGAAATCGTAATTTTTTCTTGAAAAATGGAACGCGCTTTTTATTCGAAGTGACAGTCATTATTTATCCAATAAAATTATTTTATGGCACTTTGAAAGCATTCATTGAATAATTGTCATAATGATTAAATGAATAACTCTGTGTCATTCAGGTAGTTCACTTAAGTGGAAAATCGTTGATTACATCAATTAATGTGTGACACACGGATGGTTTTTTTTTTTTTTTTTTTTTCCCCACTACTGTCTGATATTCTCGTGGTGTAAGATGATGAGTAAATTGTCGACTTGATTGGATCTGTCGATACATGACGTTCTTTATTCTGGCTTCTTATCTTCCAATCAAGATTAAGCTTCGATTATCAAAGATTAATGGTTGAATTAAAATTTAAAGTAATTCTTAATAAAATAAGAATGGAAGAAAAATACACATGTTAAAGTTTAAAATAAATGAAAAATAAGAACGTGCTTTAGTGATGATTAAATTTTAGAATGTTTCTAATAAATCGCCCTTTTCTTATTATATACGATACATTTATATATTATATATTTTACTCTAAGTACGTTTTTCAATTCAAATGATATAAGCATATTAACAATAAGAAAAATCTATCCTTCTTTCCGGAAAAAGCATAGTCTCTAATTTTATCAAGATCCACAGAAAATAATGAGCTAAAAGGAAAATACTTGGAACAGAATTCAAATTTAATATAATTATAGGAAAAGTACTTTAATTAATTTTTAATGCGCCTGCTTTTGGACAGTCTTCAATCCTTAGATTTAATAAATTATATAATAATGATATCAATCCTCAATGATAAAGATCATTTTAATTTGTTATGAATCTATTTTTTGCCTTTTTTTCTATAATATATATATATATATATATATATATATATATATATATATATATATATATATATATATATATATTCAAAAAGGTTTCATTATGATTTTCCATTTTTAATGAAAATTTATTTTTGGTAAATTTAATGCTGATTTTTTTTATCGAAATAGTATGAGCGGTTTATTCTAATAACTAAATAGTATTAACGATTATTAATTCAAAATGAATATTTGTATTGATTTTGTTTCCGAACAAATCCACTTTCTTCAATTACGGATATCTCTAGAAATCTTAGCTTTCTCGATGACTCAGCTGGTTGTTTTTTATCTTTTCTATAAGATATCAATTGGAGAATATAATTTTGATCAAGATTGTATGAACTTAGTTCAATTTTTATAGCATGACATACATGATCTCATGATGTGCAAAGCTATATCAGATGATCATGTATGAGAGGATAATTAATGTTACCTTTATACGAAAAAAAAGGGGGGGGGAATACTTCCTCAAAATTAGAAATTGTTTAAGTGCTTGTTCCTTAGAAGAAATGATGTATACATATTTTACAGTATTTCGCACAAATTTCTTCTCTTTACAGTTCTAGATAAATTATCACTAGTAGGGCTAATTTATCTACATGTTGGGCAATAATTGCTGAAAATATATAAAGTTTTATTAAGTTTAAATTTAAGTAAATTTGCTATCGAAATGTTGGTCTTGCTTATATTTATCAAGAATGGTACATATTTCTCCATTTCACAAATATTAAAAACTTTCTTCCAATTCTCAAACAACAAACTTCATTTTTAGCTTTTATGATATCTCCCTGAATAAAGAAAAAAACATCAATACAACTCTAAAAATAGTTGCTACTGAATTCGAACACTGCCAATTTTATTTATTAAATTGTTCAGTGATACTAATCACTTACGCAATTCGTTAAAATGATTCCATAAGATGACGTAATCATTAAACTTAACAAGTTTGAGTTGAAATCATTTAATATTTCCTGGAAAAATTTTCAATTAAATCCTAAAAACCAACCAGATTAGTTATTATTTAAAAATAATTTAACACTCATTGAACTGTCAAAATGCCATGCTTAAAAAGTACGTTAATTTTAAACTTTCTAACTAGGTTTTCACTAACTTCAGCTGTCATTTGAATATATTATACTAACACTATTTTAAACCATGAACACTCCAAGTTCAGTGCGATTTAATATTAATTTGCCTTCCTCACTCCAAATATCAGTTAGACTCAAACTAAAATATTTTAATCCCTGAAGATTCTAAGGTGAGCGCAATTTAATTTTAATTCGACATAATTTTCCTTATAATCATTTGGACATCTATTAACAATATTTGAACCCAAAAGCCTTCCAAGTTCAGTGGAATTTAATTTTAATTTGATTTTCTCACTTCATCAATCATTTGGACAAAAATATTTTAATCCCTGAAGATTCTAAGGTTAAACACAATTTAATTTTAATTCGACATAATTTTTGAAATAATCATTTGGTCATTTATTAAAAACATTTGAATCCAATAGTCTTTCAAGTTCAGCACAATTTAATTTTAATTCGACGTACTCACCCAACTGCCACATGGACACAATTTAAAATATTTTAGTCCAAGAAGATTCTAGGGTGAGCGCAATTTAATTTTAATTCAATATCCTCTCCCCAACAATCATTTGGACATCTATTTACAGCATTTAAATCCACGAACATTCCAAATCCAGTGGAATTTAATTTTAATTTGACATCCTAATCCCAACTGACACTTTGGACATATGCTTTATTCCACACACATTCCAAGTCCTTGAGTTGCTCTGTATAGAAATGAGATATTCTGAAAAATCCCCGATTCTCAGCGTATGTGCTTTTGATGTTTTATTTTTATTTTTTTCCTTCGATAGCTCTTATCGTTAAAATTCAATTTCCATAAGTACGAAACTCGCTTCCGTCCTCGTCCTTGGTTGGATATTTTACCAGAGAAGGAAACCAACCGTGACAAGAGGCGTTTCGCAAAAGGTCGGAAATCGGCGATTTACTTTGAAATCGGCCCATTTTCTCTCGAAGAAATCTAGCGACATCGCTGTCACACGTGCTGCGCATATGCATCAACTTCAACCGTTTTTTATTTTTTTATTTCTTGTATCCCCCTTCAACCCTTTAATAATTGCAAGCCACAATTTAAGTCACCACAGAGAATTGTAGCATTATAGACAATGTTGAAATGTTACTTAGTTTCCTGTTTCTCTGCCCTTTTTTTCCTTCTGGTGTCTGTAATTCACATAGAATCAACACAATCATTAGTTTTGAGAAACATATTACTACTCTTTTAATAGTATTTAGATAAATTTGTTTACTTACTCAGTTGTAAACATTTTCATTATATAGTACGTGTTTGTGTAATTAAACAAAACATTTAGCTGATTTTTTTTTAAAAAAATTTAATTGATTTGTATAACATTTATTTTTATTAAAATTTTATGTGTGAAGCAATATTTTTAAACTGTTAGTTCTCAAAGATACAAAAGGCGAATTAGTAGTAAGAAAGCATTTTATTAATTAGGCAGCAATGCTATTGACATAAATCAAACACTATCAAACATTTATTTTATAGGTTTTTTATTGTAATAAATTTTTTGATGATTTAACCGAGTTGTATTAGTTGCAAATGTTTACAACAAGTTGCTTGTGCAAGCGATAATATTTTAACAATAGACAGTTATTATGTTAGTTCATGAAAAGCTGATTTGTTTTTATGCGATTTAAAAATTGTGATACATTGGTTCGAATTTTTTTTTCTAGTATTTATTGATCTATGCACATGATATTCAATTACTTTGTACTTGAATGAGTTTTTAATCGAGATACTGCGATCTTGTCTGAAACATATGTAAAACAACATCAAAGTAGTACTGAAAAATATGTACAATTCAAATTTTTACTTTGTACTAAGTATTTGTATTGAAGTATACAAAATTTTGAGAACAAACACTTTATTCAATGCCATGGTAATTAAAGAATGAAAATATAAAACTAAAATATTCACGGCATTCCAATAAATTTGTTGTATACCATAGAATGGTGTATAACAAGTTTATTTTACATAAATACATCAAGAATATACAAATTTATTGAAATTACAAATAATATACAATTTGTAAATTAAAACGCAAATGATTATTTGTAAGCTACATTTTTGAGAAATCCATTATCATTTTCATTCTTATAGCTTTGTTTTATAAGAACAATACTTTATCCTATTTATGGAGATGTGGACAGTATATGCGCTTGTACATACATTATGAATTGTGATCAAGTACCTTTATGAAACTGAAATCATTACGATTATCTTTCTTAGATCATTAACTATAAGAGCATTCATTGAAAAAAATGCAGCAACCATTATAAATCTCATTCAACGAACGTTTTCTTCTTTTATGGATTTATGAGGTGTTTATGTATCACTATATGATATAAATAATATTATGGATAGATATTTCATCATATTATTAATACTATTATTAATAATAATAATAACATTAATTATAAATTTATAGTAATTGCTAGAAATTTGATAAAACCTACTTTTATCAGAAATTAATGCACTTAATTTACAACCTGTTTCCTTTTTCTGAACTTACGATGTATTCATGTATTAATGTATGATTTGTATAAGAGATTATGGTTATTTCATTAGATTAATAAATATGTACAAAAATATTGTTTACAAAAGACAATCGATACAAGCAAAATATAACTAAATAAGTAACTTTGCTTGTATCGATTACCTCTTGTAACAAAACTTAATGCTTAATTAAATTTCGTTACATGAGCTAATTCATACAAGTAAAATAATACTTAATTTGAACAAAAATCTTGCCATAGAAATTCACTTAAGAATGAGATAAAAAAACAAGATTGAATATATTTTTGAATCTTAAACTTCTTTTAACTTAAGTCCTTTTTAAGCCACTTTCTTCATTTTCACTAATTTCACTACTTGTATTCATTTGAACCATTTTTTCTCAGTCATCATTTATTGTTGAAAAAACAAATTTATGTGATGGTTAAATGCAATTTATCACACAATTCAACCAATTAACCATTCTTTATGAAAGTGGAACCCTAGTGTTATTCCTTCATTTTTTGATATATATATATATATATAAAATTACAAAAATAACTTTGTCCATTTACAAGTTGATGGTTAATAATTTATTAATGCGCTTTTTAATACTTATTCTAAAATATCTATTCTTACTAAATATATTGTATATACATTAAGAAACTATTTATTCTAATGTTTAAAAAAGTCAAAATTATATTCTTCTTTGAAACAGCAGTTATTTTTTTTTACCAAAACATCTCTTATTTTACGGATTAGTTGTTGAATTAGTCTTTATATCCAAAATTTATTCCTTGAAAAATATGATTAAGAAAAATTGAAAAGTATTATCTTGATCACCACTCAAAATATCCAATCAAAAATATTCTTAATCTATTTATTTTAATATTATCAATGGGGGAATAAAAAGCAAAACAAAATTTATAAAATAGATTCAAGGGAATCAACTAATTGAATTTGCGTATCTGAAATACTCATTTTGACATGAAAATTCTTAAATTGTGACATGTAAGTGATGCGAATAATTATTACTTATTTGTTAAAATAAATTAACAAAGAGCATAAAATTTTTAATTTTTCATTTTGAATTTTATATATATATATATATCGTTTAAAGCTACAATTTTTTCAGCTAATTATTAAAATAACTAATGTTAAAAAGATTATATTTTACAAATAATTAATATAGATAAATTTCTTGTAATATTAAATAAATTCTGATGCAAGTTTGTAATAAATATTTTTGAATTATACAGAATTAAAAATACATGCTGTGCCTGCCAACTTGTCTAGTAGTCAGCGTGCCTGACTAGGGATAGGAAGGTCCTAGGTTCGAATCCCGGTTCAGGCATGGGTGCACTTTCTCTCTCTCTCTCTATCCTGTCTTTGTCCTTTCCTTGTGTGTGTGAATGATGCCTACCCTATAAACGGGTCCCTGTGGCATGAGTGCGGGTGCAATGGTGGCCCTCCCCCTGTGGTGAACCTGGGTGCCCGCCTCGGCGGCTAAGAGGTCACTGTTTCTGGCCGGTTCCTTGGGTATCAGGGAACAATAGATTAATAGACTATGTTGCAGTTGTAATTGTCTACAATCTGCCATTGAAATATATATATATACACACTACTGGCCATTAAATTGCTACACCAGGAAGAAATGCAGAAAACAAAATACTATTTATTGGACAAATATATTATACTAGAAATAACAAGTGATTAAATTTTCAAAAAATATTTGGCTGGATAGATCCTGAGAAATCAGTACCCAGAACAACCACCTCTCTCTATATAGTAGTAATAACAGCAATTATACGCCTGGGCATTGAGTCAAACAGAGATTGGATTGCGTGTACAGGTACAGATGCCCACGCAGCTTCAACACGATGCCACAGTTCATCAACCGTAGTGACTGGCGTTTGGTGACATTACTTTTCAGTTAATTTTTTTGATAACAATTAGTAAAGTACTCCACTAAACAAATGAGAGGCACATTACACTAAATGTTTCTTCTATTTAGTGCATGGCCTCAATTATAATTGATTAAGTTGGTATTTTAGAATATCTGCTACCCATTTGAGCCTATTTTAATTGTAATTAAGCAATTACTATTTTGTACTCTATTTACAAGATCTTTTTTTAGGTTAATAATGAGAGTTTATAGGGCAGTTTTATTAATAATCGTAATGACATTCCTTACATATACAATTATCCTTAAGATAAAATAGACACTTATGATAAAATCCAGCAAATTTTAAAATTATCAAAATCATTAAACATTACCAATACATATTGTTGTGTAAATATTTTTTTCAATTTAGTTTGCTTGGGATGTAATTAGAGACATTTGTTTCCTAATAAATTTTTAATTATTATTGTAATTTAATCGTCTGATTTTTATATATGTTTCTCATGTGTAAAATAAAAATTTATATGAACTGTACTTATATATAAATTTATATAAATATTACTATTTTATATGAATTCTTTTTTGCTTGGGATTAATAAATTTTAAGGAAAAAAAAATAAGATTTCTTAATTGTACTATATAATTAATTCATTGAGAAAAATCAGTTAGATTTATTATATAAATTCAACATTGACTCAGAAAAATTCTAATTTATTTTCGATTTTTAAATAATTAATAATAACTTGGAGCTTATGAAACTTTAAAATTAATTTTCTTATTGTATTTAATTTATAAATAATTAATTATAAAAAAATTATCTAATTTTAAATTGTAATATATATATATATATATATATATATATATATATATATATATATATATATATATATATATATATATATATATATATATATATATATATATATATATATATATATATATATATATGCCTAACTTCCTATAAAATTCTTACGTTTATACAAGGCATCAAAAATGGAATTGAATACATCAAACTAATGGATAAAATGTAATCAATTTTATCTTGAGGAAAAAATATTTAGATTAGGAATTTTGAAGGATAAACACGAGAGCTTGTTTTATTAATATAAAACTTGATGCTAAGATAATATAATCAATTTGAATTCAAAGCTTTGTAATACTTCTCTAGGAAATTTTTCTATTTAGATGTACACACACACACCATATATATATATATAAATGATAGCGATAAAAGATCAGGGATATCTTATGTTGGTAAAAAAATATAGGATATATGAAAACACATAAAAATTAGCTTTCAAAATTCAAATTAATGAAAAAATATGTAAGGACATTTTTTTTATCTAAAGCCCGACTGAACTTATTATTTTGATTCATTCAGCGCTGTTTTGGGTGAAAGTGATGGCAACTTATACAGTGGATCATCCAGATGGTGTGCCACCTATGAACAGAAAGTGAAAGGATAGCGAAACACGTACACACAGAGAAATGAACATCCATGCTGAAACCAGGATTCGAACCCGGAACCTGCTGCTTCAAAATTAAGGATGCTAACCGCTCTCTTATTGGTCAGCCATGCATGTATGTTCCAATGTCAATCAAATAAAAACTTGTATTTATTTATAATTAAATTTGTTGTTTTTAAAAATTGAAGAGTATTTCTTAAAATAAAATCAATTAAAGCGGTTTCATATTAAAATTAACAGTCTTTTTCTTATCATTATTTTCAAAAAAATTAATAAATCTGTGTTATTTCCTGAGAAACTAACAAACAAAAAAAAAAAACCTATTCATGCCAAAATTGAGATTTTAATAAAGTTATCTAATATAATTTTGCGATCTTTCTGATCGAACGCATTGATGCTCTTGATTGTGCCACTACGGATTTTGTTTTAAAAATATGTTTTAATTATGATTCAATGTTTTTAAGAATTGATATGCATTATAATTTTTTTTTAAACTTTAAGTTTTTTAATATACCTGAATGATTCATTTTAAGCAAATCTCTAGCTCAAATTACGAAAGATTTTTCTTATTTTGGTACTTATGCAGTATTTCCTTAAAGAGTGAATAAGCAAGTTTAAGATACTATAAAAGTTATAAATTCTTATTAGTTATAATACTCTGTTACTAGTAAAAAAGAGATAAATAAATATTTATAAAATATCATTTAAATATAAGTTTTTTAAAAATAAATATCAAAACTGATTTATGATTTAAACAAGGAAAACTCTTGAGGTTAATAAAAATATGTACGGGTATCGATACATATACTACTAACAGGCGTACATACGTGTACTCGCACGTACTAGATACAGATACAGTGAGAAAGAAAAATGAGTATAAGGTAAAATTGATGAAACTGGAAATCGTGGCAATGCCCTGCGGCAATAATCTCTCCCTCCCTTTTCCGTTGCCACTGTTGTGAATAAAACAAAATGTGTATTGCTGCAATTAGCCGTGCGCTATTGAGCACGGCTATTAAAGGGAAGAGAGGCACATCAGGAACAATCAGAAGGTCCAACCTATGTAGTAGGAAAATGCTTCGGGAGCTATGTGTTCCCCTACTATTCCGTGAACTTTAGATTACTCATATTAACGAATGGATTGTCTGATGAAAAAATAACATTGGCTCATCTCTTTCAGTAGCATACAGAGTGAAAAACTTGGAATTCATGAGAAGAATTTTAAAAAAAAAGAATATTAAGGATTTTTTTTAGTTAAAACTACTTTTGTTTTTGTATTTTTAAACACATTATATAATTTATAAGAAATTTATATGTATCTACTGAAAAAAAAATTTCACAAATTTTAAATTATAAAGTTTAGAAACAGTAAAAATTTTGAGTTGGAAAAGATACTAAAAACAATTATTTTATGCAATATTTTTAAGAAATTTATTGATTACATAAAATTTTTTTATTAATTTTTAAATAATATTCTTTTGGAGGAAATTACTAATATGTTTTAAAGAAACTTTTCTAATTGAAACGGTAACAAAAAGGAGAAAATAAAAATATGTTATAATAAAAAGGAGACAAAAGTATCATGTTTAATATATTGATTAGATACAAAATTTAGAGCTAAATGAAACCATTAAATAAAATTTATTCTTGATCATTATAGAATAATAGCTGACATAAATATGATGCAATTTTTATATAATTTAATGATATAAACAGGACATTAAAATTATATAAATTTACGTATTTATATTAAAATAAAGAGCATAATGTGTGTTTCATATACCTAACTAAAATATGCATATGTAATAATATTTTGTCGAAGCTGTGTGGCTTAATGTGCTTCACCCTCCCAAGAACTGGGGATGGTTAACTCAGTATGCCATCCCTTCAGTGTGTCTATAAACTGAGTACCAAGCATACACTGGGGATTTCACGTTAAGTTGACTACCTAACTGGGTCATATGCTTCGCACTCCAGGGCTCACGGTCTGGAAAACAGACATGGGCTCTGTAGTCTTAGGCTCACTTTGGATTGCCGTGCCACTGGTTTGGTTCTAATGATATTTTGTATGAAATATTTACCTCATATGGACATGATACATATCCTGACTGTGCCTTAGAATTTTCTGAATTATATATTTCATTTAGAAATTTTTTTTTATAACATATTACAAAATTAATTTTTTATGCAATTGATATAATAAAGAACATTTTTCATGACTGCGTTTCATTCAGAATATTTTGTAATTAATTACACACACACAAGGTATTTTTATATAACTGATTTAACTTAAAGTATTTTATGTTATTGATTGAACTTAGAATATTTTGCTTAGTTGATAGGACATGGAATATTTTATGTCAGTGACGGAAGTTAGAATAATTTGTATAATTGATTGGGCTTAAAATATTTTATGTAAGTGATTGAAGTCAGAATATATTGTGCAAGTGGTTGGACATGGTATGTCATCGCTTGCACAAAATATTCTGACTTCACTCATTATTTTATGTTGTTGTTTCACCAGCATCTTCCCTGTACTTAGCCCTGAGTTGGGATCTACCATGATAATTTTATGCAATTGATTGAAATTAGCATATTTTGTGTAATTGATTGGTTATGGAATGTTTTATGTAACTGATTGAAGTTGGAATACTTTGTGTTATTGATTGGACATGGATTATATTTTATGTAAGTGAATGAATTTGGAATATTTTGCGTAATTGATTGCACTTAGAATTTCCATTGCCTCATACATGAGACACATTAGATCATTTTTATTCAAAAAGGAATGAAGCGCATGTAACGTGATGTAAGAACAAATGTCGCTGTCGAGTCAAATTGAATCTGAAACAGAAGTTGCGTTATGACTATTTCGGAGATCTGCTTCCAGGCATGATTCATCTTTTGTAGCTCATTCCCTATGAAAAACGGAAAAGATCGCAACAGCGTAATAGTTTAGAGTAGCAAATGCCCAGTCGACCTTGTACTTAGAGCAGGTAATCTACCTCCCGCTTCCTTTCTTTTAACGACCATTCTACAGCCATTTCCACTTCAGGGAGGTTGTTCTGTTGGCAGGTGCTAATAATCCACGCCACTTCAATTACCCGAGCCTATTTTTTTCCCCCTTCCTCCGACTTCTGATTTCTCTGTGGCGCTTCACACGTTGTCTTACTTTCACACCTTATTGTAAACTCAACTCGCCCCGAGAGTGAAGGTTGGTGGGTGGGAGCGATGTAAAAAAATCATTGAGAAAATAAAGTCTTCTTTACTTTCCCCTCAGAATGAAAATAAGTTTGGTTCATCAACAAAAGTATAATTTTGCCACTGAATAAAAAAAAATTAATATAATGACATTAGATTTTTTTAAAAAATATATTTACTGTATTTATAAATAATGCTCTAATTAATTATTACTAATTAATTACTGAGTCCATTGAACTAATTAAAAAAGAGTAATCAATTAAAACAAACATGTTTAGAAGGGTGTTATCTATAAATTAGCTGAAAGTATTTATTGATGAATTTGAAAGTATTTTTAAGCGAATAAAAGTAAATTAAATTAAAAATTCTTTTAATGAAGTTAATTATTTAAAAATATTTTTTCGTGAATTTGAAATTATTTTTAACAAATAAGAAATAAATGAAATGAAAAAAATTTTTGTGACAAAGTAAATTATAAATTATTTGAAGATAAATTTCTTTTTTCGATACGTATTTATGAAAAATGTCACAAAAATGCATATATATATATATATATATATATATATATATATATAGATATATAGAGATATATATATACATATATATATATATATATATATATATATATATATATATATATATATATATATATATATATATATATATATATATAAATAGATAGATAGATAGATAGATAGATAGATAGATATATACATACATTTTCTTTGTATAGTTAAATCTTGCAATTTCTTTTTCATTGTGTATTACATTATTTTATTATCAAACCTTATGAGGTTCACCCTTTTTACTGAAAATTTCTGTAAAAAGTTTTTGAGATATTTAAAATCTCAATATTAAAAATTTTAAAATAAAGTAATAGTTATATTTTCCAATTTACTCATCAGTAATTGCATTTCAAATATCGCATATTTTATAAGAGATTCAATTCTATATATTATATTGGAAACCATACAGAAAACTATAAAATTTTAACTCTTTTCCATTATTTTCTTCTTTTTTCTCCTCTCCCAATATTTTATTTCAACTATGTATTACTTTTTAGAGCATGTATTAATGTATTACTTATTAGAGCTATTCTCACTTTATTCAAAGTCATATTTTGCATTTTATCATGAATTTTAATTGTAGTGTATATCTCGTATTCATATAAAAATATCTAACATATTTGTACCACACTTTTCCTGTAGAAGTTAAACTGCATACATAAATTATTTTAAATAATATTTCGATAAAATAGGTCAGAAATATCAAAGAAATAATCGAAAATAACCAAAAATAAAACATGTTACATTATAAATACTTAAAACTTGATTTATATACAAAATACTTTTATTTTTGAATCAAACTTTACCTAGATAAATATTTTTCGTCCAATTCACTTGACCACTCAGTAAACACGTACAACATATTTACCTTTTCTCATTCATATTTGCATCCTTTGTCTTCCTTTTGGCGTTCTACATTTATTATGTCTCTAGTTTTGTTTGATAATTCAGCTATTTTCGTTTTCTGAAATAGGTCGGTTGGGAAAACATTGTTCATATTTGATAAACATGTTAGCTAATATATTATAAACATAACGAAAAAAAAACTCAATTTATTTAGATAAAATGAATTGTACTGATTTGAAATTCCATAAGGCAACAGTAACAATAGATGTTTCAAAATATAGGCATTAAACATATAAATGTTGGTAAAAAATATTATTTAAATTTATATATATTAAAAATGAATAGGAATTGAAATTTTTTTTGAAAGAATAATATAGATTTTAAATATACTTTTTTAAAAAGTTTTTTACGCACCTCACTTTAGACTTTTTGAAAAAAATTTAAGTAAGAAATAAAATTTGCTGGTGTTAAAATGATATTTTTCAAGCAAATGTGAAAAAATTATTTTTAGTTTTAAAGGATATTTCTTTTTCTGAAAATCAAACGCTTATAATTATATACGGTAAAATTCAGCTTAGATATTAAACAATTTGATTTTTTTTAAATATTTTCTATTTAAATGAAATATTTTAATTTAGTTACAATAGATTTATGATAAAAATTACAGCAATCATTTCTAAAATTATTGTAAGAAATACAAACAATGTGTTTCACTATTAGTTTAGTCGAAAACTTTTCTCTCTTTTAATAAAATTAAAGGAATAAGCAAATGTGATTGTTTGAAATTTATTGTTTTTTGACAAAAAGATAGAAACAAATGCACATTTACAATGAAAAAATCATTTAATGCATACATTTTTATCACTTGATTCAAATTTTTTGTTTCATTTTATTATTATGGCAATAACTTTAAAACTCGCCTAAAAAATTAATATTAGTAATTCTATTATTAATTTTTACATCAAATGTAAAGATAATATTAATACATTATTTATTGAAGCATTTAATATCTTTAGACAATTATAAAAAGCAATTTTTATATGTCTTTACATCAACAATTTAAAAAATAAGTTTTTCAACACATAAATTTATTCTTGTATAATAAAATGGCATAGATAATAGCTACATATTTATCCTTAGTTTGTTTCCATAATTTTAAATTAAAATTAATTTTATATATACTTTAATTTAAATTTATGAACATTCAAAATTTTACTTAATTATGAAATATTATTTTAAAATTACTATGAATATTCATATATATTATCATGTTTTATACTTAAATTTGAAAAATATATGCATGTATTTATGTATATGATTTCAAAACTTCCATTATATAGATATCATATACAATAAGGTAAAAAAAAAATTAAATCTTTTTAAGCAAATATAGCTTAGTTTATTTTTTAGCGTGATCATCTTATTAGTTGATTTGCATTTTTTTATTGCATATAGTATATCAATATGCTTGAAAATCACCCTGAAAAATTTATATTATATATATATATAAATATATAATATAGAAATTAGTGAGAGAAATTAAAATTTCGAAAACTTACTTTTTTCAATATAGATTTTTTTCAATGTATAACTATACAATATGGAATATTATAACGAAAAAATAAAAAAAAACACCTACATTCTATATTTTTATAGCTTGATTGCGCATTTTATGTAAAAATGTGCTGAATAAATTTTGTTCAGTATTATACAGTGCGTAAATGTTTTTAAATATTTACCATTTGATTTCCATTCCTTTAAAAAAAACACCACTTATTCATCAACGTTTGTTTCCCTTAATAATAAATAAGTCAAGTTTAGTTAATTTAAGAATTCCACATTTTTTAACTCGCGATGATTGAATTATGGAACCATAATATCATCCTCTTCTGTCACAATGGCTTATAAAAAACTGTTTTTATTTCAAAGCAAGAAAGGCCTATTACAATTAAGAGCATTCTTAGAAAAACCCAAGCATTTGCACATGGAAAAATATCAGCTAAGAAATAAATTCCTCGAGAAATAAATTTTAGATAAAATTACAATACCATCATTTTTATTTTTAATATCCTATTATTTTTTCCTATAAATTTTTTCTTCTAGACAAATAATTGATCGTTTTCCAAAAATGCAAAGAAAATATTTACCCCTTCCCTCATAATCGGTTTTCATACAAAAGTTATTTCATTAGGTTTGTAATCATATTCTCAGCAATAATTTTATTTATAACTTATGAAAGAAGAAAAACTACAGAAATAATGTGCAAATAGCAATTTATAAATATCCACATAGCGTTGGAGGTGAGCTCCATACTGACTTTAAAGTTGCAATACTCGCTTATCTCCTATAACCTCGAAATTTTGAACCATGCTATGATGACAAGTTCACTACCTGAGTTGGAACGTGTATCTCCAGATACACGCCACATAACAAGTTATAATCTAATCAAAATATAATAATACAGAATTTTTCAAATTTCTTTGTTAATAGAAAAAATTTAACAATAAATTCATTTGAAGTATTATTATCAGACATAAATTTAATATATATATATATATATATATATATATACGAAAGGAAGAAGGTGCGGTGATATGCAAATCATTAGCTTTTCAGCGCATTCAAACAAAGCAGGCGCCAGTAGCGACAAATATATTGTGTTTAAATTAGGCAATTGTTCAGCCGGTTGCTCATACACAAATTGCATTTGAACGTTGTTGCCTGGTGAAAAGTTGCTGTGATGCCTCGTGTAAGAAGGAGAAATGCGTACCAGCACGTTTCTGACTTTGATAAAGGTCGAATTGTAGCGTACCGGGATTGCGGTTTATCTTATCGCAGTATTGCTGCTCGCGTCGGTCGAGATCCAATAACTGTTAGCAGAATATGGAATCGATGGGTTCTGGACGGTAATACGGAAGGCCATGCGGGATCTCAACGGCCATCTATCACTAGCAGCCGAGAAGACAGGCATATTACCCGCATGGCCGTAATGGATCGTGCAACCACGTCATGAGCCGCGAATCAAGAAACGGGGTCGTTTGGAAGACAACAAGTGTCTGCACGAACACTTCGACGACGTTTGCAGCAGCATGGACTCTCAGCTCGGAGACCATGGCTGCGGCTTCCCTTGACGCTGCGTCATAGACAAGAGCACCTTCAATGGTGTGATCAACGACGAACCTGGGCGCACGAATGGCGAGACGTCATCTTTGCAGATGAATCCAGGTTCTGTGTACAGCATCATGATGGTTGCATCTTTTTTTGGTGGCATCGTGGTGAAAGCGCACTGGCAGCGTGCATTCGTCATCGTCATACTGGCCCATCACCTGGCGTGATGGTATGGGGTGCCATTGGATACACGTCTTAATCACCTCTTGTTCGCATTGACGGTGCTTTGAACAGTGCACGTTACATTTCTGTTGTGTTAAGACCGGCGTCTCTACCCTTTATTCGAGCCCTGCGAAACCCTCCGTTTCAGCAGGATAATGCCCGACCGCATGTTGCCGGTATTGTACGGATCTTCCTTGATACGGAACATGTCCTGCTGTTGCCCTGGCCAGCACGTTCTCTAGATCTTTCACCAATAAAAAACGTGTGGTCAATGGTTGACGAGCGACTGGCTCGTCACCAAACGCCAGTCACTACGGTTGATGAACTGTGGCATCGTGTTGAAGCTGCATGGGCATCTGTACCTGTACATGCAATCCAATCTCTGTTTGACTCAATGCCCAGGCTTATAACTGCTGTTATTACTGCCAGAGGTGGTTGTTCTGGGTACTGATTTCTCAGGATCTATATATATATATCCATCCAAATTTTTTGAAAATTTAATCCCTTGTTATTTTTAGTATAATATATTTGTCCAATAAATATCATTTTGTTATCTGCATTTCTTCCGTCCTATTGAACATGGAACACTTGATTAATTAGCAGAAAAAAAAGCTCAATATTCTTACTTATGTAAATTCAGTTTCTATTTCGGTAAAAAATACTGTGATATTTTCTTTATCATATAATTTTTTGTTTTAAAACGATCTTATTTGTGACATATTGTGAAAAGCACTCACGCAATTTTATAGAGCAACAAATGAAAGAATCGTATTTACACTAATATGTTTATTACACATTATAGTTTATTTCCTTAACATGAAATATTTAAGAATGTAAAAATCCGCTGAATCATGTATATAGAATTTTGATTCCTTTTATGCGTCTAAGTTAAAAAAATGTATAATTACGCTACACACAAACATTTTAAAAATAGATTAAAAGCTATCATAACTTTAAATCTGTCGAATATTAGACGGGTGTTTTATTTATTAAAATTTGACAGATATCTGATTCTAAAAAAATTATTTAAATTTTTTTTTAAAAAATAAAAATAACATTTATTTGACACCACGTTGGGGGCAATCTAACCATTGGAAGGACTTTTGATAAAAATGGGGTAGTACTCTCGTCTCTGAAGAATGGAAATCCAGAAAATTTTCCAGCACCAACCGTGACAGAAGTGCATGCAGAAAGACGAAGCACAACATCCATTTCTCGTTTGTACATCAGAAGCTTTAATTTGCAATAGAAAGTTACAAAATATTAATTATACTATGTAATCTATGAAGTGTCTCAAGTCGACTAAATATTATATTGGCTCAATTCGATAACAGAGAAATTTTTTGACCTCTTTCGATACTCTCAGGAAATAGTTTTCTCTCAAGAAATTTTAAAATAATGCGATGTCTTTGATAATAATAAATCAAATTTAACAAAAAAAAAAGTTATTTTGAAATGCTTTTTTAATTTTTTTAAGCAAAACTATTTTTTAAAAGCAAATAATTTTAAATATTTTTTCGCATACAAAGTTTCATCGATGGAACTTAAATAAACGAATAGTAAAATATTTTTTTATTATTATTTAGAGTCATAAAATTTATTTTTAATTACATTTTTCTTGTACATCCTAATTCTAGAAATTATGTGTACATATTGATCTTTTATAGGGATAATTTTTTTTATTAATCTTTAACAAACGCGCAGCTGACTACCCTGTCAAGTGGTCAGGGTGCCTGACTGCTAATAGAGAGGTCTTGGGTTCGAATCCCTGTTAGGGCATCGATATACTTTCGCTCTCTGACTATCCTGTCTTTGTCATTTATTTGTATGAATATGTGGTGAATGGTTGCTTATCCTATGAATGGGTACCTATGCCATGTGTGTACTGAGGAAGTCGGAATGCGCATTCCATAATGCCGGCTTAACTGGCATAGGACAACAACAATAAATAAATGCGTTATCTTCTCATTTATTTTCCTTCCATTATTAACTTAAGAAGAATGATTTTCAAATTTTCAAAATTCAATTATGATTTGTTAAAAATTGGAATTTATATCTATAGTTAATAAATTTGAATCAAATTTTATACAATTAATAAAATATTGTAGTTAATAAAAAATCAAATCGAATTTTTTAATTTTTCACTCAATTAAATAGTAGAAAGATTTAAAATCCTAAGAAAGTTACACAAATCTATCCCTAATCGAATACGAAAATTACTTGACTTTTTTGTGCATGAATGCAACAGCTTTGAAGCTAATTTCTTATCCAAATTATCCTCAGATTTAAAGGACTGAGTAAATTTCATAAAAATTAAATTTTAATTAATATCTTTAAAAAATTCAAATTTTAAAATTAAAATACCTGATCAATTAGTGGTAACTGAAAAATTAAACTTTTAAAATTTAGATTAATTAAACTGTCTTTCACAATATCCATTAGTATAAATAATTAAGTCATTTGTTGAAAAAGTAGAGCAGCGCACCCCATAATGGTAGCATAGCTGGTACACGATAACAACATCAATTCATTTGTCAAGAAAATGCTATTTATTTCAGTAATTAGTTACGAAAAGATTCTAGCATTTTCACAAGCTACCAAATTATTTTAAATTGAAATAATTGTAATAATTTGTATAAAATCAAATACGAAAAATTCTGCCTATTAGATACTCATGCATTCTAATATAATTCTCTAACAGAATATACTATTTCTCCGCAATAATAATCCGAAGTTGAAAAACACCTGCAGAAATTTTTGAGTTTTGGGGCATTACAATGAATCACTTGTTTTGTAATTAAAAATGAAAATAAAAGTTCACATTTCTGACGCTAGCGTAATAGCTTATTTTTGTGTAAGTATTTTTGAAAAAAATTCACCTTGTGCGAGCTTCAGTTGTGAAAATGCCGTTTTATCTCCTTAATTTGATAAGAAAAGGAACGAAATAATTGCAAGCATTGTCAAATGCATGCGTAAGGTTGAAGTAATTTCAGAAATGACAAATTACAACAGGGTGCTGGAAACGATTTAAGAGTGTGCCGGATTTGCTCAGCTGGATTTTCAGGTCACGTCTTTGAATTTTAAAGCATCTTGGAAAGTTTGCTTTCATCGAAATTTGCTTTGAAAACAAGGATATTTAGATCAAATTCTAAGTTCATAATCCAACCGAATTCCTGAATTATTTAGAAATTTATTTTCAAAGGATGATGATTTTATTCACAATCATAATTTTAAAAGGAACCTTCTGATAAAATATATAGTTACTCAAAAATTTATACAACGAGAAACAGATTAAAACAATGGCAGAACTATGTAATTAATCTCTACTTTAATTCGATGTTTATATAAATAATATA
Source organism: Latrodectus elegans (assembly GCA_030067965.1). NCBI lineage: Eukaryota > Metazoa > Arthropoda > Arachnida > Araneae > Theridiidae > Latrodectus > Latrodectus elegans. Next base: position 102,465,152 of record CM057810.1, read on the forward strand.
GAATTTTTTTTATACATTTATATTCGTAGTAGTCAATTTAAGTTACTCACATATTATCCGGTCAAACATTTCGCAAAAAAAAAAAAAAGATGATAAATTATGTTTTCTATTAAAAAAAAAGTAAATAGAAGTTTATTTTTGATTCATATTCAAATTTTTCAATCATTATTTTTAAATTTACATAAAACTGAAATTTTAAAAAAAAACGTAGAAAACATGAGTTTGAATGAAAAATAAAACATTTCAAAGGAAAATTTGACTAAATTTCAGACTTAATATTTCATATTTATACGAAATGTTAGAAACACAACTATATACCTTAGTTTCTATTTTAAGGGCTTCCTTTAAATTACAATATTTTTTTGTTGTTAGCTTATGCCCCCTGCTGAATGCAAATGCGGTTTCTTATAATGAGATAGCGCGTTCCATGTTTTGATAAAAACACCATTTTCCATCAACGTCTTTCATCCATAGGAAAGTATTGTTCTTAGAAAGGAAGTAAAACTCGAGTTGGATTTATAACTTTTGTTCTGGAAAGAGTGGGTCCCTCGCCGAAGGAGGGGGTTGTCATCCGCTTCCGTTTTTGCGTCCCCTTATCTTTTTATAATAATAATAATGAAGCTGTGCTTTTCCGTAATTGGCTTTGTGATGAAAACACGTTATGAACCCATGTGTATTTTCACACTCGGCAAGAAAGCGAAATAATTACATCCATTTTTAAAAAGTAGTCGAATTCGAATTTCTAACTTCCGCGCAGCCGTTTCACTTTTGAGAATGATGTGTTATGACCTGGGTTATAAAAGCGTTCTTAAAAGCTGATGGATTTGCTTAATAATCTAAAATTCTTCCTTTTTCATCTTTAATGAATTTTCAGAGCAGTATTATAATTTTTATAAAAGAGATTATAAAAATTATAATATTACTATGAAATTAATTTAAAATTTTTAACATTTCAAAAATATCATTTAAGATTGTTAATTATTAATCATAACAATCTTTACAAAAAATTCCTTGAAATGTTAAAATTTAAAAATTAATTTTCACATATAATTCAATTTTTTTTTATGTTATATATTTAATTGTAAAAAAAATTTTTTTCAAAGCCCGGCTGCCCTTAGGAATTTAATCCTGTTCAGCACTATAAGGAGTGAAGGTAAGAGCGGCAACTTGTGACAGTGAAAGTGTGCCCCTTTTTGTCCCGAAAGTTAAAGGATAGAGAAACACAGAGAAAGAAAGGAACATCTACGCCTAGGACTCAAACCTGGAATCTACTGTTTCAAAGTAAGGAAAGCTAACCACTCCACCATCGGTCGTCGATATTTAATGATGCATTAATCTGCCTTTTATGGAATTCATGGTAAAAATATATTTAACAGTATCTGTGACATTTTAACAAATTACCTAAGTTCTCATTCAGGTAAAAAATTCATTTATACAATATATATGTGTGTGTGTGTGTGTATTAAATTTTAACTTAATAAAGTGAAGACATAAATATACGAGGATCACTCGTATATTTATGTCTTCACTTTATTAAGTTAAAATTTTTGAGATACAACTAGGTTTTTAAAGTTATACTTACAAAATTTTAGGTGGGTTCAAAGTAGTCTCTTCCAGCATCAAATCACTTTTGTAGACGAATTTTCCACAGGTTTTAATGCCTCAAGCCATTCATTTCTTGGAATAGATGAAAAAATTGCATTTGTAGCCACATCAATATCTTCTTCTGGATGAAAACGACGTCCACGTAAGTTATTTTTCAGATTACAGAATAACCAAAAGTTGCATATAGCTAGATCAGGTGAATAGGCGGATGTTCGATCACTTGAATTTGTTTTTGTTTAAGAAACTCAACTGTTAATCCGGCTGTATGTGAAGATATATTGTCATTGTGAAGCATTAGTCCCCTAACATTCAGTTCTTGTAGAATTTCTGGAAGACATTTAGTGGTATACCAGTTTGCCGTTACTGTCTTCTGTCCTTCCAACTTGATGGCTTTGACCAATCCCGTACTTCTGTAGAAAACGGCATACATCACTTTTTTCAGTGCGCGTTGTTTTTTCACCATTGTCGGCGTGGGATCATCTTCAAAGACCCATACTTTGCTTTCTTGACGTGTTGGAACGTCAAAAAACGGTATGTAAGTTTCATCACCTATTACAATTTTAGAAATGATGCGGTGGCCACCACCATTTAGCATTTTAAGAGTTTTTTTACTAATTCTGACACGCTTCTCTTTTTTGGCGCTCAGTTAGATTATGGGGCACCCAACGGCAAACTACTTTTTTCATATGTAATTCTTCAGCAGAATAATTTTGTGTATGGCTGCGGATCCAATGTTAAGTTCCTTCTGTATCATTTGATAGGTACAGTGATAATCATCCATTAACATTTTTCGTATGGCAGGCACATTATCCGGGATTACTGACGACGGTGGCCTTCCTATGTGTCCTTTATTCTGAAGAAAATTGCGACCTCTTCTAAATTCTCTAAACCACTTGAGTACAGTAGCACAAGCTGGAGATTCATCACCAAATGCTAATTGCAACCGTTGAATGCATTCTTCTTGATTTAATCCTGCTTTAAAATCGTAGAAAATCATAGCACTAAAATGTTCTCACGTCAACTCCATTTTCTGTTCTGTTTAAAATTTATTTTACACTAAACAAGTTGAAGTAAGTCAGTAAAAAATCGTCTTCTGATTTAAAATACTTTGTATTTTAAAATAAAACCGTTATTTTTATTTTGTAAATTCTTGTCGGCGGGTATCTCAAAAATTTCAGAGTAACCCTCGTATGTATTCAAAAAAATTCAAGAAAATTTCATAGTCATAAATGTTTTTTTTTCTTACAAATATGTATTTTAAATACAAATGCTAAAAATTCAGAAAACAATAAATTTCTTAAAACAAAATAAGAATTAAAATCAATTAAATGAATATAATTGCTACACTAAATTGAAAATTCAGTATTCGATCAAAATTTCCTTTGCTAATGGCATGTTTACTACATCCAACAATGTTTTTCAAAAAATTAATTACTTATTATAATACAAAATTTGAACTTTTAATCATGAACTAACTCACAATGATTGATACCGATAATTTGTGGTTCAGTTCATTAAAAAATGATGATACTTAAGAAAAAAAATTTGAAAATAATGAAGTGCACTCAAATTATTTATTGTCTTCTTCTTTTCGTTCAAAGTGTATCGGGCATCTTTTAAAATAACATTCATAATCTCCTAGTAACACGTGATTTGTGCTTCATGTAGACGATTAATCAGCTTAGAAAGTGATTTTGGGTGATTAAATTTGGTTAATTCTGCTTAGGAAGTAAATGGAATTACCCCAAAAAAACTTATTTTAAAAACTGTTATTTAATTATCTGATTTGTGTCTGCCTTTATAAAGTTATTGTTTCATAACAAATATTAGGATTTTCTAATTATAAAATAAAACATTTGTTCTTAAGTAATTTTTTCCCAACTGAGAAAATCCAGATAAAATATATATAATACAGTGTTTAATTGTAAACTTTTTTTATCCGGAAAACCTACAAAAATAACAAAATTTCTTGAAAGTATAACTTGAGGAATTTAACAGCATTTTTTTATAATTTAAGCAATTTTAGTAATAAAGATTTTCTATTATAAATAAGAAAAATGTATTATACATTACAATTTTATTACAAATGAAGAATTGAATATGAAATTTTATTAAAACATGATGTTAAAAAACGCTCACTTCTCTGTGTTAAATGTTTATCGTGAATTTGAAATAAGTTTAGAATGACGCACAGATGACTGATTTTTGGCATTTCGCATGATAAAAAAACATTCATTATCATAAATAATATCAACTTTTGACAGAAAAATCTAAATTCCTTCCTTTTGACGATAAAATGTTGATATTCTGCATATTGATGGTTTTAATGGATTTAGTTCGGATACAGGTGGTTTATTTAAATTGTACTACTTTCATAAGATGATTTTAGTGATGTCTAACGATTCATTCCTTTTGGTGAACATTTGATCTACCAAGATGATTAATACTATTCATAAAATAAACCACATTTGAAATTGCACCACATATTACATATTAAAGAAAATGAATATACATTTTTTTCATTACATACACTGGATTCAAAAGAAAATGACTTTAACTTTAAAACTGAAAGAATATCAAATTCCATTGTGAAGCAAAGTCCTTAAATTTTAAAATGACTCAAACATTTAAATTTACTTTCTCCTAGCATGTTTTTCGCAATAGTTTTGATATTATGAATTCTCGTAATTTTTTTGTTTCCAGTCGCTTATATTTAACTATAGGAAACTCTTGCATCAAATATAATAATTCATAATAGTTGCTACACAGTATTACAACAATATTTGTTTCATTTAATACTTCTTGATCGAAAGAAAATATGAAAATAATCTACCAAAAAAATTTTATATAAGCAAATTGTATCAGTTTTTTAAAAGAACAGCATTGAAATTCCAGTTCGGTTGATTTGATGGTTAAATTTTAAAAATTACTTACCTTCATAAAATATAAATATACAAACAACAGAAATAAATCTTTTATGATTGTACTTTCAACTATTTAAATCTCAGACACACCTGCTCTAAGTTAGATTTTAAAAATAATTTTAAAATTATTTTTACATAATCAGCTTCATTTCTCATGAGCATAACTTATAAAACATTAAAATTTAATATATAAGCAATTGTTTTCATTCAGTATATTAAAAATAAATTTTTATTATCTTAACTGATACTTAAAAATATTTTCGATATTATAAGCTTTACTTTAATATTTTCAATTCTGTTTCGAGTGTCATCGGATAATTTAAAAAATATTTATTGAATATGAACTTGCAGATGCATGTAATTAAGAAGAAAAAACATGGAAAAGAATTCTGCGAAAGTATTGAATATTCAAAATTACGCATGTAATAATTTTAATAAATCAAAATTTCACAAGTTTTATTATTCTTTACATTTTGATATGCAACTCAAGTTGTCCGTTACTTATTTTTCAAATTGCGAATATAAATTATAAAAAATACAATTTCAAGTTTACAAAAAATACATTTTGTTTAATTTTATTCCGGTTTCATTTAAAATTTAGAAAACTGTGTACTTCAATAATAGTATTAATTCTGCTATTATTGAATACGAAATGCGAGATTAATTATAATGTTATGACATCTATTCTAATTTTATAAATAAAATCAAAGAAATAATTGTATATTTAACAACTGAATAAAGAAAAAATCCTATTCCTGCTTTAATCCTCAAATTATGTAAATCAAATATATAAATAGTTGAAATACAAATATAAATTTTTTTTAAAAATACAAATAATAACAGTATAAGATTTATTTCGAACAAATAATAACAGTATAAGATTTATTTCGAAGTAATAAGAGTATAACATCAGTTGTACATATGTCATCTTAGATTTTATCTAATTTTCTTTTTTGAAATTTTTGAAACTTTGTTATTCTGTAACATAATAATTTCTGTAGTATTTTAATTTGCTGAATAATTTTTAAAGTTAGAAAATGGAATAACCTATTTAAAGTATGAAACTGGCATTTATGGTAATTGTATTGACGAAACAGGAAGCAAACAATAAATTACATGAACTCATTGTTTTAAAGACTAAATTGGAGTTTTGCTTATAAATTTGAGTAAAACATGTTGCTTTTATAAAATGTAATGATGTTTGTCATAAATAAATGGTTCTGTGATTAAGATGTAGTAATTACATATCAAAACTTTTATTTTTCTTTCGTTTATTCATTAAATTGACATATAAATAGATATTTGACTTATTGAAATTAACATATGAATAAATGTTTATACATAGACAACATTTATTAAAATTAATTTATTTTGTTTTGTAAATGCAGAAGCCTCCAAAAGTATTTAGCAAGCTAATTACATTTAAAAATATTATATTTTGCCTCCGATTGTATTTCCCTGAAGAATTTTAATGACTGTACAGATAATTGAAAATAAAATTAAGAATATATTATAATTAATGTTAATAATTTTTCAGCCAAACAATAAAGCTTAATAAATTTTCATTGAGAAATACTTAAATTTACAATAATTGCATTGTAATTCTAGTTTTGCTTTCTTCTTTTACTTTGTAAACTCACAATTCGCGTATTTTTGAATTCGCAATAAAACTTGTATGATTTATTTATTTATTTTTTTAGAAACATAGTAATATCCTAAAAACGTAAATCATAAAAACTGATATAAAATAAACTTAATTGTATGTACATGAAAGCAAATACAAGAGTTTTTCTGTTAAATAATTATTTTTAGACACTAGTGATTTAAAGTAAAGTGCTTAAAGAAAAATTATTTTAAAGTAAAATTAATTTTAAAAAAAAATTCTTTAATAAAGGGAAAAAAGTCATATTTGTTATATCCTTTTACTAAAACAGAATATGAGGGATGGTTAGTTATAATATTTGAAATATATAATATAAAAATATTAAACATATATAAGATAATATTAAATATACATTTTTAACAAAAATTTTGAATTAAAAATTATTGTAAATAATTTGAAAATATAGAAAAAAAAAAACTAATTTATAGCAAATATATTTCCTGAATATTTTAATCTCTACTGACGGTATCAATCATATTCGTTATGAATAATAAGTGCAAGTTCACTGATCAATAATAAGTGCATATATATGTGATTGCATGCACGTGTATTTGTGCATGTTGGTACATACAAAAATTATATTCTGTATTCAAAAATTACGAGGTCAGTAAGGAAGATACGCCCACTGGTTCATCACTTATATATATAAGGAACTTTACTCTAATGAAAAATCTAGACTTAATTCAATCTGGCAGATTCCACCAACACACCAATGGTACTCTAGAACATCTTCTGGAATTGTTCTCAAAACAAAATTTGACCGAAAATCTCAGACTGCAATGACAAGATTCTCAAGTGGACAGCTAAATGTTTTATCATTTGAACGCGGAACAAAAATGTATCCCACTTGTAAAAAATGCTGTGACCATCCAGCCTCACCGAAACATATTCTGGATTGCATCGGACTTTCCCGGGAGGATTTACCCTCAGATCCCTTGCTAGTCATTGACTTTCTAACTGTCAATAATTTAATGGAGTTGATATGACAAATGTCAGATCTTTAAAGAGGATAAACCAACAACAACAAAAACTTTATTCATTATTTTGTAATGCAATTGTAATAAACAAATTTACATTTTATAGTAAATTTAATCGTTATAAGAAAAAATATTAATCACGAAAAATTAAATAAATTTTTTATATGATTTCGTAATTTCTTATATTGTTTGCTGATATTTCTATTTGAGGAGCTCACTACTAAACATCCGTGACGTCACAAATTTCGGCAATAATGTCTCATTGTCCAATGAATACTCGATATTTATTTCAAATTTGCTGTAATAAAGGAACTGTTTCACTAGGTCGCTTTTAGGATACAGTTTTTAAGGTTGACATAATTTTAACTAGTAGATTCCCTATTTCATGATAAATTCTTATTTGAGAATTTTGTTTACAGCCAAGTTTTAAAATACTAATTAATTCAAATGATCCTCTAAAATTGATTTTCTGTTTAATCAATTTTACTCTTTAATTTTGATATTTTTCTTATATCATTTTTAAAGCATATTTGCTAAATATATCAAAGTATTAAATATTTTCCTTTTCTGTAACCTCCACAATTTATTAAGAAAATAAAACAAGTTCTTCAATATACTACTGTATTTATTTACTAAATTTATTTTTTATTATAATTTTTTGGAAATGTAAACATATCCTTGCGTTAACATTTTATAATTGATTTAGCCAAATATTTCACATTTTCTACTCGCTTAGCCATAACTTTATTTACCATCTGACAGAATATGATTGTCTAAATGCGCATTTTCGTTAAAATTAGATTTAGACTTTAGTCTACATTCTTTAGCTTTGGACAGTGCATGAGTGAGAAACATTGATGAATACACTATATGACATATGACAAAAAAGAACATATGACAAAAAATCAATTTATATTTATTTATCTATTTAAAGTTATATTATTCTGATTTATTTTAGTGGGATATAACTTTTTTTATTTTAATAATTATCTATCCATTTATAAATTTTAAAATATTAAAAAATTTAATAAATATTTTTCTAGTACATGAGAGTTAACTATTAATATTTGATTTATTGCGCATTAGAAATAATATAAGAATAAAAATTACACTACAGCTTGACAGTTATTATAAATCTTATTTTGACTTCAGGATTATAGATCCTTCTGTGGAAAAGCTGAAGTACGCTAAACTAATAAAAATGAAATTGAAATGCATAATTTATATTGTTGAAAATTAAAAACCACAACAACACAAATGAATATGTTCAAATTACTCCTTTGTTATAAGGGAGAAGTTTTTCTAAATCTCAGGAATACGTATTTACAGGTTTTTCAGGGTTAAGTAAAGTGCGACAAAACTCTTTAATTTTTGGATTTATAAAACAATTTATCATTTTCTGTTTCTCCTATTTAAATTATGCGCAATATTTATCGAAACATTTAATAATGCATCTATCTTGTTTGTTAACAGACTCAACCTACTGCACGATTTCTGTCTCGTGTCTTCTTTTTCCAATTGATTATCTATCCTAAAGAATTTACATCATTTAGAACATCACCAGTCTGTTTCCTTATGGTCGTCTAGTCAGTTATCTATTAATATCTAATGTAAAATTCTTCACTCGACTATCAATTTATATTTTGCTGATGCCAATCTGAGAAAACCGGAAATAAATTTTACGATGTCCATATTTTATAAATATTCTGTATTAGTTCTCATCTTCTATGCATATGACTATTTTTTTAAAAGATTGAATTCATTCTTTAATTTAAATAAATTTCCAAGTAAGGCAAATTTTATAAATTTTTATGAATAAAAAAATTTAATATGCAAAAATCAGAAATTAACAGAAAGCATACTTCTAGTTCAACTTATCCAAACGATATTTAAAGTTGAACACTTGACATAGCCATTAATAAATGAAATATGAGGCATCCTCATTAATATTCTCCTAAGCATTCTGGCAACGGCTTCTTCTTATTAGACAGCTAATGGAAATTCTGCTTGATGATTTTTGCAATCAGTTTTGAGGAAGTCTCAGTTGGAAAAAGATTGCTTCTCGCATAATTAGTGATATTAAAATTAATTATTTTATATATTTCCTCACTAATTATAGTTAACAGGAAATAAAGACAATAAACGAGTATAAGATTGTATATAAATAAACTACTCTTTTTGCGGAACATATTCATTACGATGGATGGAACTTTGAAACAGGAAAATAATTTGAATTAGAAACAAAGTATGATTTATACATTACTTATTGTATATTGTAAATAATTGTTGATTGCGAAAGACAATTGAGAAATGTTTAGAAATTCGTAATATGCTACTAACTATTCAAAAAATTTTCTTTTAACTAAACAGACAAAACTCTCAAGTACTTCTGTTTGCCGTGAAAATATTGTCAATTTCTAAGAGCTCTGCTGTTTAACTACTTTTTATATCGAGAATTGGCCACTGTGACCTGTCATTTGAAGAGATACACATTATCTGAAGGAACTTGAGAGGGGGAACAACAAGTTGAGTTGTTACGATCAAAAGTAGTTTTTTTTCCCCTTGCCTTTTTAACTTTTAGGTGAGTGGGTGGATCTTATGCGTTTCCGGTAATCTGATAAAAAATAAAAAGCAATCTGTCTGATTGCTGGATTTCTTTTAATCGCTCTCATTTTAAAAATATATTGTAGAATGAGAGAATAATTCAAAAAAGAAAATATTAATATTAGTATTGAAAAAACCTTTTGTTTAAATTATTGTTTACAAACATATAATACTCTCAAAAAAGAAAATTTCGATCTTCACAACTAAAAGTTTTTTTTTTTAAATATGTGTGTTGTATGTGTTAAATCTGATATTCATCACACAATAATACTTTAATGTAATAAATTCAGGATGAGAATCCTGAATTAATTTAAAGATATGAAAACTCAAAAGTGTATTTATATTGATATAAATACCGTAAATTTATAATTATGCTTATTTATTTATTTATTCATTAACTGATTACTTTTTACAAGTACCATATAAAACTTCTCTTAAAATGAGTTCCGCAATTAGTATTCTACAGAAAATGTTACCAAAAAATGCTTTTGTGAATATATATACGAAAACGACGTCCACGTATGTTTTTTTTTAGATTAAAGAATAACCAAAAGTCGCACATAGCTACATCATGTTAATACGGCGGATGTTCGATCACTTTAATTTGTTTTTGTTGAAGAAACTCAACTATTAATCCGGCTGTATGTGAAGATGTATTGTCATTGTGAAGCATTAGTCCCCTAACATTCAGTTCTTGTAGAATTTCTGGAAGACATTTAGTGGTATACCAGTTTGCTGTTACTTTCTTCTGTCCTTCCAACTTGATGGCTTTGACCAATCCCGTACTTCTGTAGAAAACGGCATACATCACTTTTTTCAGTGCGCGTTGTTTTTTCACCATTGTCGGCGTGGGATCATCTTCAAAGGCCCATACTTTGCTTTCTTGGCGTGTTGGAACGTCAGAAAACGGTATGTAAGTTTCATCACTTATTACAATTTTAGAAATAATGCGATGAACACCATCACTTAGCAATTTAAGAGTCTCTTTACTGATTCTGACACGCTCCTCTTTTTGGCGCTCAGTTTGATTATGGGGAACCCAACGGCAAACTGCTTTTTTCATATGTAATTCTTCATGAATGATTTTGTGTATGGCGGCGGATCCAATGTTAAGTTCCTTCTGTATCATTTGATAGGTACAACGATTATCATCCATTAATATTTTTCGTATGGCAGACACATTATCCGGGATTACAGCCGACTGCGGACTTCCTGTGTGTTCTTCATCCTGAAGAAAATTGCGACCTCTTCTAAATTCTCTAAACCATCTGAATACAGTAGCACGAGTTGGAAATTCCTCGCCAATTGCTAATTGCAACCATTGAATGCATTCTTCTTAATTTAATCCTGCTTTAAAATCGTAGAAAATGATATCGGGAAAATGTTCTCACGTCAACTCCATTTTCTGTTCTGTTTAAAATTTATTTTACATTAAACAAGTTGAAGTAAGTCAGTAAAAAATCTCTTCTGATTTAAAATACTTTGTACTTTAAAATTAAACCATTATTTTTATTTTGTGAATTTTCGTCTGCGCGTATCTCAAAATTTTCAGAGTATTCCTCATGTGTGTGTGTGTGTGTGTGTGTGTGTGTGTGTGTGTGTGTGTGTGTGTGTGTGTGTGTGTGTGTGTGTGTGTGTGTGTGTGTGTGTGTGTGTGTGTGTTTGTGTGTGTGTTTTGTTGTGGGTGGGTGTAGCAATCATACTATCATACTTTATAGATTTTTTTATAACTTCTAGTTTTTATAACCAATGACCCTAAGAAATAGACTACGAAAAATTGACTAGTGGAATAAAGAAATTAATGTAAAATATCCTCAATAAATGTTAAAAATAGACACTTATATCATAACATTAGAAAGCAACTCAACATTCATTATTTACTGTAAGAAGTGTCAAAATCAAATCTTAAATATAAAAATTCATTAAAGAATAAATCAATCACGCATGAACTATTCTTGATACGCGGAAAACATTCAAAGAGTTTTCATAGATATGGAGGGAATGTTTCAAATATAAATATTCAAATTAATCATATTGTAGAACATATTTCGCAACATTCTTTAAACATGCAAATAACAAGAAAATATTTCGAAAACAATTATTTTTATAAAAGTGGTAAAAAAAGAAGAAGGATAACATTTCCTTTCTAAAATTAAAAAATAAAAATAAATTATAATTTATTTACGATGAAGTTAATCGATGAAAAAAGTTGTAAAATTTAATTTTTTCCAAATTAATTCCAAATTTAAGTTTTTATTGGAAGGAATGCCTATGTGAGCTATAATAGTGTACATAATGGTAATATAATGTGAGCTTTAATAGCTGGAGAACCTTGTTTAATGTTGAAATCTATCAAAAGTACAACCAAACCGATATTGCTGAAGTCATAAAATGCAATGGTACTGGCATCTGTCCCGATCTGACGATGCAAATCCAGTTAAAAAGCTCACCTTTACTAAATCTCATGTGAAACAGAAGACGTGGACGACCACCTTAGGTGGCTTAACTTTGTGGAAAAGGACTTCTAATAAATAAAAGAAACTGGAGGAACCTCACTATCGATATGACCCAATGGCAACGACTATTAGGGACGGCCTTGGTCTGTAACAGCCTGTAATGCCTTAGAAGAGGAATATCGCTTACATCTATTAAAATAAATGCTTTCGAAATCATGTAGAAAACAGATGATTAACCACCATTTATGAGGAAAGAAAAAATTTTGTTCAAAAGAAAAATATGGGATAAATTTATTTGTATATTTCTACTTAAGGAACAAAACACTAAGGAAAAAATTTTTGTATGAATATTTTGATAATTAAAGATATTTACAAAGCAAAATTACTTTAAGAAGGTTTTAATGAGATAATTTTATATAGAAATTTATAAATCAAAACCCTACGAGCATGAACTTATGAATTTGTCATTTATATGAATGCAAGTTAACGCTGTCTTTAATACAAAAAGCATTTCAGTATTCAATCAACGTATTGTGTTATTTAATAAATCGATAATAATATTTTTCTATCCACTCTTTTTGTTATTATTTAATTATTATTTATCTGAATAAACCTCCCATGTAAGATAGTAATTTTAATTTAATCATGTTTTAAAAATAATTAACACCAGAAATGTCAAAATAAGATGACATCTTTCTCAGCATTTATACATTCGAAATAGTTTGCTATCATGAGACTTCAAAAACGATGTCGTCTACATAAAACGATCACTCCGATTAACGACACTAGTTAAGTCAATTGCTATCAAGATGAAGAAAAAAAGAAAACGAAAGAAAAAAAAATCACCTCAAGGACGAGATGTAGCTAAGCTCTCACTGGGTTGATCGTTCTCTCGAACATTACTCTCGTTTCCTTCTTCTGCCTCAACTCCCACCCCCACATTCCGAAATATCTCAAAAAAGAGAGGAAAAAACTCCATAAAATTGGAGGAGTCTGACGAAAATGACGCTCGTCCGCACGTAATGACGGGTGTGTCCTCACAGGAAGGCGATCATTATGGCTTCCGGTTATCTCTGCTATGTCTTTTTCTAATGCAGCCCATTTGTATGCCCCTCTCTCGCGCCGATCTTCCTTCACGCTTCGATCACCCCTTCTACGACAAGCCTTTCTCTGACAGTCCTTTTCGTGAGGCTGAATTTCCGCACATCCAGAAAATGGACTGTTCCTTCCCAGAGCATAATTTATGGCAGCTCCTTCTAAGGAATTATTATTTTTACTTCCCTTAGAGGTAATTGGCTGAGATATTGTGTCGCCAAGGCGAATTCCTGCAAGAAAAATATAGCCAATGAAGTTTCATCAATGTGAAAACACCATGTAAAGAAAAAAAAAAAAAAAAAAGATAAAGTATAGCTGAAGCTTGATACACTCAGTTTAATTTTTGCATAAGATTTTTTTACGAATTGGGAGAAGTTAAAAAGTCTTTAGGCTTATGCCAAAAAATCCAAACAAAAGATTAGAATGTATTGCCAGCTTAAGATAATTGAAAAAAGTTAAATTTTGCAAAGATTTTTACCTAATCAATTTTATAACTGCATTTTAATTTTTCTATAATTAATATACTTTTTGCAAATAAACTTACCAGGAATGTAAATTTTTCACTGATGATATGTTTATTATCAAAGCAAAAGTTTGGAAATATTAATTTTATTTATGGAGCAAAAAAAAAAAAAAAATATTATTTAAAATAAGAGATAGAGTTTTTTTTTTCTGAAATCCATAATGCATTCCTTAAATATCTTATTTCCTTATATTTATTATGATCTTTACATAATATTCTTTTGGCGCGATTGAGAGTTTTCAGGCTCTCTCTCTTATCATATTACCCATTATACATGAAAAGTACTTCTAAAAACACTAATAAGCAATCAATGTTTTAAAATCTGATGACTTTTAAAATCTTTGAGGAGAAGAAGAAGACAACTGAGGAAGAAAAACGTGGCAGTTGTTTATTTGTTTTCTATGCGTTCCAGCAAAACTTTTGAACCCAACAATTATGCATAAATAGAAATGTTTTTTACCTAGTCTAAACTCGTGTGCCATTTTAATTTCTTTTCCTCTTCATTTCAGCATGCTAACGATTAATTCTAATTCATCAAGAATTACTATGTACATTTCACAAGATGGATCGTAACTCATGTTTATTTTCGATTTTCCTCTAGAAGGCAGATAATTTCATCTGCTAGGTTAATTTCATTTAATTGGCCGACTGTTCATTATGCAGGGTGTCCATAAAATGTTGGACACATTTTGATATTGAATAATTCATAAAATAATGAAGAAAAATTTAAATTGATGACTCTAATGGTTAAACAGATTCAAAGAGTTTTTGCTCTTGTCAATGGACATCCACATACGCCGCTCTTCTCAAGTCGAATGCCAAGACAATAGTTAATCTCGTGAAAAGTACAGAAAACATATCGGCATCCAAAAAAGCAATTACTACTGGAATCTTGGCCTTTAAATTGTCGTCATTCTATACCTTGCTATAAATTATATCCTTTATGAATCCCCCCCCCCAAAATGACAAACTTCATTGGCGTTATAATCAGATGGTCTGGATCCCCAAGGAATTATTCCTCCATCCAATTTTCTGAGAAATAGTCATTCAAACAGCGACGAATGAGGGTACCCCAATAGTGTATTGTCATTCTCTTCAATTTGAAATCGCATACCTATAGAATGAAAAGTAGAACGAACACATCTAAAATAAAGCACTACATTCTAATCTCAGCCAAAAATAAAAAGAAAAGCATGCAATTAATATCTTGCGCTGACGATATTTAAAAATTAAACTTCAAAAAGATACAATTAATAATACTGGCAGACGATACGATGTTTATAAAAGTTATGATATTCAAAGGAGAAAAAAAGAACATTTCTACGCAAGCGTTCACCAAAAGTGAAAATGTATAAGTTATTCTATGTAAATGTCATATGTTTGCATACATCTTTGCTACTTTATGAATTATTAAGAAACAAAATGTGTTTAACATTTTATAGACATCTTGTATTATATTTTGCCTTAAATATTACAATGTTTTCTGATTTTTAGTTGACCCAGTTACATTTAAAGAAAAGGTGAGCTTAGTTTCTT
Organism: Latrodectus elegans; assembly: GCA_030067965.1. Classification (NCBI taxonomy): domain Eukaryota; kingdom Metazoa; phylum Arthropoda; class Arachnida; order Araneae; family Theridiidae; genus Latrodectus; species Latrodectus elegans. The sequence continues at coordinate 102,480,535 of CM057810.1, forward strand.
CATACAGTAGAATAGAAAATCACTAGGAAAATAATAAGTCATTAATAAAATGTGTAAGATTAGAAAAACTGTAAGCGCATACGCAACATATATATATATATATATATATATATATATATATATATATATATATATATATATATATATATATATATATATATATATATATATTTTAATTATACAGTTGGAAATCGAAAGAAGATGGATTCGATGTCATTTATATTTACTCATTACTTCCAAAAGTTATACATCTATGATGATTTTAAAAGGAAAAAGAAAATAATAATATGCTTCGTTAGAGAGGAATTCCGAAGTTTATGTTAATTAGTTAATGTAGTAATAATAAAATGTTTTGATTATGTATTCTATAATTTCCAATTATTTTATATCTAAATAAGCTCGATGGCAAGTTTGAATCAGTTCAGAAAAATATAGCTTCCTAATTTTGTATGAAAATTAGGAATGGGGACATAATGGAGGAATTCAACAGAGGAGAAAATACACCTCGATTGGTCAATAGTTGTGAGTGAAACTCACTGGTGACACGGGACATTGAAAAAAATGGTACGCGTAAGGAAAAAAACAATACAGGTTGTCTCGACAGGTCAAGAGAATTGTGGCAAGTCAACTTAAGCTGAGACGGTGTTGTAACCAGAGCCTCTGATTGCTCAAGACATTTCAAGTAATAAAAAGCACGTGTTTTGTCGAAAAGGAGCATTGAAATAATTCTCACGTGTAAAATTTGAATTTCACTTTCCTTTTGAACAATTTTATCGGGTCAAATTTTTCTTGTTTTCATACAATTTTAAAGTCTGTGATGAACTTAATTTGATAGTTTATATTTTTGTTTATTAATACAAACTATTATTTTCTTTGTAAGTTATTTTGCCTATTTACAAAAATGCATTTTGAACTAACTTCACAAAAACAAAACATATAAAAGGATAAAAACTAATAGTATACGTCAGTTAAATAAAATAATATGTATTCAAGTATTCAAAAGAAAAAAATATATATTTATGAGCGAAAATTTAAATCTGTAAATTCTAATCTTATAAAAGGAACAGTTTGCATTGTCTCTGCTTAATGTTTAGTAAGAAAAGTATTTTTTATATTTTTTTTCCCATACCAATCAATTAATGATGAGAAATGAAAAAGCCTGTGTCACATATATATTATCTGAAAATGGGGCAACTATTTTTATTATTTGAAATCATAGTGCATTTTATCAGCTTTTGACGACAGCTTTGTTTGATTTACCTAAAACGTTAATTTATAATTGTTTTAAAATTTCAAAGAAAAATCTTTTGTTTTATTTAATATAAAGATAGCACATAAAATAAAAGTTACTTATTTTTAAATTTTGTGTAACAATTATACAATTAAAATAGAAAACTTGTAAGAAAGTTAGTTATGTTGTTAAAGTTTGCAATTTTATCTAAACTAAAAGTATAAATATTTAATTTAGATAAAATTGAAAATATTAGCATTATGAATAAAAGTTTATGCCATTTACTCATTCGCTTTTAACGGTAAGAAATTAATTTTTCCCAAAACTAGCAAATAAATTATTGTTACCTAAAGCAATAAGATTATATGAAGATATCTTATTACTTTATATTTGAAAATAATTATGTTACTTTAGTAGCAATAAGCAATACAATTACATGAAAATGTCTAACAAATTAAAAGTTATATCTTTTAAATTCAGGTTTTTTTTTATATGAAAACAAACATTTACTAAAACATTAAATTTGTTTTAATAAAGCTTCCAATATGCAAAATTAAATAATAGCAATATTGAATAAAGACTTCAATGAGGTAATGAGGAATCAGAACATAATATTAACTTAATTTGGTATATGTATGATATATCTCCCCAAAAGATTCCTCGCCAAATTTGCCGTCCTTTGTATTGATTATAGTTTCCAAATTTCTCTTTGAAGTTGCCAGTTAAAATTTTCATTTTCATTGTTTTTTTTTGTTTTTTTTTTTTTTTTTTTTTTACAGGTTTGGTTTTTTGTCGTGTTTTACGCCATTTTTGTATATGGTTTTTTAAAGTGGCAACAGCGTTAGAATTGCTTGGCGACGAAAAAGAGTCTCAAAGGTTGCCAATGGGAGATTATACTGCTAGTTCTCTTAATTTATATTTTAAACCTTTGCGACAAAACTAAAATGTGACATTTAATTTTATGTCTATTCATCATTATCAGCATTGGTAAGACAGACCTCTGAGGGCCTTGATCCTTGTACAAGTTTTTCCTATTTTATCTTTTTCTCAGTAATGAACCTCCAGTTCCTTATTTTTAGTTTAGCGATATTCCTTATTCAGGCCTTCTTTTCTTAAATCTTCTTACAGATCTTCCAGAGAAAATAATTTAGCACTAAGAGACATTCTCTTACCTCTCCATCTTAAGGGGTGGCCTTCTCATCTCATTCTACTTAGTTTTATTTATTCAATAGTTCATCATCTGTATAGATCATATAGATTCATAAATATTAACTGAAATTAAAATTTTGGAACAATCTCAAATATTTTTATGATTTTATATGTTTAAAAATGTAATTTACATCTTATAGATAAACTTAAATTTATATAAATTATGAGAACATTGAGTAAAATAAACATGAACTGTGTCATCTATAATTTTTTAAAAAAAAAAAAAAAACATCCTATTATAACTCTTCTCCGACTTTTTTCTTTTTAAATTGTTCATATTTTCTTAAGTTAATTTTTAAGTTCAAATTTCTCCTTGAAAAGTAAATGATGGGAAATTGAAGGAGGGAGAGGCGACTGTTTCATGAATACTCCCTCTTGGACAAACTGAAGACAATGCGCCGGAGAAGAAAACGGGCGCTCGTTCCACATTCGCAGAAACGGTTCATCTCGAATATCTTGCGTGGCCACAACTTTCTCCCCATTCTTCATTGTAACCGCATCGCGGTCGTGACCCCTGACCCTCACCCTCGCGTCACGTGACCAGGAGGAAAGAAAACTTGAGAGAGTTCGAACAACAATCACAATAGAGAACGTAATTAGCATCAGGAGCTCTCCATATCATCGCCAGTTGAAAAGAAAGAATTCTTTCTGCCCCTGTCAGCAGCAATTGATTACTAATAAACTTATAAACAATGAGAAGTGAGAAAAAAAGAACCGAATTATCAATACCGGATGTGACTTAATAAATGAGGCTTTTGTTTATGTAAAACTAAAATTTAATACTTAAGGATAATAAGTACTGAGAGCAAATAATACTGGTTTATCGCTCAAAATACAAGTATTAATATTTATAGTTTAAGTAAATATACATAAACTAATACTTTAATGTCCTTTTATCCTGTAAATTTGAAGATACAACCTTTCATTTGTCTTAAAATTAATTCCTCTTGTATTCAATTTTAAATTTAAAAAGAAAATATTAGTTCAATTTCTTAAGAATTTTTATATTATTACAAAGCAAAAATTCATGTATAAAATAAAACAGAGAAATATTGATTCAATGTGATGATTTTTGAAGCATGTATTTCAAGTACAAAAAGAAAGAAAGAAAAAGAACAGAAATACAATTTTCCATTTTTTTAAATCGGAAATTGTATTGCAAATTTTGAAGCTTGATATCGTTTTTGAAAAGAATGAATTTTTTTTTAATTTGATTTACAGCAATTTTCACACAAAATGCTTAATAATTAATTATTTATGCAATAAAAAAAGTTTCAATGTTTTTGTATTAATTTTAAATATTTTTTATTACAGTTTATATATTATTATTATTATAGGAATATGATATTCGCGCGTTTTTCTTTCTCTGTTCTTTTCCATGATATAAAAATTTTCCCATTTGGACATTTTTAAGATAATTTCCAAACAAGGTTTTAAATGAAAGTAAAATTCGTTCGTAAAAAGTTGAAATAAAAAGAAGTATCTTTTATTAATGGCAAAAAATTTGAATTTACTCATATTTACATATGATGCAAATCTAACACAAATTTATTACAGACTGATAGCTATAATGGTAGCATAATCAATGTGTTAAATACGTATGTAGTTGTTGCTAATTTAGGTATATGATTTCTTTACAATACAATATCTATCTTTCAAGTCCTCTTCCTTTTCTTCCTACCTTCCTCTTGATTCTCTTGAATTACAGTCTTGTAATCTTTGTGAAATTATTTTCATGTACATATTTTCGCTTAAATTAAAAAAATATATATTTATTATAATACTTAATTTTGAAAATGTATACATTTAAACCAAACACATGTGCTAGTTTTATTGCAAACATGTTATTACCAAACACCAAATTCACAAACATGTTATTATCAAACACCTAATTTTAAACCAAATGTCTCAGATGATTAAAAAGAATTCTTTAAACAACTAACATGTTTGATCTAAAATCTGGTATTAATGATAGATGGATGTTGATGTGTTTTTTCTTCCATCATACATAACAAACGAATGCTTAGAATGTTATTCAGGAGTTCCAATGCTTTTGATTTCAAGTTTTCAGATATGCTTTTCTATTAATTTTCAGAAAAAATTCCTTTTTTAATCTATCTCTTATAAAATTTTTAACAATTAAGGTTCTATATAATTTAATGTATTGATGTAATTATTTTTATTATTTATGTTCCATGAACAGAAGTTGAATAATCAGAGCACAACTCTCAGAGCGCATCAATTTTTAACGAAAAGAAAATTAATAACAAAAATTTAATGCATGAATAAATAAAAAAAATCAGCTCATTATTTATTAAATCCTCCTCAAAAATGAAAAAGAAAAAAAAATCGGACATTCATTAATGCTTTTATTCTTTTTTGTTATGGAACAATTAACATCAAAACAGGCGATATTTCTGGTTTATTAATCCCTTTTGAGGTGAAAAATAAAAATAACCAAACGATTTTGAAAGACAGTTTCAAAGAATCTTCTTTCCACTTTGTTCTAAAATTGGAGATTTTTAAGATTCGCTTCCCCTCCGTTTCGTTCCTTACATCATCATGAAAGAGCGAAGTCCCGTGCGCAAATGAGGTCAAAGCGATGAACCTTTGTTTCGCGTTGTCAGATGGATCCTTCTTTGTTCATCCCCCTGACGAACAGAAGATGCATCGTCCAGTAGTCGGAGCGGCCGCTCCATCATTTGCTCATTAGGGGAAAGAAACACCGCGCCAAATGAGACTTCAATACCCGCCACAATCATTATTTCCCATGCTCTTGTTTTGTCAATATTTCTCATTTTTAACGTCTTTTTTTTATTAATTTATTTTAGATGCTGACGGCAACTTAATTTAGTTAAAAATAAATGAAAACCTCTGAAAGGCTCCAGTAAGAAATAGGATACTTATATATACGTGTGTATTTTATATTTTAGAATTTAAGTGTTATACATACACATTTATACTATGTATATATAAATATAGTCCACAAAACTGCAAAATGGTATATTTATGGTATTGTACGTTATTTAAGTGCTATAAAAGTGTTAATGTTATTGAAAATTGCACGGGGGACAAATAGCTATAATTTACATATGATTAATAAAATGCGTTTTTTAATATAGAATTAAATGCCACTAAGACATAAACTGCAAATATATTTAAAGTACATGAAAATATGATAGAAAAAAATATCTGAAGCAATTTTAGATAAATGTACCTTTTTTTTTTTTTTTTTTTTTTTTGAACAAAAGAGTTACTAAACTGCAGAAAAGTTGAAAGTGAGAAACGGGAAATTTTTTTTGTTTTATAGTTTTTATGACCTGTAATTTAAAAGAATTCAAATTCATTTTGCTAAAATTCCATTCGAATTTAAAAATTTTTATAGGGAAATTCCAATTTCCACTGCAATGGCCTGGTTTTTTAGGGCGCCTTTCTCTTTATCGGAAGCTGGCGAGTTCGAATCATAGCTTAACTGAAGATCCATTCCATTGTGTTCTCTAAAGGCGGCTGGGACATATTAAACAAGTCATGGTCGCAATGTCTTCCAAGTGAAACGATACATCTGGGATTGGCAAGCCAAGTATTGTGAGTCTTCTGCTGCTTGGTAGCTGCTTTAAAATTACGAAGACTCCAACCAGCTGCTTCTATCTTACAGGAAGAGTCTAACTCAAGGCTTGGTACAGGAAAGCATGTGCAAAAACTTAAATATTACAGTATATAGCCGATTTTAATTCCCTCTATTAAAGATTCGGAAAATTTAGCATAAATTTATGTCTCGTAATTTAATTTGTGATCTATTAAGAAATATAAGTTCTGTGAAAAGATTTTTGTTTAATATTTAATTTTATTTTGAGAAATCAAAGATTGATAGATCAAGTGGATATTTACCAAAATAAAAATAAATATTTTTCTAATATAAGTAAATAAAAATAATTCGATGAATTATTATAAAAAGCGAGTCGTCTTTTAAGTTTTAAGATTCTATTAAGTGAATTGTCCAATTCTTGAACTAATTTGCTGTATTTTCACCCATTCTAATATTTATTTCTATGTATTTTTCAATTAATATGAGAGTTTCAATTGTAATTCTCTATGAATATCAGTTTTAAGTCACGCTTTGTTTGCAACGTCTGGAATGATGACTCTCTTCTCTAAGAATTCATTCCATACAAACGTGAAATTACAGACTAAAAAAAAAAAAAAAAAAAAAAAAAAGTTCAGTTTACGAAATTTTTCTTAATATGGTCTTCTATTCAGCTTCAAATATTGAATCCATTATCTTCCAAGCAAAAGAGCAAGGACTTTCTCGAACAAGCGAACTGCATTTCAACATCTGGCACATTGAAAAGCTGGTTGAAGACTTAAAATCTTAATCACATTTGATATTCCATATTTAAGGTGTTGCTATACTGATGAACTGTTAAATACTTATTTCATTTGATCGATGCATTTAAAAACTGATGTTTAAAACTATAAATCGCTAGTATTATTCATACATTTATTTTCGCAAAGTAGGCAAAAAAGAAAAATCACAGTGGTTTTATTATTTACATATTTAATGTGAAGTATAAGTTCTTGTACAAGTTACAAACTAAAATTTCCCCACAACAAATCTAGGAAAAAATTCTATTATTTTCATTTTAAGAAAATTTCTAGATTCATCCCTCAAAACAAAAATAAATGAATTCTGCATGAACCCCTGCAAGTAATGTAATTTTGCCCGTTTGTTTCCCAACTTACATGGTGTCATTATAATAATCACATGTTGCTACAATTTGAATGTGAGTGTAAAGTAAAGTAAACACCAGCAGAGGTCCCTGTACCTAACTCTGAAAGAGTTTTACCAGATTTGATGGACCCGCTGGTGAGAAAAGAAAACGGAACACAGTACATACAAGACTATACAATTATGCTTGCAATCATATGGAGACACTAAAAATTATTACATTTACACATTAAAGAGGGTAGTAAATTATACTATTTTGCACAAATTGGATTGCAATTGAGAGTTAATATGGGGACACGTAAGAAGCATTCAAAATAGGTATCAGACAAAATACATGGCAGGATGTGGTAAGACAGGCATATAAAATACAAATCAAGATGCATGCATGTAAGAAATAAAGAAAATAAATGGAAAAACAAAAGGAAATAAAAAAGATAAAACAGAATTGAATACATATACCTGCATTTACTGCAAATTGATGAGGTAATAATGATTAATGAATAATTAATGCATTTAGTATATGGATTTGGTTGTTTCGTGTATCGGCTCAAGGTAAGTTCGGTTATATGAAATTCTAAGCTATATATACACAAAGTTTAGATAGGTTATACATAATGTATTAAAATAAGTCAATACAACATGATAATAATTGTGATTAAGTAATTAAGAGCGCTGGAATGATGGTGATAAAATAGCAAACAATTAATAATGAACTATATACAAGGAGATGAAAAACAGGCGAAATGTTACAGGTAGAGAGAAAAATGTCTAAATGTAGAATATGAGAGAGATGGAGTATGCGGATTTTACGGCTCATCATCTTCCAGGTGAAGTCTATCACCGTCACGGGCATCATTATCCTCCTATTCCTGTGGAATTATTAAGTCCCTATATTCAAGGAGAAAGTTTATAAGGTTAATAATTTTTAATTTTGCTGCCTTGTTGATGGTGATGTTTTTGAGCCAGACACTTTTCAGATTGTTACTGGGGGTAGTAAAGTGCCAGGAACTCGTGATGAGGCATGTTGTAGCGTAATGTATTGGAGTACCTTCTTCTCCACATGCACAACTATCAGTGGGTTGTACTCCTATTCTATGCAGGTAACTTGGAAATGGGCCATGTCCCGTTACAAAAATCGTTATTTGTCTTGGCCAGCACTGTTGGTTCAAATTCGCTTTTGGCAAGATGGAGTATACTTGGCGTCCGGTGGTATTTTGATCCCACAGTGTTTGCCAATCCTGAATTAATGCAATTTTGAATGTGAGTGTATCAGCACTAGTTAATTTAGATTGAAAATAAAATTGTTTTATGTAAAAATTCTTTATTAAAAACATTTTCAGTTTAAAAAATAGCTGCTTTGGTTTGTTTGTCGCTCAACGGTCATTTTTTGCACACGAGGACTTATTAGACCGGGACCTACGGTTTAAAGTGGATTCCGAACCACTACAAACATCCATGCCCAAAGTGGAATTCGAACCCATGAACTGTTAAACCGAAGGCAAGAGCGCTAACCATTCGGTTACCAACTAGGCAAAATGATAATAATAATAAGTAAAATAAAGGCTGCTTCAACCTGGCCTCTTCAAACCATGTCGTTTCAGTATTTCTTTCAACCTCTTCCATCACACAATCAAATTTTGAATTTTGCACCATTCCCATTAATAACGTTCATCTTTATGTAGATGAAGTTGAAATTTAATTTAAATGAATACTATTTATTTTATCTTTGTAGTTTTGAGAGCTACAAAATGTAAAAGTAGATTTTTATTTTTATTTTACTTAATAATCACGTCCTTGAATACGAAAAATATGGGTGACATACTTCTACAGAAGACAGTTATACATATACCGTGTTTGATGAAATTCTATTATACTGTAGCTCTTATTCCATTTCTGTACATTATATTATTTTATGTTTGTTTATTCGCTTGATCCTCATACAAATATACCCTTTTACTAGATTGAAATGAAATATAGAATAAGTTTCTTTAGTTGTGTTAATTACTACATTAAAAATTTGCTGGAAGATTTTTAAAGAAATAAAAGGGAAGAAATATATCAAATTGGGTAGCAATTAGCAAAATTCACTCAAAATTCGAGTGCCGTATTACAAGGTAAACAAGAAAGTTCTTGGCTTTTTCACATTGCCTTCGAATGAACTGGGAAGAAGAATGGAAATTAGTGTATGACATGTTTGAGATACCGGGCAGTCGAGAGTAGGAATATCATTCGTTATAAAGGCAGGTCCAACACATACATTCATCAATCGTAATTCATACAATAGCAAAAAGGAATAGATGTGTCGAAGTAATTTGTTAGGTGCTGTTTGTGCTTTGCAACTTCAAAGTGGGCTTATCATCTTTTGCATCAAAATGTCGAATATGTCAAACATTTGTGGATAGTGCTGGGAATGAACGTACGACAAGGGACTGGTTTAAATTTAGGTCGGGAAATTTGTCTGTGATTGAAGCTTGGAATAAATGATAGCAGGCCTTGGATGACGAAGTCTTGCAAGCGGCCATTGAGGTGAACCATAATCAAACATGTGGCAAACTTCCCAACAATTTAAAGTTTCCAGTGAAATCGTTAGACTTCAGCATCGCTTAAGTAAGACGTACAGAGAGGGGAATGAAAGAGCGGATTTCTTGGCCAGATCGGCCCCAGAGGAGGGAGTAAACCCAGGAGGAGAGCTCAGATTTCTTCCCTGACAAAAACTGAATTCAATAAGTTTATGAAAATTCCTCCCAACCATCCATGGTACTTCGCTAAAAGACCGGGTGAGACCTTCAATCTTTGACCAAGACCTTATCAAACTGCTTTTTCCCGCTATCTGAGTGGGCACACGAGAGGAATCACCTTTCAGCAGGGGTAAAGGACATTTCCAGACTTTCCTTGGTGTTCCGTCAATGTGGCCTCCCCTGGACATACCTTAACCTGCCTAAACTTTAAAAAAGATGATTTCCTTCGGGACCCATCACATTTTTTTAGATATTTTTGGTTTTATGGGGGTTGTCTAGCTAGGCTAGACAACCTGAGATAAGTAACAACAACAACAACAACAACAAAACCTACAAACTGAGCAAATGGGTTCCTCACACGGTGCTGGAAGTCCACAATCAAGAACGAGTGGTAGATTGTATATCGTTGTATTCTAACCACCTTAGCGCATCCACATTCAATCCAGTGCTAACCACTGACGAAAAGTGAATCCTGTGAAACATTCCCAAGTGTCCCAAACAATGGTTGTTACCCCAGGGTACGGTCCCGTACAGTACAAGACAACCTATGCAAAATTATGTTATGTGTCTGGTGGATTAGTTGTCAAGTGGTCCACTATGAGCAGCTACTAACGGGCCAAATTGTCACTAGAGCTGTACTTGCCGCAGTTAGAATCGTGTACAATAGGCATTGCAACAGAAGAATCCAGCATTGGTTAGTCGCAAGGGGATGTACTGTTCTTTGCTGATAACGTGAGGCCACATGTCGCGTGGTTGACCAGGAATACCATAAAATGACTTGGTGTTATACCATCCTTCTTAATCACCTGAGCTTGCATCATTAGATTACCACCTCTTCCATTCCCTGGATTATCATGTTCATTGAAAATCCTTCACAAATGTAGTAGACTTGCAGTAAGCATTCACGGATTTCTTTACATCCATCCCAACCCAGTTTTACCGCAAGGGGATTGCCCAGCTGAAAATACATTGACAGAAGTTGTTCGATGTTAATGGCGATTACTTTGAAGACTAACAATAAGCTTCACTTTTTCTATAGGTCATGCGTTTTGGGGTCGTTATGAACGGCGAGAGCTTTCTTTTTTACCTTGTATTTATATGTTATCTATTCTCATAAAAATATTTACTTGTCTTAGAAAATATAAAACGGATTAGGAAACAATGCTAAGCTATTCTAAATTCATTTACACATTTGAATGAAATATGATATTCGAACCAGTGATCTTCTTATCACAGATCTTGCTTGTTTAAATTCATGTGCAAATCTCCTTTAAAAATGATTTAAAAAAAACACTAGTTTTTTTTTTTTTTTTTCTATAAGGATATGAGGACGGATTAAGAATAAGATATAAACTATACAATTTGAAAATGTTCTCCTTATCATCATGAAATATTAATAATACTAACAAAAACTTGTTAGACTCCGAAAAGAGGAAAAAACGATGTTAAGAAAATGATATTTTTATTTCGTTTCGAATCAACAAATTATTCAAATTCAAATTTTGTTTCAATTCATGTTCCTTAATGAATAAAAATATTGATTGCTTGTAATTTCAAAACCTTTGATAAAAATTATCAGTTGAACAGAAAAAAAAAAAAAAAATTATATATATTTTTATATATATATATATATATATATATATATATATATATATATATATATATATATATATATATATATATATATATATATATATATATATATATCAGAAATGCTGTTTATAATTCATCTTGATTAGAATCTTGATGTTAAGTAGAAAATTTCCAAAATAATTATTTGATTATAGGTTTTCATATTTTTTAAAAAAATTAAATGATTTTATTCCAAATTTATATCAAATGGTTTTGTAAAGAGTACGGCGTAGGTATTATTTAAGTAAATTTTCTTCTGTGAAACTTACAAAAAATACAATAATGAGATTATAATAAATATATACAAAGATTTGAAAATACAGTAATCCCTTCTATAACACGGTATTAATTCCAGGTTATAGGAAAACTTGTTGTACAAGCCTCCACCTAAAACGCGCTCATATGACTCGTGTAACGTGTTATGTACAAATGATTCATACTTAACTTTTCTCGTTGAAAGGGGCCGAGCTGGCAGCCGAATAGTTTGCACTCTTGCCTCCGGTTCAACAGCTCGTGGGTTCGAATCCCACCTTGGGCGTGGATGTTTGTAGTGGTTCGGAATCTCATTTAAACTGTAAGTCTCGGTCTGATTAGCCCTCGTATGCAAATATTGAACGTTGAGCGATAAACTCGTCAAAGGGGGTTTAATATGAAAGAAAAAAACTATATTATGAAAGAAAGGTGAATGTTTTATTAAAATCACATTAAGAACATTTTCATAAAAACATTTATTTTAGTCATATTTTATACAAATGTAACTAAAATACAGCTCATTTAAAATCAATAAATAATTCCAAAAACAGTTTTATTACATGTTTACTCGTTGAAAGAGCAATGGGAAATAACATTTCACTGGCATCTTTTTTAGCAGAATATTTAAGATTTAATAACATAATTAAATTCAATTTTATAAGAACACCATTGACGCAATGTGCAAAGGTACGCGAAATGGATTGTGAACTGTGCAAACCATTCTAAATTTTGCAGTGCAGAATATATCCTGGGGAATCAACGCGTTATATGGGGGAATTGCTTAGTAGTTACTTTGCTTAGTAAAAATGCATCATTTTTTTTCAAGATTAAGTCAGTAATATAAACCTAAAATACTATTGTGTGTTCATCTAATTCTGCATACAATGTGACGATAACATTTTTCTTAATCTCTACTTTAATTTTGAAATTTGACAATGCAATATATTGATAAGGCCTGTAAGTATTATTAGTTTTTCTCAAACCAAAAGAGTGTATAAATATATTATATAATTATTTTTTATTTAGATTTTCCAACGGAAAAACTTTCTCAAGGGCATTTTAGTTTTGAATTAAGTGATATTCATTTATAAGTGCTTATGAAAGCTATGATGTAATAAAATAATTATAAAAAAATAAACGCTTTTTTAGATTAGAGAGTATTCTGTCACAATGAAAAAAAACTGCATCCGCTAAATTTTAAAATTTAATACCCTTCACCATCACTTTTTTCGGACCACGAAAGCTTCCATCTCGGAAACCCGTAATTTTGGCGGGATTCTCTCATTCTCATTTCTACAAAACAACAGCTATCTTGCGCGAGAAGATGTCCCTAGTTGACGTCTGAGATTGTCGCCCGGGGCCACCAAATACAGCTTCCGTTACTAAATTGGCTTCCAGAACAATGGTCTCTATCTCACTCCCTCTTTTTCCAGAAGGAGTACCGATTCCTCATTCATAATTCTTTTGCTTTCACTAAAGGACAACAAAAACATCGATTACGTCACGCTTTTCAACGCAGACATTATCGTTTGGGTTCTTTAATTGCTTTCCTTCGCCCTCTCTGGAACAGCGTGAGGCAGAGAGTACAAACTGCCCTCTTGTTCGCCGAGAAAAGGGATTCCCTCGTGAGAGAAATGACCTCACTCCTGTTCTTCTTTCTTGTCTAGAAAATGAACGCTCGTCGCTGATGAAGATACAACAAACACTTTTCGATTTGAATAGAAATAATCGTTTATTTACAATTACTCTAATAGGAGAAAAATATTCTCTTTACATCTGTTGGTTTCCTCTCTCTCTCTAAACTTTTGGAGGATGTGATGAGGACTTGAACAGGATCATGAATTATGAAGACTAAAATTGATTAAAATGAGAAAAATATGGAAAAATTATATCTTGGAATAAAAATGTGATTGCTGATTAATATCCATAAAGTTATAAGGAGGTGGTTTCTGTTAATCAATGATTTTTAATTTGACATTTCAAAACATTTACTTCTTTTTTAAAAAAAAAAAAAAAAAAAAAAAAAAAAAAAAAAAAAAAATTCATAAATGGAAAATATTATGCACTTACACGGCTTTTGAATTAAATTCGCGACGATGTTAGACATTCAATTTTAAATATAAAGGAATTTTCGCGTTACTTCTATAATACATTTATCTATCTAATACAATTAAGCTTCGATTCGCTTGTAAGAAAATTAATTAACGTAAAAATATTGATTTAATTATTATTGCTCAAAATATAGATGTTAGCTTTAAATTAAGTACACAAAATTAAAACACATTTCGTTAAAAATTTGAATCAAAAAAAAAAAATTATGAACTGTTTTTCGAGACAAATAAGCTTTTAAAGGTGTTTAGCTGTTTATTATAAAAAGGTAAGAATTTTTGGTCTCCTCACTGTTGTTTCTGAATATATTTTTTATTATATTTATTATTCTAAATTAAATTATTTATTCTTTTAATATTTTTTATTAAATTTTTTTGATCAGTAATTTGTATAAGGCTATATACTTTCGTGTTTTAACATATTTATTAATAATATATTAAAAATATTTTTCTCATATGAATTTTCGTCATTTTAATCTTTTTAATTAAAAATAAAAGCTGTCCATGCCACTAACTTAAACAGATGTTTGTTTATTTTTTTACTAGTTAAGAATTATGGAAATGCGTTTTTTCTTATTTTCTCTTTCTCTCTCTTTCTCAATTTTGTATATATATATATATATATATATATATATATATATATATATATATATATATATATATATATATATATATATATATATATATATATATATATATATATATATATATATATATATATAATGTTTAATATAAAAATATTTCAACGTCATTCCGTTGCAATTTGCGAATCGAATAATATTTTTATCGTTTAATGACGTATTTACTAAATGATGTTAAATTATAGTAACGTTATATTAAATGTACTTTTTAAATATTAAACAAATGCAACTTTAATTTTTAATTGAACGGGAAAGAAACTTATGATTGAATCTCCAAAATGTGTGAAATATTTAATTGACCACTTATAGCTCTTTTAACTTATGTTTTCCTCTTAAATTACTGTAATAAGTATTCCATGATAATAATGCAGTCAGTGGCAGTAGCAAAATAACTCGTCATATTTTCTGTTTTTATAAAGTAACCGCAGGAGCACTCGCAGGGTGGTCAGACGTCAACCACCACCGATCGCTCACCGCTGACAGACAAGAACATAACAATTCTAATAACACTTTGTTAGCAACCCGTGGGAATAGTTCCAGAAATGGGAATCTCCCGTAAGCTCCCGCATCGGCAGTGGAAGTGGTCAATGAAACCGAAGTCAAGTCGTCGGCAGCAAACGAGTGGCAACAGGTGCAAACAAGGACTTTCTCTCACTATCTCCGTCCATCCCTGATACTTTCTGCGATATCTGGTCTATCTTATTGCCTTGTTAGGGGGTACAACTTTTTTGCTTTTTTTCCATTAAAAGAGGCCTTATCAACCTGCGTGGTACTCAATATGGATGCCGTCGGGTATTGTGTGTTGTCTGGAACAACAGCCGTAATTAAATCCTTCCTGGCTACCGGAAGGAGAGGGGGCGGGAGGGAGACTTCCTCTGACCGGTGAGAAGCGGAAGCCGCAGGTAGTAGCGCACGCGTCATTCCAACCTGCCTAGGGCTATTTCTGCTTGACAAGTTGTTACGTTGTATTGCTGTATCGGAGAACGGGTTGGGAGTAAAGATGTTCTGTTATGACTTTTTTGTAATTAACCAGTTATAAAGTAATGTCCTTGTTGCTTGATATGTCAATTAAAGTTTTTCCTCCTTACACACATTTGTTATTATTTTGTATTTCAGTTGTTTTTCGAATTACTTACTTTAAAAAAAAATTGAATGCGTGTGAATTGTTATTTTAAAATAAAGAGAGAGTTCAAGGTTTATTATTTTGAATAACTGGTTTTTAATAAAACATTGAAACTTAATTTCTTCTTTTACTGTAATTAAAAATCAAAGTTTTTAAAGAAAATCAGAAGTTTGTGTGAATAGAATTTACAAGGAAAATGAAAATGTGATTTCATTCTCTTAGCTTCTGTATAAAATTAAATAAAAATTGATATATAAGCTTTCATGATTTACATAATTCGATACATTTCGTCATTCAGTCTTGAAAAAGAGAGTAAATATTAACTTGCAAATATTTTTATATCTATATTTAAAAGGAAATAGCATTCCTTTTAAATTGTTGCATGTACGATGACAAGCAAACTACTTCCTCCCAGGAAAAAAATAGATGCGCATATTACTAACATTCATTATCGATTCTTTATTCTTTCAAGTATAAGTTATATATTTCAAGTATAATAATTCAAGTCTTGAAAAGTTATATAACGGAATTATATAGGATATTAATATGAGATAGATATATAATATCTTTTAAAAAATATATTTGCAGTATTGTTTCGTTTAATGAGTTAGTATCACAGCTTATCTGGAATCAATAAATAAAATATTGATTCCAGATAAGCTGTGATATTAACTCATTTTAGCTACAACCAAAATGCAACGGTATTAGAATTTGCATTTTTAAATGTCTTTGATGGCTGATTCTATTTCTGATGTCTGTCTTAAATGTTTCTATTTGTTTAATTGCTTTATTGTAACCAATATTGCCAGGAAAATACATTGGTGCGTTAAATTGCATTGTTAGGTTTTATCATTACTTAGTAATGAGGCTACACTTTGTAGTAAAGATCTCCGCATAGTATCAAAAAACAAAGATGGGTATTGTTTTTTTTTTTTTTTTTTTTCTATGTAAACATATCTGGCTAAGTAAATACTTAGTTTTTTGTACTAAATATACGACCAAGTTCACTATCAATAAAAAACCATTCTTTAAAAAAAAAAAAAAAAAAAAAAAAAACGTACATTATTTAAGATACCTTATTATAAAATTTAAAATATTAGGCAATTTTCTTGATTGTCACAATATATTAGTGTTACAAATATATTAAGCAGACTAATATGTTTTTGTGTACACTTAAAGTTAAAATTTATGTAAATTATTTAAAACAGAACGAGCAATAATTTCTGTAGTAGACGAATGGTAAGCTCTCTGACTTTCAGCTTAAGAATTTATGGGTTCAAATCCCGGCCTTGATGTTTGCAGTGGTTCAGAATTCACTTTGAGTTATGTTATGTTCTAATTAATTAGTTTTTATATGAGAAAAAAGACCGTTAAATAATTAGAATTTCTACAATTGATATATCAGATATATAATTTATGCATACCTGGTTTTATATATAATATACTAATACTAAAATTAACTAAATGGTTTTAAAATAAACTTGCATTCGGTAATTAAAGTCGGGATGGAAACAATTTGTGCCGGTATACATAAAATAATTTAAATAGGAATTACTGTTTTAAGAATAAAGTTAATTAATTTGAGTTATAGCTCGTTATAGTAATCTTTATTCATCACAAGAAGTGGGATTTAACTTCCTTTTAATCTAAATGTTATAAATTTAAATTGCATTTTAAGTGTAAACTGAGTGAACTTAATCAAAAGAAGGTTTAAGAAAATCTTCAAAAAATTCTAATTTTACTAATTTCTCAAAAAAAAAAAAAAAAAAAAAAAAAAAAAAAAAAAAAATAGCTGTCGAGAATTTAAAAAAGTTATTTATCAATATCGCCCAATGAAAACGTGCACTTAATTAGTATTAACGTGTATATTCTGTTTTTTTCAACAAGTTAGTATCTCTCTTAACATCTTTTGTGCGTCATATGTAAATTATTTTTCTAAATGAAAATTGAAGATATGTTCATCGTTGTTGTGGGGAATCAATATAAAAATTAAATGTACGATTCTCTATGTATTTTATCTATCATTTTTCTGAGGAAAATTGAAGTTAGATTTACCATTATTTCGGAACCAATATTAAGTTGAAATATATGAGGGTTCTGTTTTTCACAATGTTTGAAAATATATTCTGAGCATTTTCCAACATCGATTATTAAATGAAAATATTTTGATTCGTGGAAAAAAAATTCCTGTAAAAATTATTTTCTCGGAAACTAGCAATCTTTTATCTATTTGGCTGGCAACATACGTACACAATTTACAAATTGTAAATCGAGCAGTGGAATTACTCTCTCATTTTCTCACGGTTTATCTGCTTCATTCCAATAGAGAGATAGTCATGTTTTTTTTTTCTTTCTTACTATTTTTTTTCGGGTATTCAAAGGCGTACCGTTACCCAAAACAAAGGCTTATGATTAAATCCCTACGTGAGGGGAATTTCTGTTTCTTTCCCCTTTCTGTCTTTTGAATCTCTTTCTTCATTCACAGCGTAAAAAGTGTCGGAATACGCACCGATAAATAAAAAATTGAGTCTGTGATAGGGACAGACATCCGGCAGGTCATATGCGAAAACCGAGTTTGCGGTCTCGATGCAAACGTGCTCTTGTTGCAGAATTATCGTAAAACTCGCCTAATGGTGGAGATTTAAATAACCCTCCGATACAGAGAATAGGTTGTAAAAATAATAATGTAGTGTTGATTGTGTGAAAGAAGTAACAGCAGGCGCAAACTCATTCAGCAGCTGTGATTCTTCTGACTTACGGAAGGCGATTCATGAAACTACAGTAGGACTTTTAAAAAGTTTTATTAATTTTACAGCTTGAAAGAAAAAGAAATTAAATCGCCCTTACCAATTTGAACGAACCGTAAAGTAAATGTTTTGTCTTATCGTTTTCATTTTGCTTTTTCTTCTGTCCTATTTTCTACGTGTTAAATTTTGGAAGCAATATTGCTAAAGATTTGAAAATTTTGAAAACTTATAATTTAAAATAACAGGTAATTATTATGATTTTGAAAACTTTTACAAACAGAAAATATTATAAATAAAAAAAAATTCTGTACTACTGGTAAAAATCATGAATGAATTTTTTTTTTTTTTTTTTTTTCCTTATCCCCGATGACACTTAGACATTCGATGGTGAACTTAGTCTCGAAGAATGCGATTTGAAGGTTGATAGCAAATTCGTCGACAAGTCGGATTTTCGACGCCGTCTCAATACAATGTGACAGGATGAAATGTTATCAGTTGTCATGGATATTTTTTAAACTAATGAGAATTGTAATAAAGTGGCGTAATCATAATCTCAACTGGAATGAAACAAGCAACCACTTTACGGAGGGGGAAAAAAAACTATCCGAGACAATATTTTCCAAAGATTGTTAACTTTTTTTCATTTTAAGACAGATTTTTCTAATGAAAGTACAATAAAATTTAATTGGTAATTTTATATTATGTATATTTATAATTATATATATATATATATATATATATATATATATATATATATATATATTTATATTTATATATATATATATATATATAATTGAATGTGACAAATTCCTTTTATCAGATTTATTCAGATTTATTTCATAACTAATAAGACAATAATGTTCTGGCTTTCAGTTCAATAGTTTATAGGTTCATTTCTGACCTCAGACAGATGCTTGCAGGGATTCGGAATCCATTTTAAACAGTAGATCCCAGATAAATTAAACATCAAGTTCAAATTGTGACAGTCGAAAGATATACAGTAAAATCATGTTTATCAGCGCCGAGATACATAGTTTAAAAACTAACTTTAATTAAATAAATTTACTTAAACCTTTTTATGTAATATATAACCAAGGTTTTCTTCATGAAAATTTTCAAACATTAATGATAATAATCAATGTAAATTTTAAATCTGAGATGTTACGGGCTATGGAAGTCTTTTGCGCATGTCATTTAGCATCGATCTGAACAGCGCATTCTCAAATGAATGCTAAACTAAATGAAAAACAAATTACTTTTTTAACTGGAATGCAATTTACGTTTTTGCCACAGGTCTCATTTTTCTTATAAATATACCACTGACAAAAAAAAAAATGAATAACTAATACAGCTTTTAAGTTAGAAAGGAAACATTATGAAGTTAATTTCAAAAATATACATTATTTATTAATTTAGAAAAACTGCATACAATCACATTGGATATATTTCTTAAATTAGAATATATAATTGGATAGATATTAAGGGATGTGCTTGTTTTATTCTAAAATTTCAATACATATTAGGAAAAAAAATATGATAGTAAAAATCTGAATATTCGCTTTAATTTGTTAATTAAAAAATTTGCCTGTATTTGTAAGTAAATTAAGAAATTTGCTTGTGAGTTCATTCTACTCTTTATTATTTCATTTTATAACTGCATTCGTGTGAGAATTTCACTAAAATAATTATCAATATTATGCTAAACCGACACGATACATTTAAGAGTTACTAACTTCTTGAGCTAAATTATTTTAGAAAATGTAAAAAATAACCTTTCTAACCACAATTTTGAAAAGTTGTTTATGTAAAAGAGAGAGAGAAAAACTATCTAATAATACGAGTATAATGAATAAATTTAAATTAAGTTCACAAATAAATACATTGTTCTTGGATAGATTTGCAGTTTCTTAAATAGAATTTAAAAATTATGTTTCAAAAGATCTAGGAATTTCAAAACAGGCTATGAAAATTATTAAGAAGTCTTAAAAATATATATATATATATAAAGGGGAGGCTTATAAATCTTTAATTGGCAACGAAAACTAAACCAAACGGCCAATGTAAAAAAAAAAAAAAAAAAAAAAAAAAACGGAAACGGTTTTTCTAATATTTTTCCAAATCTATGGTAGGAAATGATGCTGTCTGGAAATCCCCTCATTAGTTGCGATTCTCTTCTCTCCCAATTTGTAAAGTTGTTCGAATGAAATTCCAGTCGATTTTCGCAAGCAACGTATCGTTATTTTCAGAGGGAGCCAACTTTTTTTCCCTTCCTTAATGACAAACTCAAAAGATATTTTTTATTGTACTTGGGTGATGCAGGTGCCATTAAGTTTCCGACTCCCAACGGCTTGAATGCATCTGCTTCTGCCCGAGGCAGATGGTCCTATCCACCCTCAGCAACTATCTGGCGATTTTCACGCGATGCATGGTTTAAATTTTAATGTCGTCTCCAATTTCTAACTTCTGTAGAACTGTGTGTGTAAACGAGAACTACACCCAATCACGCGTGTATTTATGACTTAAAATTTCTATTGCTACCTAACTTAAAATCTTTATAAAATTAAATGAAAATCATTAGAACAAAATTCGCTTCTCTCTCTTTATTCAAAGTAAGCTTCAATAAAAGGTATGAGAATTTGTTTAATGACTTTTATGTAGTATGAAGAAGGAATATGTTCGATAGTTGGTCGATTTTTTATTTATTTATTGATAAAAAAGGTGGAAACATTTTGTTTATAAGAAACTATTCTAAATTTTAATTTTTTCTATGCCTATTTTTTGTACAAACTTGTTACAAGATATGGAAATTTCAAGCAAAATATTTCAATTCTGATTTATTTCATTTCATACTTCTCATTTAAAAAGTATCAGGGGCAGATAGATCCTCATAATATAGTCCTCAACATCATAATACTATGATGATAATGTTCATAATACTGGAACAGAGTAAATAAAACTGCTCTGGAATTTATTATGATCATAGTATTTTTTTCGAGAACCATATGTAAGTAAGCATTTAGATACATATATCTGCAGCAGTATTATATATTAAATTAACTATTAAAAATTTTGGAAAAGTAAAAAACTTGACATATTAAGCATCTATATAATAGTGTTTAGTAAAAGAAAACTATATCAGTTTATTTTTGTCTGTGATGTGTCCCCTAACCCGTTAAATATATATATATATATATACACACACAGACCGATGACTGAGTGGTTAGCGTTCCTGACTCCTGAGCTATGGGTGCCGGGTTCGAATCCCAGTTCGGGTATGAATGTTACTATCTTTCTCTCTGTGTTTCTTTGCCCTTTCTTCTGTGATGGTGTATGAATGTAGCCCACCCTATAAACAGGTTTCTAGTGAAATGGCGCGGGCAACGCTACTCGCCTCCGTGACTTGTTTCACAGGTGCCCGCTGGGTAACGACAAATGAGTAGCAGTTTCTGGCCTTGTTGTGGCATAGGATTCGTCACCTAAGGCCCACTGTTAGAAATATGCATATGTGTGCGTGTATGTGTGTCATTTACGTCATCACACACGTCACGAGACGTCATCTTGGCAACATTGTTTTATCACCAAAAAAAATCAGAATTTGGAATCATGGATTATACGGCACCTGAGCTTTTTTTTTTAATAACTTCCTATGGCAACACTTAAATTTTCTAATAGTACCATCGCGCAGAGGTTGGAAAAACATGGTAGTATCAAGAATCAGATCTTTCATTTTGATTTTTTTTGAATTTTGTGATTTACTAAAGCGAAGTCATTTACCAAAATGAAAAATCTTATTTTTCTGTTAAAAGAATGGTATATTAATAGTGCAACAATACTTTTACCAAATTGTAGCGAAATAACACTGCGTTTGAATTGACTATTTAATCAATTGAAAAGTGTTTTCGGTGCTTGAAGCACATTTCATTTTTGCTTTTTCTGATCTCCAAGGGTTTTACTTTCTCATGTTTTACAGCATTGTAACTCAACAGAGCTATTAAACCCTTCTGACTAAGTCTCTGTTGTACATTTTTTGCCTTTAAACTCCAAAATCTGGCATGAGTAAGCGAAATAAAACCTTTCAGTTTCACTCAATCTAAGAATATCAAATTCCAAATATTGACTCAAAATCTTCTTAATTTCCAATTTTCCAAAATATCGACATTAATTAAAGTTTCTTCATATTCTTCTTTAAAAGGTAAATATTATGTCAGTGTTTGAAACATTCTCTCGAACAGATGAAGCTGTTAAAGTTTTGTGTACTCAGTTTCTCCGTAATTTAATTTCCTTCTTTCTTACCTTTAAAACAAATAATTATATATATATATATATATATATATATATATATATATATATATATATATATATATATATATATATAGATAGATAGATAGATAGATAGATATAGATATATACAAGACTGAGAACGAAAAGAGCAACTTTTTAGGTTAATTTTATAAAATGCAAGAATAAATGGCACAGGTGCCGTTTAATCCATGCGCCAAATTCTGAGGTTGGCGATTTTTTGGCGGATTTTCTTATGTATCTGGCAAACTTGTTTTTGTTACGTCATACATATGGAGACCTATAAGAATTATGTAAAATATTCTATTTTGGTATCCTAGTATGTAGTTCATCGTCCACGTCTCGATACGTCATCTTGGCAGCATTTCTTCATCGCCAAAAAAATTCAGAATTCGGAATCATGTATTATACGGCATCTGTGCCGAATAAATTTCATAATATTAAAGGAAGTTGTTCGAAACAAAGAAATTCTAATTTTGTATAATATTTTGCATATTCTAATTTGACAACCTATTATAATGAAGCAAAGCAATTAAAGTAAGACGTTTCCATCAACATAATCTATTTTATACTATTCATTCATGTTTTACGCGTTATAATTAGATAATTTTTGTATATAAAATGGTTGTCAAGCATTAAGTGAATGAGCACCTCTGTGAAGTCATGCATGATTTTTTTTACTGGCTAATTGCTCATTCGCTCGCTCTTTCCGATGTTTACTTCCGGAAATATTAAATTTGAAAGACAACCCAAAATAACTTCTTTATTTTCTCAATGCGTGCATGACGGTTATGTGGCGATCAAAAATTAGCCAAGCAACTCTAAATATCAGTTCGAGCAATATATAGCACAATGAATTGGATTTTAAAATAATTGTAACTCGACACACACAGAAAGAATTATAATTATCGCAAATGCAAATGAAATACTCTATTATTAGCTTACATGGACTAATTTGGTATTTATACAATGCCAGAAAATGACAAGTTGACAAAAAAAAATTTTTTTTAATGAAGCTTTTTTTAAGAAGTACATGAAAACAATTTTACATGATTGAATATTGTAGTAAAAATAGTTTCTTTTCAAAATAATTGAGAGTTATATTTAATCTTTAGACTTACAAAATGTCTCTCCAGTTCCATTTCTCTTTGTAAATTGAGTACTAAAAATAGCCATTTGTAGACATTTTTTAATGTTCTATGAAACATTTAATTGTATGAATAATGTTCCATTATTTTGCATTAATAAACATCGCATACCTAATTTTAGTACTAAATTTCAATAAAATTTTTGTGTATTCCCACTTATGATTCATTCGATTTTTTTTTTTTTTTTAATATAATTTATTGTGTATTAGAATTTTATTTAATTTCTATTTGCTTGTCCATTTCATTCGAAAAAATTGTAAATTAAAATTTGTGTCTCATCATTTTTCTTGCTTATTATAAAATGACTGACTCATATTTAGAATATAATTTCCTTTAAACTTATTTTGAAGAAATTTAAAACAAAACATTTTTTTTGTGATTTTCGCTTTAAAATTTTTATATAGTTCCCAAGATCTGGAAATTTGATTCCATATTGGTAATCAATCATTAAGCTATTATCTGAATTGTTCTTCTTTGCTTCCTAAAAAGAATGGAAATTTCAAATATTCATAATAAACTAATATTTTACTTCTCTTTAATGTGATATTATTTTTTATGATTAACGCAAATGCGATTGCTTTAAATTTTGAAGATTTTACATAAAAGAATTAAGTAATCTTTAAATAAAAGCATTTGAGACTTTTTACATATAAAAATTTTTTATGATTGATCAAAAAATTTTGATAAAAATAATATATACGTTTAAAAACACTTATGTAAACTTCAATGTATACAATGTAATCACTTGCACATTTTAGGTCGCCTTTAAATTTTAATAATTATAGATTACATTCGTGAATTTACTGTTATCAATTAAAATTTAATTCAAAATTAAGCAATCAAAGTTTATTAGTGGGGTAAATAGTATTTCAAATGTCCAATTGTATCTTACAATTTATCGTATCTGTTGAAATGTAAAATTTCAAAGCAATTTTCGAATTTAATCTTTTAACAGAATAAAATAATCACATTTTATCTAAGGAAATGATACACAAGAGAATTTATTTATAATTTATGTATTTCTTAAAAGAATTAAGGATTCTTTTCAGTAGAACTAAGCCTATTTTATGAATAGATTTTTTATAATATTTTAAATATATTATGTTTCCTCTTCTACACAATTTGAGTATACAATGTTTTTAAAAAAAATTAGCTTACGCGCGCGATAATTTTAAAAAACTTTTCAGATTTAAATTATTAGTGAACTTAACGCGATTCTAATTCGATTTTTGTAAAATAAAAAAATAACTCAGATGAATAAATCTTAATAGATTAGCAAATTATGTACATGAAATTGCATGCTTATTAGAATGTATTTTAACTTTTATTTCAATTGGGTTTTTTAATATTCAATACATTACTTCGCAAATAAAAATCCTTATTCTGTATCTAATCACCACTCATAAAGAAGTATATTTCGGTGACTGATCTTATTTTCTTAATCTTTCAACTACCCTAGACGCATTTCGTTGATTAGATATTGTATATCTTTAATTACATAATGAATACATATGTCAACTATTAGATACTGAATATCTGTGTATATTGTTTCCCCTTTTTATTGAAATCTCATGAAACTAATTACTTTCGGGAGACAATATAAATAACTGCAATATGGGTAAATATAGTAGCATCGAAGAAAACAATTATAGCAGTGTAAAGAAACAAGTGCTTATTTGGAAATTTAAGAAAAATTTTAATTCACATTTTTTTAAGTATTGCAATGTGCAATATTTTAATACATCTTTTAAATATTTTTAAAAAAATTTCTTGTATTTATGTGATTGTATAAGTGATACAACAATAAATATCAAGAATTCAATTATTTGTTTTTAGTGATTAAAAGATTCAAATAATCCTAAGTTTTCGTTTTCGTTCCTATGTTAAGTCTTTGATCACTTAAAAGTGTACTTGGGCAATTTTAAATGAAATTTTGCAAAATAAAATCAGCCACAATATTATTTAATTATTATTATTATTTTAATTTTGAATACTTTTTATTTTATTTAGAAGGGAAATATTTTACGTATACTTGTCATTAAAAAAATAACTATTTACTGAAATCACAGATAGTAATAACCAAGCAAATAAGCGAATCATTTTTTCTTTAGCTATTACTTGCAAAAAAAGAAAGAAAAAGGAAAACCTTCGGCTATTTTATCTCCTTTAACATTAAAAGGCACTCACAAACATATTAATCGTGACTTTTCAAGATTATTAATGCCTTTTCCGCTTTTTTTTTATTTCTATTTTTTTTAAAGAGTCGGTAGCTCTGTCTCTAGTAGTGGCCACTTCCTGCTGCAATCCCTCTCCACTTTCCTCCTCCCCCCGACTCAAATCCATCGTTCACACGCCAATCGTCCGAAATCTGTGTCCGCTCGCTCACTCCCGCCAATTTACCCGGTGACAGGAGTGGATGGTCGAGATAGCCAAGTAATCGATTCGGTATTCCGCGCTCGTTCCCCGATTAATCCCCCTAATGGAGCCTCTCAATTATGGAGGAGATTCGCTCTTTCATTACGACAATGACTCCCTGGGGAGGCTGACTCCCCTTCCCCCCGCAGTGGTCGCCCGAAGAGAAATTGCTACACATAGCATGAACTTACCGTATAGGTCTGCGAGGATTTGTGGTCCAAGGTCTCCTTTAATTTTGTATCACGCAATCTCTTCTTTTTTTAGAAGGATTAAGAAATGGGTTTCCGCTTTGACAGATAGGGTTTATGTACTGAAAGGAGTGCGGCTACAAAAGTTATAATTTTTATGTATTTATTTATTTATTTGTTCCGCACACTGTATTTCCGGAGAAATAACCAAAAATCTCCAAATGGGAATTTTTGAGAGTGTTGGTAATATATAATGCTAATTTCAGTACATTTAAATATTGTATCTTGAAAATTTTCTGCTTAGGGAAAATTATTTCGAAAATTTTGCTAGTTAAATTTTTGGAAAGGCGTATATTTAAATAATATTTATAATATTTACGTATGCAATTTTTCTCTTTTGTCGATATAACATCTTTCTCTCTTTATCGGTTTCAAAGCATTTTTGTAAGATTTCAACATAAAATATTGCTGATAATTTACTGCGCAACTTTAATTCGATGTTAATATGCAAATTGCAAGCTACTTTGCAATCAGCAGTGCAGATTACAGAATAAAATGTCTTGAACTTCTCATATTCGAGTTCTATAAATTTCTTTAAATTTCATTGACGGAAAACATGAATATTAATTTTTCAGAACTCAAGTCACTCTAAATTTTGCGTAATCATATTGCAAAATAATAAATAAATAAAAAGTAAACAGCAAATGCTCACTTAGCTTAAGTTTATTTCAATTTTTGATATGAATGAAAAATAGAATAAAATAAAAAATATGTAAATGGATTTATAACATTTTTTCAATTTATCCTTCATAATTTCATGTTAAGAGTGTGGATAAATTTATAAGATTCGAATAGAAATAGATATAATATAATAGAATATAGAATAGAATAGATATAGATATAAATCGAATAGATATAATAGAAAATTTTTTTTAAATTTGGAACTAACCATATACTGTTCCAAATTAAACTTCAAAATAACACATTTTTTCTGTTCTTCAAATAACACACACTTTTGCGAGCCATAAAAGTACAATAGAAAGCACAAGCCCAATAGTACTTATACCAACAAGAATTGTTATTTTCCAAAGGACAAGAATACTTTTAATTGTTCCAAAAATTTTTTGAAGTGAAAAAATCTTTCCCATAAGAATTTGAATCATAATTCAACTTACCAATAATAAATTAAATCGAGGGAATAACTTTCCTTTTTTGATAGAGATTTTTGAAATCAAATTAATGGAGGACATAGAAACATTTATAACCACACATTTCCTCCAAAGTCGGTTGTCAAATTAACATGAAAATTCAACAGAAAATTCTCAATCAAATTCATAAAATGGACGCCTAATATTTCAATTTTTTTAGAAAAAAAATAATCTTGTTTTTACTAGCATCATCTAATTATCGAGATGATATTAATAAAAAAAGATAAAAATACTAATTTTGCGATAAATTTTGTGGCAAGATAACTATAATTAATTTTGGGATATGAATACTTTTAGTGCTGGAAAAAGTATTGAATTTCTTTGTGATAAATGAAATAAAAATTTTTATGAACATTTAAATTTTGGTATATATAAATAAAGCAGTTCCTATTTCCATGATTTAAGATCACAGGAAATGAGACACAGATAAATTTAACTTATAATGTCAAAAGTGCTGAAACAATTAAGAGATTTCTTTTTTTTTTTTTTTTTTTTTTTTTTAACTGGAGACAGAAGACCTATTTTCACCCCACGTTTTTCTAAGACATATTTCGATTAATACACGTATTTTTTCCAAGTTTTAAGTTAAGACATCAACATATTCTTCTGTTTATTATTAAAAGAGACAACAAAAATAATAAAATAGAAAAGCATTTTTCAATCTTTTAATTTAACCAGAAATTATAAGGGAGAACTAGCTTTTAATGTCATTGTTATATTATTAGAAAATTATTTTAAATTTAGAAATCATTGGATAAAAAAATCAAAAGAATAAATGAAAGAAATAAATTAAAAGAAAATAATGTCTTTATCTTAACAAAGAATAAATATGTGAATTCTAATTTAATTCTAATTCACATGAATATTTTACTTATTTGTCAGTAGTAATTTGTATATAAATTTTCTGTTATCCATTAAATGGAGTTTAATACAGTTACAAAAGTGATAAAAATAATCCATTGATATATTTCAGAATTCAAACTATTTTCCTTTGAAATAGTATTTTCGATGTGTTTTAATATTTATGTAATGTTTCATTTTTAAAGTTGTCTTCTGTAAGGGTCCTCCATTTTTTTTCTTTCAAAGTTTCCTCCTCACTTTTTATTTTAATGTTTTTTTATTAGAAAAAACATAATCAACAATCTATATCATTAGAACATCAATAACATTCAATCGAACAGCAATTATGATCCATATTTCAAACTTCAAAAAAGTGTTTTTAAATTTAATATATATATATATATATATATATATATATATATATATATATATATATATATATATATATATATATATATATATATATATATATATATATATATATATATATATATATATATATATATATATATATATATTAACATATTAACATATCGTAACATAATTTATACTTTTCTTTATATGAAGCAAATAAAGTTCGCGCTATTGTTTTTGCGAATTTAAATATACGTATTTAGAGCAATACAGGGGAATCGCATACTTTAGCATGAGTGATACATTTAAAGTCGTGATATATTAACAGTCGCAATACACACATTTATAGGAACTTGTAGCATGAAAAAACTGAGAATAACTAAATTAGATTTAAGTCAAGAATTTTACACTTTTCGTAGCTACACGAAAATATTGTGATTCCTCATGGAAGAAAGTTCACTGCAAAACAAAAAAACTTATATTTTTAAATTTATTTTAGTAAATATTTTAGCAATTTAAGTGCCCCCCCTTTGGAAACTAATTATATTTAAAAAAAAACACATAAAAGATGTACTGTAATTTTAATAGAAATTACAGTATCTTTTAAATTATTGTATTTCCTCTGTAATTTTTATTAAAATTATAACAAAAAATTACTGCAAACCTTCGATATGTAACCGTTTTTTTTATTTTCCCTCATTGAAAAAATATTATTTTTATACGTTTTTTTATTATTATTTTAAGAAATTAAATTCACATTAAACTTATATTTAAAAAGCATTTTTTTTTAAATTTCGAATTTAAAGCTCTCATGCTCATGCAAATAAAAAGGTGTTTAAAAAATTACTAAATAAACGCACATCACTTCATGCAATCCTACAAATATTTAGCAGCAAACACACACATCGAGTCATTTCCTCATTATTGTATGCTGATTAAGCATATCGCCAAATAGGTTAATGTAAACTTTTTCTTCCGATTAAAAAAATTGTACTTATTTTCATATTCCATTCTAATCGCAGTTCAACCTATGAGTAACCTTTTAATGGTATTTTGATTTTATGGTTGATCTCTCGCATTAAATGACACTCGCTCATCGCTTAGGGACGACCTTTGCTTCGATGCTAGCGACATTCTCCTGCCAACCGGAACGCAGGGCCAGAAAATTTTTTCTCTCTCTTCTCTTCTACGTTTGGTGCTCGCCGAATCCTATCGATTCGAACCGGCAAAAATAAGTATCCATTTGGGTAAAAATTTCTGTTTTAAAGTAGCTTGCGCGATCGTAATGTCTTTTTTTTTTTTTTTTTTTTTATTGTTTTGGTTAGGAATTATAACAGAATAAATGATTGTATGTGAATGGCTTTTTTCAGGATGAATCAATTATTAACAATATATAACGTTCAATTCCTTTTATATTTGTTATTTATTTAAAATAAATATCGCTCTAAAACTTCTTATTTTATGTTAACAAAAAGTCTAAACATTTTTTCTTTAATTTCTATTTATTCTTATATCCATATTTATATGAAAATATTTCTATATAACATTTTATTTCATTTCAATTTAAAATATTTTTTTAACTGTTATTCTGTGATTATCATAGATAGAAGTTGTTGTACCAGCATGCTTCCCTGTACCTAGCCCTGAGTTGGGCTCTACCAGTAAGGAGCAGCTGAGGAATTAAGCAGACGACCCCCAATACTTGTCCTGCCACCCTCAGAGGTATCATTTCACTTGGAGGACATTGCGACCACACCTTGTTTTGCATGTCCCAGCCGCCATTAATGAACACGATGGATATTCGTCACAAATACAATTGCAGATCATTTTTTAAAAAATCATAGGAACTGCAGGAATAGCTCAAAATTGAAAGATGATAATTTAGAAAAAGTCTGACGATATCGTGTGGAAAAAAACAATTCCCAATATTTCAAAACGATCTCATTAAATGATTTTATAACCATTAAATTGATTGCTTGCTATTCGTACTCATTAAGAGGGAATCAGCAACAATTTTTATAGATCAATTTTATTGTCATATTAAGCTTTAAAGTGGTTCGTAAATTTTGGTTTCTTTCATGCACGGCAGCCAAGCACTTCAGAATTATATTTTTCACATTAAGCAAGCTTAAGCAAGAGATTGTTTAGAAGCTTGATTTATTGACGTCCACAAAATTTCCTTCGCTTAAAAAGGAATATTAAAATTAAATATCGTATTGAAATATAACGACTGTTAAAAAAAATCCTTTTAGCAACAGATATTTTTATAAAGAATGTACAAAAGCTGAATGGACGTGAAAACAAATGTCGATATAGAACATCAGTAACTACTGATGTTCGTAAAATTTCTCAAGTATTTAGTTTTATTTATTAAAGATAAAATTTAACTCTGAAGTAAGAGCTCTTATTTTTATCAGTTGCAGTTTCAGTAGATTTCTACAGTAAATACTTTAACAAAACTAAATATTAATTGAAAACATTATTTCAAGTGCAACCTATATGAATTTATGTTGTTGTTGTTGTCACTTATGACATTTGAACGAGCCACAAGCTCATATGAATTTATGTATGGAATGTCGGAAAAATTGCATTTTAATCTGTAAATTTTAGGTGAACTTTTAAGTTTTTAAGCAAAAACTCAAATAATGTATATTAATAATTAATCAAATTAACAGAAAAAATAAAAAATACTATGAATTCAGATTTTTATAGTAATATACATAGATATAAATGCAGATAAATATAGATAAATGTATAAGGATAGATATGTACAGTATAAAATTTATCCTGTTCATATCCCGAAAAGGAATACTGTGAAGCAAGTTAAAGTTATTTTAGAAAAACTGTGATATACATAAATCTCCTATTTCAGCTACAATATTTTAGATTTAGTTGTATATACCATTTGTATTAATCATTCGTTGGAGTGAGGAAAGAGCATGTTTTCAATAAATAGCATGATATTTCAAATAATCTAGGGATTTAGAAATTGAGGAATTGATTATAAGTAATTTTAAGCACGAAATTTTCAGACTATAATCAGGTTTATACGCACTTAATTACAGTTAATCTGAGAAAACACTTAATTAAAAAGTAATTTAAAAAATGTTTTTCTCAAGGAAGTAAAATAATTTCCTCGTGTTTAAGAGCGTGTTTAGCACTTCGAGTTTCACGTATTTGGTGAAAAGGATAAAATCATCAAAATATACCCCATTTCAGAATGCCAATCATTTTTCATTCAACACTGAATGAAATTCCCAGATCCAAATTTTTCCGAATGAACTCGTTATTAAGAATGTTACGTGTAATAAGGATGATAGGAATAAAAAAAAAATTGTAAATTAAGTTTAGAATGACTGACTGAAAGCTAAAGTGATATTTGCAAACAGCAACGAATAAATTAAAGAGCAAAGTGTTGAGGATGGAAAACTGAACCCTAAAGAAAATTTATGTAATTAAAATTTGAGTCAACAAAATGTTTCATTAATAAAATGTGCTCATTAGTAGTAACTCTGCAGAAATTAATTTAGTTTTCAATAACAAAGGAAAACTGAATTGTTTTGTTAGTACAATTTTATTGTAGTTGTTACTAATGACTCTTGGACAGGCGAAGCGTGCTAGTTGATGGCTATTCGAAATTAAGGAAAATTTAAATCGGAACCCAAACACACAGTAAAACTGAATGCTAGAAAAATTAAGAAAAATTCATAGTTTGAGAACATAGCAAAGAATATATACTTTATTATATTAGTTTAACTAGGATAATGCTTAACTTCCTGGGATAGTTAAATAATTTGCATGAAGTTAAAAATTTCATAAAAGCAAGTAAATAAAAATTTTAATTAAAAATTTTTTAGAATGTACGAATTTAATAACAGGATTAAAATAAATTTTCAAATTTAGTTAAAAGATGTTAGTAAATCATGATTTATGAAATAGCATTTAGATTATTTTTTAGCAGTTGCATAAAGTTGCCAATTTTTTTCAGTGAATCATTTTCTAAATAAAATTCACTTGGCTACAATTAATAATGAATTGAAAAAAAATTTTAAAATTCCACTCGAAGTATTGAAATTACGGAATTAATTTGTTATAATTAATTATAAATATAAGTAAATCCTTAATAGTTTCAATATATCATTTATCTGTGTACATAAATTCATATAAACATAAATTTATGTTAGGTGTCTTTGATATCCTTGGATTCTAGTCTTCGGAATGGAAGATCCCAGGTTCGATTCCAGCCACTGCAGAACAAAGACAAATACGAAAAAAAAAAAAAAAAAGGTTATGAAAGATTTACTTCCCCATGAACAAAGAATGTTATGTGGGGAGGAAACTTTCCATATTCCGTATTCAAAAATCAATTAACCTTTACAATCAACTTGTACTTCTAATGCCCGATTAATTTCTAATAAAAATATTAACTCAGCGATATATTTAAAAATGTGATGCACTTCACTCAAATTCTTTGAAATTCTCCTACAGCTAATTATTTTGATGAGTATCTGAAAACATATTAATAATCAAGAAAAAATATATATAAGACATCCTGCTAAGTGAAAGTAATATTTATTTGTATTAAGAAAAAATTGACATAAATACTCGAAAAAAAATTAAATTCTGCCTATATTTGACATTTTGAATTAAAAAAAAAATGTCTTGAATATACATAAATAATTTCCAAAAGAGCTTAGAGAAACTGCTTAGAGGAAATGTATGAAAATTAAAAATACTAAAATGTAATGCACGAAGAATTGACTAAAAAGATGATGATAAATGTATCTTGCAATTTTCAAATAGTTTCAACGAAACTGGAAAAAAATAAAATTGTAGATTAGCATTATAATTTCATACTTTAAAATATATATATAAAAAAAATCTTGATTTTTTTTTTAAGGGACATTTTTTATTTATTTTTTCTGTTTTAAAAATCACAGACCATGATTCCGAGAGGGTATTCACGGAGCGTAAAAGTGTTCTTTTCACAGTGAAAAGCATGCAGTAAAAGTTCCTAACAATACATCACCGCAGGTCAGAGGATCGTGTTTGAATGTTTTTAATAAGAAATTTAAATAAAGATGGATAAAAAATAAAAAAACTTAAGTATTTTTACAATTAACTGAATTTTTTTAATGCATGCGTAACAATACTATTTAAAATTTATTAAATATATATATATATATATATATATATATATATATATATATATATATATATATATTGTATGTGTGAGTATGTAAGTATACTTTTTCCTCGAAATCAAGGCATCAACACATTTATTTCAACAAAATACGATATTTATGGTGATTAGAAGATTCGATATGGTGACCTCAGATTAAAGGTAGGAATGTAGATTAGAATGTATTTTTTCCGACCATTCTTGAAAATGTGTAATATGTATTTTCAACATTTTCAACATCACAAACATGGTTATTGTTAAAATCTAATTTCTTTTTTTTTTCTTTTTTTTTTTTTTTTTTTTTTTCTTGTATAGCGATATTACGATATAAATAAACTAATTATAACTATTATATTATAAAACAAGAAATTTATTTATTATCGTACAAATACTTTTCTATATAAAATTACCAACTTACATTTCTTCTTATAATTATTTGCTATATTTTTGACATAAAAAGGATGGGTATTTTAAAGAATGAAATTAATTATTCTTACATGGATTTCATAGATTTAAAAAAGTGTCGTACTAAATTATTTCATTTTAAAATTGCAAGATTGATTGCGCAATTCCAAGGAATTATTTAAAATAATTGATGGAAGCATCTCCAATTATATTTTGCAATATTTATTCGAGTATGATTTAAAGGTGATTTTTATTAAATTCAGAAGAAAATGTGTAATTCTTAATTTTATAATTATTTATCTAAATCGCAAACAATATTCCAATTTTACCTGTGTGTTTGAACGTTTCTAATTTTTGACGTTATTACCAAAATATGACAGAAAACAACAATATACTACATTATTTATATAAATCTGAGACTAAATGCCATCCTTTAAATAAGTATCTTGTAGCAGTCATTATTTTATCAGAATAATGAAGACTGGAATTTTTATATATGAGAGTAAGTAACAAATGGCACCTGGCGGAAGAAAGTGGTGAGAAAGAACCGTTTACAAAATATGGTATCAACTTCTGAAAAATTTAGCAGTTACAAGTTATCAAATCATTAGGAATTGCTTCACAAAATGAATACTTTAATTCTTACGAAAACATAGTATGTAGACTCTAAACTTTTCAAACACTCTCTCTTTCTCTCTCAGTACTTAATTTTATTTTTTAGAACATTTTTACTTCTTAGATTTCTATTTCAAACAGTCAAAGATTGCCACGAAGTTTGCCTTTCACGCGTGCTCGAAGGAGGGGGTGGTGGAAACTATCAATTAACCAATGAAAAATTATTGCATAGTATTGACTTGTATTCGTTTATTGAGCATTTCCTTGAGTGAGAATCGCCTTACCGACCCTTTACATAGAAGCAAAAGTATCTGAAGTAGAGATGTAATTTATGCAACAATTTAATCTTTTATTTTGGTCTAATATATACTTTGGTTAATATTTTAAAGAGTAGGAGATATATTTTTGGAATGGGCTTCAACGAAAAGTGGTGAAGAGACAATGACTTGACCTGATACAATTCCAAACGTAGTAGCCGTTATATCAAACACATTGTATTGTGAAAAATCATTATTAACATTCAGATATCTCGTGGAAAATTTTTTCCTTTATCCAATTATTCATAAATAACTATTCCATAATTGGCGATAGTTGACTTCTAATTTTTACAAAATACATTTTTTCACCAATGTCTCTACAAGTTTCCTTGACACATTCTAGCTATTCTGAAGAGTCACATATTCAATAAAAAGTGAATGTATCAATCCTATTTATTCCATTCTAGAGACAATTATTTTCAGTCAAAAACCTGATTAAGGATAAGTTTTACTTTAAAAAAATTTATTTTATTTCCTATTTTTATAAATTTTTCACTATTTTTTAAAAAGTTTTTGATGTTTTTTATTCATTTACTAATCTTCTACAATACAACAAAACTTACATTCATTCGCAATTAATTGACTGAAGGCATAATCTCTCTCATTTAGTTGTTATAAACAGAGCATTTAAGTTCAATAAAAATCATCCAACTGACTCTGATTTGATATTTTCTTCCTATTTTTTAAACTTAGAATTCCATTCACGTTTTTCATACCGTTCACATTAACTACTTGGGCATTGAAAATATAGTGGATTTTATCAGCCCAGTACACACTATAAAAACCATTATTTTTCGCATTCGAGTATTTGCTTAAATTATTAATTTTCATAAATATCTTTTGTCATTTAATATCTTATTGTTATTAGAGTAATTGTCTTCAATTTGAAGTTTTCATTAGAATTATCTTTCTTAATCGCTGTTAAATCACAATAAAAATTTAAAAGCAGTTTTATATCGTAGCTCGTAATTCTATCAATATCGGTAACATAAGCTGATGACCATTTTTACATTATTTTTTTTTATAACTATTTTTATAACTTATAAGTACAGGCGACTGACAAATAAGAGGAAGTAATTCCAAAATGGACTGTTTGGTAGGAGAGAGAGCACCAAGTGCTGTCACTTCGTTTTTTATGTCACTGAATCGGACTTGGAATGAACAGAATTGCTTTTCCAGTTAAGAAGAAATTATAGTTTCTGATAAAGGTCGGAAAGTAGTGAAGCGTGGGAGTAAGGCTCCACCTCTTTCCTTTCTCTTGGGAGGATCCCTATTTGAGACCCGCCCCTCTTACACTACACATACATACCATTTTCAATCTTCACATTCAGAGGTAGCATGGTTTTCTCTAGTTTTTTATAATTTTGATGCAGTACAGGTCCAAAACATGGCTACACCGTTCTAAAAAAAATCCAGGGGAATTACATTTATCGAGATGAATCGCGTTTTTGGCGAATCTCGATTATATTTTAAAGAAAATTTTTATGCTTTTATTTTGTTGAAAATTTCTTATTTAGAAAAAATTGTTTAATTTTTTTTAAACATTGTCAAATAACTTTAAAAAAATTGTTAAATCTGTTTCTTCAATAGAAACAAATTAAACAACAAAAACAAATTAAAATTTTTAGGAAACTTTGTAAAAATAAATTAAAATATTACTCTTTTAAGTTTAGTAATTCAGATGAAATGCCTTCATTATGTCCTTCATTAATAATTCTTATTATGAAGGACAAAATGCATTGTCATAGTGGCGAAATTTAAAAAAAAAAGAGATTTAGCTTATATTCTATTGAAATACAAATGATTTTCTATTATTAATTCAAATGATTCAAATTATATTCTATTGTTAATTCAAATGATTCAAAATATCGCTACTTCGTTCTAAATAAATATGTAAATAAAATTAGGGGAATTACATTTATCGAGATTAATCGCACTTTTGGCGTATATTTCAAAGAAGATTTTTATGTTTTTGTTTTGTTAAAAATTTCTTAACTTAGAAAAAATTTTCTTGACTTTTTTATTTTATTTATTATTATTTATTTATTTATTTAAATTATTGCAAGATAACTTAAAAAATTCGATAAGCTTGTTTCTTTAAAATGGATAAAAATTTTCTGGATGCTTTATAAAAGAAATTAAAACATTTCCCTCGTTTGAAAACTGAATTAAATAATTTAGATGAAGATGCCTTCACTTTGTTCTTTCATTAATAGCAATTATTAATGAAGGACAAGTTAATTATTGTTGGGACGATATGTAAAATAACTGTCGTATTTCGAGGAACAAAATTTTGTTCTACTAGGAGAATTTAAAAATACTAGATTTAATGTTTCTTGCAACGTAACTAAGCAATGAATTCCAAATCGATACACTTAATCTTAATTGAATAAAAGTTTCTAATGTGGGAAGCTTATACCAACAAAAATTATTAAGTTTTAAAATGAGATAAATCAAAGTAATTAAAATAATTATTTGTTTTTTTAACATAGTTTATTTATTATCATTTTTTGGCCGAGAAATTTCCAATTTAAAAATTACAATTTCATGTTCTTTAAGCTCTAATTAAGAAAATATTAAAAAACTCAACATTATAAAGCTAAAAAAAATTATTTACAAAAAAAAAAAAACTTTAAATGTATTAAAATATTTTTGCATAATACAAAGTCACATTACGAAAAAAGGTATACTAAGCGTTTATAATGAAATATTTTAAAATCTTAAATGACATGCCTTGCCAATCAAGATCTTAAGGAATATTTCTTGTAATTACATCGCCTTGCACCAAGTGGCGTAGAACTTTTATACTAAGGAATATCAATAAATAGTTTAAGAAATTTTAATTTAGTGTTATGTCTTTTTAACCTTTTCTATATTTGTAATATTGTTGTAATTGTCAACAAATAATTAAAATTATCCATAAAACTTAAATCATAATAATTAACGACTAAAAAATTCCATTTGTAGCAATATGTTACTTTTTCAAAATCGTCAAACAGGAAATTAAGGCAGACATTAAAAATTTAAAACTGGTAACAATATTTGAAAAAGTATAGTTTTAAATAATAATAAAATAAGAACTCATTATTATATTATTATAAAAAGGATTATATTAAGAGTTTTTGTTAATAATTATTGTTTTTCGTAGGAAGCAGTTTGTGCAAGTCGACTTTATTTTATAAAGATTAGCTGAAATTTTAACCTTTCTTACACTTCTTAAAGTTTTGATACAAAAAAAATTGGTTCTTTGTGATTGATCAACCGTTAATTGGTAATTGTTATTTGTCAAAAAATTCCAGGAAATATAACAAAACTATAGTTTTTTTTTTTTAATTAATCATTAATTGTGTTTCTACGTTAAACTTCTGTTTTACCTTGTAATATTAAATCAGCTGAGTGGGGTAGAAATACGAATGTGTAACTTAATTTAATTGAACATTATATATTTTTATTTTTCTACAATGCCATTGAAAGGATAAATCGATTTCAATTAATAGAATCAAAATCTTTTATGAAAACTAAAAGATGCGAGTTTATTTTAAAAACGTTTATTTTTCTTTGATTCAAAAAGTTAATTAAAAATGCATCCATTTATTTCCGTGAGATTTAATAAATAATGCTCAAATTATTTCTTTTGGACAAAATTTCACTACAGTCAAACATTTCTGGAATGTAATCGAATAATCATTGACAGTCATAAGTTTTATCATGAACCACCATAAAATTCTTTTAAGCACTCTCAAGAAAAAAATATTCCACTACTATCAAGGTTCATCGTGAGGTATTTTTATGTCCATCGAATGTTACTTTTCCAGAAGACACATGGTCAATAAGTGTACTTCATGTATCATCTGTATTTCCTGAAAATTCCCGAGCACACACTTTTTGAGAGACATGCAATCAGCGCGAAATCCATTTCGCCTTATTCAACAGTGACTGAATTTGAAACTGGAAATCGTCACTCTTATTACTTGACCATTGTATTCCCTAAAGGAAACATGACACTCTGATTAAAACTTTTGATCATACTGCACATTGAGAACAATCTAACGAATGAAAGCTGTTGCGATGTGTTCGTAACCATCTAAAGTTTATTTGCCTTTTTGGACATGCCCTCTATCGGTAGAACTTCGAAAAACAAATCGCAAGAAGTAAATTCGGAAAATTCCAAAATACCCCTCCTCTTAATGGATATCCATGATGTGGATATAAATCCAACCCCTCCATCCATCTCGCGTTAATCATCAGCAGTTGGAATCGAACTTGTGACTTATCGCTTTGAAAAACTGTGATATACTACCAGGCTAAGTTGAGTTCCTTTGGAAAATGTTGTACCCCAATATAGCGGACAACCTAACAACAGGAAGCCGGTATAAGAGACTTCTTTTTAAACATGTAATACCTATTTGCTTCCTGAAAGATTTAGTCATAAACAGTAAATTGTGTTCACATATCTCAAGATAAGAAAACCGAAAATTTTTCAAGATGCTACATCAACAGGTGTGCAGGCAGAAAACAGAAATGCAAATATCAATCTCTCGTTTCTCAACAACGGCCGGGATGAAATCCGGTATCTTCCTTTCCAAAAAGCAAGATCATACCACTAGATCACGATGATCTCTGAGAAAGACATTTTTTGTATCTTTTGACATAAAAAATTTTTCATTTTTTAAACATTAAAAATTTGAGCAATTTTCTGCTGTTAGGAGACTATATTAAAAACTGTGTGTGTGTATGAGAGAGAAATAATAAATTTCGTTTTTAATAAATATTTAATTCGTTACAATTTAACTCAAAAATTTTTCATAAGAATAACTTTAAGGGAAATAGTTCTTTATTTACGTTGCAAGTGGTCTAGAAAATATATATCACTTAAGAGATACAAATCGGCTTCTGCGTGTTCCTTGCATTGATTGCCATTCAACAGTATAGGTGTTAGACATAATACAGCAACCTTCTGAATGTAATCAACTTTTCTTGTGTTATACCAGCCATATTTATGAAGATGATATCTTAAAATACTGAATTCAGCTTTTTGATTTCGAGATGTCACACGAATAAAAGTCTCATATCGAAAAATCTATAAGCTATACATTAAAAATAGTAATCTCTGATAGTGTGATCCTCAGAAATTATTTAAATATTGTAGGAATTACATTGGCTGAGCGATAACGGTTACTATACACTTGCTTGTGTCGGGTCAGTAGGTTGAAGCATCACCGTAGACGTCTATACACGATGCAGCACGTCTAGACACACAGTCAATGAGAGTACAGATGGCATCCTGAGGAATGGCTCTCCATTCCCTGTCAACCATTTGCCAAAGTGAGTTTTCTGAAGTAGGCAGTAGCAGGGTCTGCATATGGTGTTCAGTTGTCATATCCCAAACGTCTTCGATTAGGTAGAGGTTTGGCGAGCATGGTAACCAGGAAAGCAGCTGTATACCTTGCAGGACATGTTGGCTTATACGAATAAAGTGTGGTCGGGCATTATCTTGCTGATAAAGGGAATTGGGCACTCACTGAAGGTAGAGGAGTTTCATCGGGCACAGCATATTATCCACGTAGCGTTTAGCTATCATAGTGCCGTGAATACGAACTAGAGGTGACCTGGAATCGTACGCATTGGCACCCCAAACCATTAGCCTTGTTGTCACGAGGTGGGGCGTTCAACAATTACTTTACTTTAGGATTGGACTTATCTATCACTGACAATCACTGAAGAAACAGAAGCGTGATTCATCTGAGAAGACGATCCTGTGCAATTCCGTCGTCCACATCATTCTAATCCGGCACCATTCCTAACGTTGGTGTCTATGCTGTGGGGTCAATGACAGTCTCTTTAATAAACGCCATGAACCTAGGCTACTAGCAACCAATCGACTGCAAGTGGTTCTGTTCGATATGGAAGCATCTAGAATGTCTTGCATATGCTGCAGAATTTCTGTAGACGTGCTTTGCGGGGATGCTACCAACTCTCGTCTGACACGTCGATCCATGAATCATCTAACGTCACTCTGGCTGCACAGGATAACCACAAACTTTCCACACTTCCTTGTTACAACCAATGGCGCCGCCACAGCCGGGGCACTGCTGATGCGTCCAGGTGCCTGTCGGCTGCGATTTGCCGTAAGGATCAGCCTGCTCTTCTCAGTGCGATTATCATGCTCCTCGTAATTTCGTCTGTCT
Organism: Latrodectus elegans; assembly: GCA_030067965.1. NCBI lineage: Eukaryota > Metazoa > Arthropoda > Arachnida > Araneae > Theridiidae > Latrodectus > Latrodectus elegans. The sequence goes on from CM057810.1 coordinate 102,522,101, forward strand.
GCTGGAACTGACTCTATAGACAATAGCTTGACATTCTCTACAATTAACAAGCGTTTTTGCGACAAGAACAAACTTTCAAGGATTATTTTCCAAGTAGCGATAACGGTGCGAATATTTCCTATTCTGCCAATATCTTATCCTATGCGCCACGGAGATTTATGCATTTAACTTTATTTGTATAAATCGGTAAGGTGCACCTACCCTAAAATTTGTATAATTTTTTGATCACTCCTTTTTGGTGTTGCATTTTTAATGTCGGGCAGTGTGTATAAAGAAGCTTGCGAAATTAATTGTTGTATTGTTCCATGTTTCTGAACCCTTACTTTATAAAAAGTTGGCAATTAGTCATTAGGTCATTAGTCACTGCATTTTAAATTAAGTATATTTTGCAATTTTAATGAATATCACTTCAGGAGCATCATAGCTTTGTTTCCTAATATATGAATTACTAAAAATGGAAGGACCGTAATAGCCTAGTGGTTAGGATATCGGCCTTCCATCCGGAAGGACGGGTTTCGATTCCCAATGCCGCCAAAGACCCACCGAGTACATGCAATATACGTGCTCGTTAAATCTGTGGAATAGAAAGTCGTGTTGTCGGTCATTCAGCAGTTACCATGGGTGCAATGGTCTGGAGAAAATCTCTTCCCCCCCCCCCTCAGATCAATGTCAAAGTTGAGGGAATGGATTCTCTGGTGGTGCCATCTATTGGAGGGTTTAAAAAAGAGCAAAAATGTATTTTACCTTTATGGTGCTCTGATTAAAACGAAAGACAGTCCCTGTTGACTTCAATTCGCATTACCAAGGCATAACGAGCTTGGCTTGTTCTTGTCCAAGTGTCATAAGAAACAACTAAAAATGGGAAATATTCTGATACATTATTTTTGGAACAATGATTTGTTTGATTTTCTAGCTTAGAATAGTGCCTAAAAAATCAAAATTATTCCATCTCTTCGATGGAAATCCAGAGAATTTGTAGTCTTTAACTCCTATATCATTCTGATGAATGCGAAAAATGAAGTTAATTCTTTCTAACTTCGTAATTATTTTTCTAAGTCCTAAGTATTTTTCTAAGCAGTAGCAAATTCTAAATTATTTTACTATGCATTGGAATGCAATAAATAAGTAAGAGTAGTTAAGAGAGTTTTGCTTAAGCATGAGAATTTCCTCTATTAAAGATAGTATTTCTTACATGTAAAGCTCCATCCATAATCATCTATTGCAATTTCCTTAAACTTTTTACATTGATTTACCTAATTTGTCAGCTGAATCTACTGATCAAAAAAGGAAACTGACGGATGCAGCATTTTTTGCCATTCAGAAGTTTTGAAATTATAAATAAATAAATTTTTAGATATTTTCCCGATTTTTTTGTTTTATTTGTTGAATTTACGAATGACGTCGAGTTTGGCGAGAAGCCTACAAAATCATGAATCCGTTTCACTTTATTGTAAAACAGTCTGGTTGATGACATGATGTGGAATATGTTCTACTAGCCTGGAAAAGGTTCTCTGACATTCCTTAAAAATAAAAAATATAATAATATAAAAAAGTAAAAATTTAAGATATACCTAAATACACTGGCAGACCAAATGCATCTTGCAATGTTGCATTTTTACTCTGATAGCGATGGATAATGCAACTATAGATTGTTCTAGAAGTGTTCACAATTGGTTCTATGAACATCAGTCTGACTTTAAATACCTTCCCTGGCCACCGTAGAACCTGGATCTTAGCCCCATAGAAAATGTGTAGGATGTAATGGAAAGACACATCCTACAACATTCTAACTTTATAATCTAATTTACAATGTCTAAAAAAGTGCATATCGAATGCATAGTATTCTCTAAATGTAAATACAGTTTAGAAGATTACACAGACTCAAGATTATTGAAAGAAGATTACATCTCAAACGAACAAAAGCTGTTAACTGTGCTAATAAGAGTCCATGAAGATAATGATCTCCATTTGCTAATTACTTGGTCTGTGTGCATATATTTCATTGGGACACAAGTAAGACACGTCATTTACTTTGTATCCATTATCACTGTAAGCTTATTCTGAACTTAACTATCTTTCCTAAAATTGGATCGCACATTGTCATCAGTCTTCAATATCACCTTAAAATTTTACTTTTTTTATTCAGAAGTTGAGAGTTTTACTGTTGCAGATAATAAAACTAAATCAGTGGCACAGCAGCCCCCATGGGGCCGAGGCTTATTTTTTTGACCGAGTGTCCCTGAAATGCGAAGCATACGTCCCGGTCAAGTGGTCAGCATAATCAGAAACCTCAGTGTTTATTTCTCAAGCATGCTTGGTACTTAGTTTTATCGACTCACTGGAAGGGATGAAAAGCTAATTCACCTTTCACAGCCCAAGGATCGAACCTCGTATCTGTTCCTTGGAGAAGCGGAGGACTACCCCTACATCACCGAGCTTCACTGAAGCAATCAAAAATAAAATAAATGAAAAATAAATAAACCTCAACTTGTTCTGCTGAGATATTAAAGAAACACCTTGAAATAGCTTTTATAAAAGCCACAAATATAGTATTAGCCAAATTCTATTGATCTTATGGTATCCTTTTTTTCACCTCTCACCAATTATGGAGAAAGTGAATTCTAATTACATTAAAATATATGAATCAGATCTTAAGATTTTATAAAACTTACTTTTAAATTAAATCATAATAATTTTCAATGATAAAACTTTTAAATTCAAAATAATGCAACTCAGACTGTGTCTGTAAATAACTCAAGATTCATGAATATATACAAAACAAAAACAATAATTAAAATAATTAGAGATCTTTAATTATTCTAGAGAATTATAAGAGATAAATCAAATTTTCCTGATTCATTAGTGTGAAATATTGTATTTTTTAAATTTAAACCAAAATATTTTAAAAGTCTCTTCATAAAATAAAAAAATTTTCGTAATGTTTAAAATTGTCACAATGTGAATAAATTTTCTGTTTTCTATTCAATATTCATAATCGAATTTCAAATTAGAAAAATAAGATTTAAAATAAAAGTAATTGTCATACATGAATGACTTTTTGTAAATTAATGCACGTTAAAGTGATTCCTAAAATAAATCTCTGACACTTTTTTGTTGTAATTTTTGCTTGTGTAGGAGAGACTACGATTACCATATAACTCATAGAATACCATCAATAGCATTTATTTTTCGTTTGATAATTCTCACAAGGAAACTAAGTACTTTTATTTAAGACAACATTTAGTTGTTGGGTCAAAAAATTGATTTGATAAAAGCTTATGCTGCCACATCATATTTTAAAAATTTTATGATTTTAAAATGCAATTCTTTTTTTTTCTTTGTCGTAATTGAGTTTGATATTTAAGAAGAAACACTAATTGATTTTCATAGAAAATGTTTGCTTTCCCCATTCGTTATTTTTCTTCTACAAAAAAGGACAAACAACGGCATAAATTCATTTAAGAAAATAAGAATTCTTTGAGATGTATTTTACTTTAACTTCTTCAAGGTATTCCGGCGAACCAATGATCAATGATAATAAAAGTGTCTGCATCAAATCTTGCTGAGACTCATATTTCGTTCTTTTTTTTTTTTTTTTTTTTTTTTTTTTTTTTTTTTTTTTTTTTTTTAAATATTAATATCTCAGAACACCATGTAATTTTTGATATCGTATGGAAGTTTTTAATTTTGATTCCAGATATTTTTCTGGATGTGGAATTGACCTACCATCAATCTCTTTTTTTTAATTAAATTTTGAGATTGTTTTTCTAGAGGTTTTGGCAACAGGACTATTTTTGAATGGTAGTGTTTCATTTCTGTTATGTATTTTAGCAAAGGATTCTACATAGAAGTGTCAAATATCGCCTGTAACTAGACTTTTTTAAATCTGTTTTTAGCGATGTTTGTGAGTAGTTGAATTTATTCTTTTTTTGAAATTTATTAATACTGTTAATATATATTTTTGCTTTGCAGGATACCTCTTTGAAAATGTCCTACGTGAAATAATGAAATTCTTTATTAACAGAAGCATGTATTGTAGCCATGAAATTTAAAACACAAATTGCTTATGTCACGGATTTTTAAAATAAAGGGCAAAAAATAAGTGTAAAACACTTATGGTGCATTTTTATTGAAAAGTAATTTTACACTTTTCTCTTTTAGGTTTAATGAATAAAGGAAAAATTAAGATCCCTTCCTAATTTTTTTGTATTTAATGGGTTATTCTGCGCGATACGAGGGGACATTTTTCTCCCTTTTCCTTTCTACAATTTTTTTTAATCACAATTTAACTTGTAAGGTATTTTTTCTTTTTGTTTTATAATTATTCAAGTAATTTCTTAACAGAACATTGCTTAATTTTAATTTTATTCTCTATTTCAGTTGCTTAGTAAAGTGCTTTACTGTTACCCGCATTTTAGGCCTTAAACTATTTTGTTTCATAAAATTTTTTTTTTTTTTTTTTTTTTTTTGTATTTACCTCAAATTTTTTTTAATATTAATTTGTTACTTTATTCTAATTATTTCATTGTGTGTATAGTTATTCTCAAAAAATGAGCTCTGAATTTGCGCATAATTAAATATCTTTTAGTAAGAAAAGTGGTAAACTTTTTTTTTATTTTTTCATAATTCTAAAATACCAACTTTAAGAGATGAAATTTAAAATGGAGAGCTGGATTAGGAGGAGGATAGAGGAAATATACTGGAGCAAAAATGAATGAATTGTATTAAGTAGAATAAGCTAAAATATTAAAATAATTACCATTATATTAATTGCATTCAGTAGAAAAAAAATCCAATACATCATTTGTATTAAAGAACTGTATTCTTGTCAAGTTTTTCCCAATTCCAACTTATCCAAAAATTTTTAATCGTTGGAAACTCCTCTGTGAACATAGTATATTTAAAAAAATTCCCAAATCTTCCTATACATATTTCATGGTATTGAAATAAAAAAACTATACTAAACTATACATACCAACTTTTTGTATTATAATTTTCCATATGTACTAGTTTGATGTAGCTTGGAGTTACTGTTAATAAAAACAATTCATAAATTAGATTAAAGAAAAGGTTCGTAGAGTTTTTACCAAAGACTTTTATTTAAACAAAAAACAATAATCATATCAATAAGTTAATCAATTATATATTCGCCATTGCTGTTTACAACCTTTTCCCACTTCTCGACCAATTTATTGATGCCGTTCCACCAAAAATCGCCTAATCTGGTATCAAGGAAGTTGTTGAGGCAGTTTTTAAAGTCCTCTTTGTTATCAAAGGTAACGCCCTTCATATGGTTTGACAAGGAGTGGAAAAGGTGGTAATCGATCGGTGCAAAATCCGGAGAATACAGCAGATGCTGAAGTACCTCCCATTCGAGCTCTTAAAGTGCGGCTTTGACGACTTGTGCAACATGGGGCATAGCGTTGTCGTAAAGGAGTTTGGTTTGACCAAGTCGATCTGGTCTTTCCAGTCAAATAGCCTAATTCACGCGGTGTAGCTGGGCAATGTAGAGCTCCTTGTTGACTGTGGCATTCTTTTCGAGCATTTCCCAGTTCACCAAGAGGTACTTAAAAACTGGCTCAACAACTTCTTTGACACCAGACCAGGTGATTTATGGCGGAATGGCACCAAAAAATTGGTCAAGAGGTGAGATGAGGTTGTAAACATTAACGGCGAATATATAATTGATTTACTTATTCATATAATTATGGTTTTTTGTTTAAATAAAAGTCTTTGGTAAAAACACTGCAAACTTATTTCCCAACCTAATATACAGTGGTGGCCAAAATTGTGGACATTTTTGGAAATTTTTATGTTTTTAAACTTTGTATGCTTATAGAAAATGTTGCGTTTTGCAAAATGCAAACTTGTATATATCATTTTAAAGAGAATTTATTACTGAATTCAATACAAAATACAAAATTCATCTAGAGTGCAGTGAGTTATTTAGTTTTACATAAAGCTGTCAGTTTCTCGAGGTTTGTGAAGAATTATGACGATTTTTTATGAGAGATTACAGAAGAATTTAGAATTTTCAAAGGATTACTAAAATACACATTTATGAGTATTGGAAGAAATATCTATAATGTATATAATCTAATCTAAATACGAGTGAAATCTATTTTACAGCTATGATTAAATTTATACCAGTTACTGTACTTTAAAGTTTTAGTCACTATTTGAATAATACCAAATTCTAGTGAGTGAATTACTTTTTTTCATCCTAATTACCAGATTGTAATCAAAATTTTTTGCCAATGCTAATATTGTTTGTGTTGACAGATTAAGTTGATGTGATCGTTTGTGTTTTGTCAAAATATTTTTTTTATTTGTGAGGTAACTTGCTTTAGAACACTGTACTGTGAAATCTGTAAAAACATATCCTTATTATTAAGTACAAGGTGTGTTTGAAATGGAATTTCACTCCCCAGATTAGAACCATCAATTTAAAATTCTGTTTCACAAAAGTCAGCAACAGAATATCTCCAAATCATGTGTACAACTTTAGGTACTATTGTTGTATCACGTGATAGAAGGTTTGTGTTACTAAAACTTTGAAAACAAGAACTATGACAATTAAGAAGTAGAGCTTTCTGGCCAGCCGACTGTTGTTGATGGGACATCAGTTGATTTTTTAAAATTAAGTTTTACGTAATTTTAACAAGTGGTCCTTAAATTTACTTTGAAAATTGAGCTTTATTTGTAATCAAGCTGCTTTATATTCAGTCAAAAAAATTTAAGATACTAGATAATTATTTAGGGAACAATATAAAAATTGAAAATTCAAGATAACCTTTTTAGATAATATATACTTTCCTTATTTTCTAGATGTTCTTGTTCCATCAAACTATATAATTATTATAACATGAATTTCCAATTTTTAACCAGCTGGATTGTGATCTGAAATTCTTTAATAGTTTTTGAATTTAACCCCTTTTACAGCCATTATACTGTAACGTTTAAAAACTACGACTGACTTTAATGTTTTTAAGAATTTACAATAAGCTGTAAGTTGACTGTCAAATTAACCTTCTTCATGCAAAAATGACTAAAGGGGAGCAATCAAAACTTTAACATGAATATTTGAAAACAATAAATATGTTACACGTGTTAGTCAAATTCTTTCGATTGTTATCACATTTACAAAGCAGTAGACACTGTGTAAAATTGGTACCCTTTGTATGATGCTTTTAATTACATAAGTTTAAATAATACCACGCAACATTATAATTAAATTTTCCTTTACTTAAAAGGAGGAATCAGTCTTTGTTATAAAAATGACGAGAGAAACAAAAAATATAGCGACAAGTTTGATCATACTTGCAATTTCCCTTTAAGTAGAATTGAATGCTTTGAAATGTGATATGGAATTTCTTTTTAGAGATAAATTAATTTTTTTATAAAAGAGTTGCAGTTTTATAGTTCTTATATTAAAAACTTTTGTTTCAGAAATCAAGATTTCTACATTGCATCCAATATCACAAAAACATGTTCCTCGCAAAATTATTTTAATAAAGATTCTATTATCATCTTCCTTAAACCGCAATCACTCTTCTCTATTATGAAGCAATATCCTTTGATCGCTGTTATCTTTTATTTTTTTATTCTTTTTTTTTTTTTTTTCTTGTAAATTTTCCTTCGTAAACTCAACTTTGCTGACAGCTCCTTTTGTCGGTAACTTCTTTCTTACACTTCACCATTGTTGGATACAGTATGCGAAGCCTATTTTACCTCCAAAAATGTCCATCTTATGCGCTATTTCCCTTCTTTGGCAAAATTTTTGTTACCTCGCAAGTAGTTATCATCGTTTTTCTAAATAAAAGAATTTTTCAAAAAAAGAAAAAAAAAATTTTTTCTTCCCCTTCTGTTGTCGCTTTTTTTCATTGCTTGAGATAAAGGATTACATTGTGGTGTGTTTTTCTTGGAGAGTCTGCATTCTTGTAGATTCACATTCTTGTGAGAAAAGCTCTTAAGCGGTTATTGTTATCAATTTGAAGGGTTAGTTGGGAAGCTCTGCAGCCATTTCTTTCACCAGGATGGAACGCATCGGTGATCAGCCACATATATTCAAGCAGATGCAACCTTCTTCCTTGCCCTCGGTCACAGAAAGAAAAAACAACTATACTGCATTTTAATTAAGCCATTTTTCGGTTATTTTGTATCTTTTCGACTGCAAAACAAAAGAAAAATTTTTCCAATGTTTTTCAAATCAAAATTAACCTACATTTTCCACTGCAAAACCCCTAATAAGTGGTCAGAAATACAAGTTTAGTAAACTATATTTTATTTTTTACCTTAATTAGACAGACTTTTTTTTAATGTAAATCAAACTTTTATTCCATAGAGTCCTAAAAAATAGAAGAAAAAAACATTATATTGAGATGAATATTAGAAACTAATTTGTATAGATATCATATAATATTGGTAGTTACAAGAAATGGGGTTAGAAACACAATATTTATTTTGAAATAAGGAATTTTGACAAAAATAACACTAAAAAGTCAATTTTTGCTAAAATAAAATTCTATTAAATATCTATTAAACTCTGCTTCTATAAAATTTTAATCAATTTTTGATTCATTATTGAATCACGAATTTCATAAATTTTCCTGAATGCTTCAAGAAGCATTGATTCAATAAATTGCATTACAAAATAAGTTTTTTTTTGAAAATGGCTATCACATGAAAAAGAAAAAAAACTAATAAAACGCCATAATACTAGTTAAAGCTATTTTTTTAAAAAAAAAGATATCTAACTGGTTCTTCAGATTATGTTGAAAAGTATTCATGAAAATGCACTTTCACTTTTTTTTTTACCATGAAATAAATTGTACTAAGGAAATACACGTGTTTTTTTTTCAAATGTACTTTCCTAATCACGTTAACATAAACATTTTCACACTCGTCTACAGAATTGCAACTTTATGCAAATGATGAACTAATTTGGGTAATTCAGAAATTTTCATAACTTATGATTTATTAGCACCCAAATATATTGAGGATAAATTAATTTTAATAACATAATAAAAAGAATCTAATAATGTCTGGATCATCTGAATTGATATAAGCACAGTACAAGGACATTATATTATGTTGTTTTTTAAAATTTGTATTTATAAATTTGAATCTTTTATCATCTTCCTTAAACCGCTTCCTTAAATTTGAATTCTTGAAAAAGGAAAGGGGGCTGATTAGGACATTTTATAACACTATAGATGTCTGGAACCAAATAGAATCTTGTAGAGGATACTGATGCGAGCATTTTGATGTATTAAAATTAAAGATCCCATGGTTGGGGTCGTAACACTCCTCAAATATCTAAAATCCAAACAAAAAGACCGAAAATTTGAATTCTTAAAAAAGGGGGGGGGAGGTGATTAGGTCATTTTAGGTTACTAGAAATGTCTGGAGCCAAATTAAATTTTAGACGAGACTGTTGCGAACATTTTTATGTAATAATATTTAAGATACCATGCTTTGAATCATAACTCTCCTCAGTTTTTTAAAATACAATCAAAAAGACTCAAAATTGATTTTTAAGGGGGGTTGATTAGAACATTTTAGGTGAGAAGAAATGTCTGGCACCAAACTAAATCTTGCAGAGGAGACTGTTGCGAACACAATGATGTATTAATATTTAAGATCCTATGGTTGAAGTCGGTGCACTTCCGATTTTTTAAAATCCGACCGAAAAGACATAATAATTTGAATATTTAAAAAATGTTGGGGGCTGATTAGTAATGTTGGGGGTTATGGTTTTCAAATTACTAGCTTATAAGCTTGATTTTTAAGCATTTGGGAATGATTTTTCTTACGATTCGTAATCTGTACTATAAGCTACTGTCCAATTAATTTTCGAATGCATACGTTGCTGGTAAGACAATTCATAAAAAGAAATCTGAGCTCAATATCCGTTCGTGGTTCAGATATATGTAAATCGATCAGAATCTCATTTCTTTTTACTTCAATAAAAATTAAAATCAGTGGCTTTTTTAGAACTGTATGTTTTTTTATTTCTTTTTCAGGTGTCCTATATTCGGATTTAAGAAAATATACTTATAATATGTGCAGGAATTGCTTTAAATAAATCTTCCTACGCTTAACTAACGCAGAAATTAAAACAATAAACGATATTATTTAAAGAAAATGAAATTATCTAAAAATGTTCATATTGGGATATTTTAATTTCTGGATAATTTTTCAAACGTTTCATTAACCAGAAAAGGATTGTTTCTTCCTATGTCAAAAATCTTACATCAGAAAAGACAACGTCATAAATCCGACATGTCGATGAATTTGCTTCTTGCCTTCAAATCAAATTCTTCAGATTGGAAGCAAATAAAGTGAAGTGTTCCATAGAATGTCTGAAAATATTGTCGAAGTTCATTCTGTTAATAAAATGATTTCTTACATAAGGAGCAAAGGCACCAGGTGCCGTATAATCTAGGATTCCAAATTCTGAACTTTTTTGGCGATGAAGAAATGTTGCCAAGAAAACGTATCGTGACGTGCGTGATGACTTAGATACTAGGGTTACCAAAATAGAATTTTCTGCATAATTCTTTTAGGTCTCCATATCTATGACGTAATAAAAATGAGGTTACCAGATACATAAGAAAATCCGCCAAAAAATCACCAAACTCAGAATATGGAAACTTGGCTTTTATGGCACCTGGGACAGAGCAAATATTGGTTTCAGAAGACGTTTTTCATTGTTTCTGTTTCCCCTTAACACATGGACAATAGAACAGCAGAAAAAGTAAAATGAAAAAGATATAACAAAAAACATCCACTTTATGGTTAGTTTAAATCATCAAGGGCGATTTAAATTTTAAAAATTTCATTAATTAATAGAATTAAATTGATTATTGCTGCTCAACTTGACTAGTGGCCAGCGTGCCAGACTGCCGACAGGGAGGTCCTGGGTTCGAATCTTGGTTCAAGCATGGATGTACTTTCTCTCTCTATCTATCCTGTCTTTGTCCTTTCCTTATGTGTGAATGAGGTTTGAATGGTTGACTATCCTTATAAACGGGTCCCTATGGCGTGTGTGTACTGAGGAATTTGGACTTCACACCAAATATGGTTCAGTTCGTAACGTGTAGTAGCGCACCCCATATTGTCAGCCTAGCTGGCACAAGACAAAAAAAAAATTATCATTGCAATATTATTAAGTATTTTTTTTTTTTTTTAAAATTTTAAGACTATTTCTTTGCTTATGACAACATTAAATTTATTTTTCATAACTGAAATAATGAGAACTAGAGACTAATTTGGCTTAAATTTTTCTTTCTTTAATATTCCTAAGTCTATGAATTGTTTCAAGTTTTTCAAAGTAAACAACTTCGAAATTACTGATTTTAATCATTTTATTTCTCTTATCGAAATTTTTATTTCATATATATTTTAAACTATTGAATGTTCTGGTATACTCATAAAATTGTTCGCAACAATCAAAATTACATTTCCTCTTTGCTTTTACACTTAACGGATTGATTTAATTTCGGTAAAATTTTACGGTCACCCTTGGCGAAATTTGAAAAAGTCGCTAGGGTGATCGTATGACGAATTTTCGATCGGGGAAAACGGCGGGAGGAAAATGGTTGGAATAGTTACAAATATTTCATACATTGTTGGTATCTAACAATATGCCCAACTAAATTTACAAAATTAACAAAAATAGGCAGATTTATAGATTTTAAACATCAAAATAATAAAGTTGATGTGTTAAATTAATTATAAAATATTTTGATTAAATTTCATATTAATGAATTTAAATCGGTAAATATTCATAAGAAATTAATGACAAATAGAGTTGCCAAAATACTAGTTTGCCGGGTTTCCAGTTAAAATGTTCGCCAAATTTTTCGCCAAAAAGAAACACGCCAAGGGTGACCGTACAGTAAATCCGATTCTTAATTTTTATAATTTTATAAATTCGTTAATCTGTATTACTTCAATTTTTTATTAGTTTTAAATTCTATTACATATTTTTAATTATAAAATAAAAAACATTTCTTCATTGCTTTTCTTGGTAAAGTTTAAGAGATGGCACTTATATTATTATTAAAAATGATCAGCTGCTTGGTTGTTAATAAGGCTATTCAAGGATAATGAATTCAACAACAGTTTTTCAAGCAACTCTTTCAGAAAGAAGCTTGGAAATATTTTTGACTAGAAACTATACTGTTTCCTAGACATTTGTCATTTTTCTTTTTTACGATATGCTTAAGCTTACTTTTTCAGACAAATAAATTTCTAGTAAATTTTGTTTTAAATAAATAGGGTGAAACGTATCTAATAACTAAACGTTAATAACTCACCGGAAACATCAATGTTTAAATTATATTTTATTTTCATAGTAATAGTCGTATCTTACCAAACATAATTTCATTCATTTATTCAGTAAAGTTTCATTTATCACATTTTTTTTTTTGAGCAATTTGTTTTCATTTTGATATTTTAATGCAAATATTCAAATAAATAAATAAGAATTTACCTAAATCTGATTATTTCTGATTATCATACAGGGTGACAACTTTATACTGTTGACAAAATTGTACTGCTTTTGATTCGCTTAATTCATGTTCACCACTTTTTATAATAACGTCATTTCCTTGAGAGACCTTAATGCTAGTAAAACAAATAGGTAGTTTGTATTTCCTTGTTTGAAATAATATGCCAAACCAACGACAACAAATAATTGCTTGATTTGAGGCTGAATTAAGGCAAATTCAGATTGTCAGAATGTTAAATATCCACAGATTAATGGTATCACGTACTATAAAACGATTCCTGGAGCTTGGCCATAACGGTAATGGATCCCGAAAACCAAAAAAAAAAAAAAAAAAAGAACTGTGAATACAAATGAAATTTGCAAAATTATTAAGAAACGAATTAACCGAAATCGAAGAAACTCAATGAGAAAAATAGCTAAAGAAATAGTGATTAATACGGAATCTGTTAGACAAACTGCAAAAGAAGAACTTGGACTTCGGCCATGTAAACTTCGAAAAATACAGAAACTAATAGACTAAAATAAGCGTACACAGTTGCAAAGATGTCGAGCTCTCCTTCGAAAGTCCGCAAAAGGCGAATGGAAGCATTTCATCTTCACGAATGAATTACAATCAACCAGCTAATTGGAGGTTGGTTATTACGATACTTTACAGCTAAGTCTATTGCAATGGCTGTTTTGCAAACCGAAGCTGCCTCTTAATTTTACAGTGGAGTTTCAACACGTTGTTTGAATCTATATTTCTGTCCATCAAAAATATTAAACACCATTTATCAACATGGGTTCGGTGCAGAATCGAGTACCTCATGGTTTGACGATACATCTTGACGATAGCACTCAATTTCTGGTAACCCTATCTTTGCATAGCTTTCGTTTAGCGGCCATCTTGTTAATCAAATCACCTATCTTGGCGTCAAAAAAGTCACCAAAGGATCAAGAGGTACCTTATTGTAAACTTTTACGACCAACTCTTAATTTAGAACCATGATTAAACGATGAGGTTGACATTTGGGCTGCTTCTCCATGCAAAACCAGTGGTGGACCAAGTTTTCTATTGACTTTTAAGGTGCAAATGCGCTTTCGGTACGAAATGTTTTGACTGGGTTCGGCATCAAACCTCCTAGTCATGAGAGTCACATCTTTTCTAATTAAGAAACAATTAAGAAATAGATCATTAAAGTTTCTATAAAACTCTTTTAGAGAAATTTCAAAATTCCCTGTTATTAAACTTGGCTGGAAAAATCTAAATAAGAGGAGAATATAGTAAAATTGGCAGCTTTTCTATGAGTAAAAAAGAAAAAACAAAGATTTTCAATAATGCTCATATATGGCTGAAATACACGATAAAATTACTGATTTCCACTTCATTAAGTAAACAGTTATGCTCACTCTAACTTAAAATATAGCCAAGTGAACCGTTATACTTACTTTTGTTTTTCTAATTGAACTTTTACGTTGTTTATTTTTTGCTGGTTTATTTATTTTTCAAAATGCACAAAATATTTAGAATTGGTGTGATTAGTATATTTTTCAATGATTGTAAGCTGATTTGATCTAATTGTTTTAGTAATTCCAACCTTTTACTGTTTTTGTCATTACTGCTTTTCAAAATATTTGTCTAAATACATGCAAAGGTTGTTATATGTGCTCGTATGTGGGCTTCAGCTAAATAAAACAAACTCAGCCATTAAAATAAATTAGTTGGTTTTAACTTAAAGTAATAAATAAAATAAATTTTAGATTTTTATTATGGCTATATGCTATGATACTAAATATAGATATAATTTCTATTTTTAAAACAATATCTTAGATACTTTATTAGGAACTGGGTTAAAGAATACATTTTCTGTAAACAAGTATCATTCACTGGTTATTTCTCATTAACAATTCCAATGGAGAAAAAATCAATTTGGCTATAATGAATAATATTCGCATTTTTTTTATCAAATATATTAATTGGTTGTTGTTGTTTCTTATGATACTTGGACAAACCAAGCACGCTATGTCGTAGGCTATGCGTACTTAAATCAGTAGGGTGCTTTTTTTATTTAACCAGAGCCCCAAGAGAGGTGAGAGTACGACTTTGTTCTAAACTCCTCCGAAAGATGGCAACACCAGAGGATCCAGTACTAAATTTTGATACTGATCTGGAGGGGGAGGGAATTTTCTTCAGACCATTACATCCTTGGTAACGGCTCTACGCCGACCATAGGACTTCCGATTAAACTGATTTAACGAGCACGTATATCATATGTACTCAGTGTGTCCTTGGCAGCATTGGAATCGAACCCCTCCCTTCCGGGTGGAAGGCCAATGGCTTAACTACTAGGCTACCATGTTACTTCTCCGATAGATGGCATCACTAGAGGATCCACTCTCACAATTTAGACATTGATCTGAAGGGGGGATATTCTACTCCCCCAATTTTGAGAAATTTTATTTAATTAGTGAATTATATTAACGTACATTTATTATAAAAATATTTAAAATTATTTCTCATTTTATAGCAGAATGAATAACATTGCTTTTTCATTAAATATGCGTTGAAATGAAATAGATACTAACTTTCTATTCCAGCTGCACAAGAACAGATTTTAATACTGTATTATCAATGTAGATGTCACCAAGATCTGGATTCAATCAATTGAGATTATCTGTCTTTTTGTTTATTTATCCGCAAATAGAAACAGGCTTCTATTCAAATAATGTACATGTGTTTTCCATACTATTTTCTGTAATACATCATTCGGACAAAAAAGATTATCTGATTCATTTCTAACAACGTATCTGAACAAATTTCAGTAATATATTTGTACGAATTCTAGTAATGTAAACGAACAAATTCTAATTCAAATGTGTGAAGTACCACTTAAACCTTTCACTTGTTCCAGATGCAGCCAAGATTTTCTATAATTCAATTTATACAAGTTCTTTGTCAATGTTCATATAATCTAAATGTAGATGATTTATTATTTAGGCAAATTATATGCATGCTCACATTCATTTTATACAACTTATTATGAAGGTGGAAACCAGTTTTCTCATCGGCAAAAGTATATGTATTCTTGACATTCATTTTTTTTTATTTAGATATAAGAACAATCTCCCCTCTTAAGATTTTATATATATATATATATATATATATATATATATATATATATATATATATATATATATATATATATATATATATATATATATATATATATATATTCTCAGTTATTTTTTTTTTGTTCATATATATATTTGGACAAAGATTTCTGTTCATTTAAATTGTGTATATTCTGAATATTTCTTTGTTGAATATTGTGCGTATTCTAAAAAGTGTATGTGATTTGAACAGAGAAAGTTTCTACTCAAATAAAATCTGTGCATTCATAATTATTTTCCTTTATCCTCCTCACTGTGACCAAGAACAATTTTTATCCCAGGAAAATCAAAGATTTTTATCGCCTTCCTTATTATCTAAATGGGCTCAACTATTTCAATTTAAGCAATCAATATGTGTGTTCTCCGTTAATGTTAATGATTTAACAAATACGCATTCTTATGTCTCCTTATTTATTCTAGATATATGCAAAATTTCTGTCTAACAATCAACTTTTATTCTCAACGGTCCTCCATCTAGATCAGTCAAGACGTTGGCAAAGACGAGTTTAGATCGAACAAACCTTGTGATTTCTTGACCATTCTATTTTTTTTTCAGGTGCTAAAAGTCAAAGACTTCTGTCAAAGCAAACTTTAAATGTTATTTACAATCCGATGTGGACTGAATTATGAAGCTCAATGGTGTAATGGTAACGGTTCGAGTTCCCAATCCACAGGCCATCGGGACTCAGGCTTTCATTCCTTCAGAATCAGGGTAAGATAAGACTGAGCATCAACCCTGTTTGGGATTATAAGAACTGGGGGTTAAGCTGACTACCTATTTAGGTATTTGCATCACATTTCAGAGTCCTTGGTCATGAAATCAGATATGGGCATTTTTAGACCTTGGCCTTCAACATACAGGTCATCACCACTGAAGATAATATTATTGGATTCTAACTCTAGTTAAATTAACTAAGACAAATTTTATAACATCATCAACATTAGTGAATAATTTTCGTAATTAAATATTTTTCTTAATTTTTCAAGAAAGGAAAAGGGGTCTTTATATTAAATGAACGATGGTGCCTGATTTAATAAACTACAAACTGTTTATTGTTCCCTAAAAGTCGATAATCATAAAAATTCTCATGTTCAAACGATAATTGACATTGCATTGTGGACAGGTTAACAAACGAAAGTTATCGAAAAATTCAAACATCTACAACATGTTATTTATTACCTTCCAAAATGGTTTTTTTACTGATAGTGAACAGTATTAACATTTTTCCAGGGAATAAACCAAAAAATTTGTTAAGCATCTACTGCAAAAGTTGCGCATTTATGAAGCAGAAGCTCAACATTTCTCTCCATTTGTTCAACAATGAATGGATTCGAAACGTTAACCTTCCATTCCAATGAACAGTCCCATTACTTGGCCATGGTTAGTCTTGTCGTAATGTCATTAACAATGTTCAACGTAAATACAAACTTCAAAGAATAGTCAATAATATTCCATTCGAGATATATAAAAATTACTGTTTGATAAAGATTATATGATAATGAAGATAAATTCATTAAAAATGAGGTGAGAATTAAAAATCTATAAATGTGGCTGTTGATTAGTAAATATCCAGGAACAAAAGACATAGAGATATGAAGTAATTAGTAATAATCGGACGTAGTGACTCAGTCGGGAAAGCGTGGTTCTCGTGACCCAAAAGAAGTGAGTTCAAACCTGGGGCCGTCTAAAGACCACCATATTCACTAATGTTGACTTGGGGACGTTAAAAATGTTGAATTCACAAATACAACTTAAAAATGTTGAATTCAGAAATACTTCCCAAGACCTTGGTGTGCCACTTCCTAAATTGGAAGTGGCACACCAAGGTCTTGGGTCTTCTACTTGATACCTGCTTCGAAAGTAGAAGATCTGGTCTATAGTGCTGCCATCTAGTGTTATTTGAACGAGGAGGAAATGAACTCTTCAGACTTGACAAGGATCTGTACTCTCTGTCAGAAGCAGCAAATATCAGAACTGAATTTGACTAGGCTTAGGATTTGGGACAAAATGCTAAATAAATAGAGGTGCCTTAGTCTCCCGATACCTGTGTACTCAGGCAAGACAATCAGTTATAATTATAGGTTGATTAAGACCGTTTACATTAAAAACTTTATATATATATATAAAAGCGGAATTAATAAATATTATATTTAGAATAGTAAAAAAATGGGAAGATGTAAGGACGTAAGAAAATGGAAGTTACAATAATACCAAACAAATCATTTATTACGACATTACACATGGTTAAAACAGTTACAAAAGAAAATACTTGATAATAAAAAACAAGGTTATATATACATAACAAAAAATAAACAAAGTTATTTATGAACCGGATGGTTCGGCTTCCATTCCTCACATCTCTCTCTTCAATATCATCTTAATCTATTTCTTATTGGATATGAATATTCTATAAGTTCACTTTATTGGGCAGTAACGCCATCTCTTGTCAAGAGAGTTAATGCAGATGTGTTACAAAGAGGTAATATTTTCAGATGAATCGAAACTATATTTTGACTGTAAAGACAATATTTGAATATTGTGACACCGACTAGTTGACAGCCAAATGGTAGAAAGCATTTTTGCATTCACCGTGTGAATTACCTTCAAGGAAAACTCTTTGTAGATAGTGGACTGTATTCACTTATTGTAAAATAGGAAATGCGGAAAATTCTCAAGCACCCACACTGTCAGACGACCATGAAAATGGCAGAAGCTCAATGTCCCTATTCCATTGTTCAACAGTGGCTGGGATCAAACCCGGGACCTGATGCTACAAACAGCAATGGCTTACCATTAGACCGATGCAACTAACAGATATTTAAGTATTTGTTTGTATCCTTCGAAAAAATGATCCCTGAACACATTCTAAGAAAAACGAAATTCTTAAAGTGTTACTCGGCAGAGGTTTCTGGCCATTTGAAAAATCAAACATTTCTAAATATACTGTCAAATGAAATATTTTATTATTCATATAGGAAATCTTTTCTAGTTCCAACCTCAGAAAAGCTTTTTTAAAATGATGATGATGCAATCAGTTACCATCTAAAACCTCATAAACTGTAATAAAATTTTAACTACATAAGATCCAAATAAAGTTTTATTTAAATAGGTAATCTTGGTCTTTCGCTAGTTTTAGATGTTAAACTCGTCAAAAATTCACAGATGTATTTAAAAAGAGCGAGCAATAAATAGGTGCCATCGTATGTGCAAGTAAAATGGAATTTACAAAGGAGCAACCTCTGAGGTTTGAATATAAATACCTTTACAGAAGTATGAATTCCATTGTCAAGGGCATTAAAATATTCTTAAATAACTTATAAGGGTACCACTGAATAGTTAACTTAATAAACATACAAGTAACTAATTCATGCTTCCCCAATAGCACTCACATATGTATATATACTATATTTCCATGAAAGAATATTCCTTGTGCTTACAGTGGCCTAGTGGAAAGACCTCACTCTTCAGAAAGAAAGGTCCTGTGTTCGAGTCTTGCTGCTGTTTAGCAACGTGAGATGGATGCTGTATTTCTGCCTTTTGCATGCATGCATGTTTGTTGGAATAGATGCTTGAGAATTTTCCGGGTTTCCTCCTTTGCGATATCTGAACCTAGCCCAATATCTAAGGAAAGTACTTCTTGAGCCTATTAGGTAGTCCACGCATGGGGTCCAATATAGAATTTTTCTTGCTAAATTAATATAGCTTTATTATTGTCTTTATACATAATATACATTCTAAAATATATGTATCTGAATTAAAAAGTGTAGTAAAATTTTATTGTATATCTATAATATAATCAGATATCAATACATGCATGTATATTGATATCAGAAAAATATAACACTAATATTAATAAACAAGAGTAATTTTATATGCAGCATCATATTTAAATGCAATAACAGTTTTTGAATGTATTAAAAAATAATCATACTTCTGGGTAAGTTTAATTCCTTTACCATATACTTTTAGATTTTCATAAAATTTTATATTCTAGGCATATATGTTAAATATTACATATATATTTTAAAATGTTTGCAACATCATTTTCGTTACTAAAAAGAGCTAAATCCTCTAAAAGTATTTTTAGAATTTGAATTCAATGTCTCATGTCAAATATAGCTTCTAAAACTTAGTTATATGCAGATAATATCTTTCAAC
Source organism: Latrodectus elegans (assembly GCA_030067965.1). Taxonomy (NCBI): domain Eukaryota; kingdom Metazoa; phylum Arthropoda; class Arachnida; order Araneae; family Theridiidae; genus Latrodectus; species Latrodectus elegans. The sequence continues at coordinate 102,541,927 of CM057810.1, forward strand.
ATTTTAAAGATTCTATATATTTCAAAGTTATTTAAAATATAAATATATTTTAAAGAATTTTTTATGTACTTCTCTTCCAATTTTCCATATATAGTCAAAAGAAAGTGATGATTGATATTTTTTTTTATTGAACATTGTATTTAAAATTATTTTATAAATCAGTTGTTCTTTTTTTTATTTGACTTTACTTGTCTTTTGACTTAACTAATGTTAGTATTGGCTTCTGTGGCAGCATCCTTTAAAATGAATTTCCGGCCTCTACCTTCTCATACGAAATCTGCTTCTTTTAATTCCACTTAACCAATTTATACAATTTTGAAATTTGGTTGATTGCTTAGGAGAATTTCTAGAGTAAAAGTCAAAAATAAATAAATAAACACTTAGTGATGTAGGATCAAAATAGATTTGTCCAGATTTCCCTTTCAATTTCAGAAAACGAAAGAATTAAAACTATAATATATATAATTTAGTTTTGAATTTGTGTAAAAATCTGTAAGACATGTATAAGCATTTGAATGTATGTAATTTGCTTTACTTTTAACTTCTAATTTATTCGATTTTTCGATCATAGTTTGCTCTATTTTTAAAATCTTTATAAAGGATTTTTAATTACTTTTTGAGAGACAGAATTAAAACTTCTTTTTGACACCAGTTAGTATAAAAGAAGTATATTTACACAAATGTTTCCATTACTGTCAACATATACCAAGAAATGAATACGAAGTAATTATTTTCTTTCCTAAGAGGAAAATTATCTGAGAATAAATTGAAGGTACACTGTTTTGAAATAATCTTGTAAATTTACTGGATTTACATGTATTTACGAAATTGAAAATGATGTTTGTTTTTTCAGTTTTTAGTAAATTATACTTGTGTTTAAAAATGTTTAAGGAAAATCAGTAGTTTTTTTAATCTGCAAATGAAGGATAATTACTTAAAAAGATGAAGAATAGTATTTTTTTTTAAAATGTTGGACAAGAATATTTTTTACAGATATATTTTATGATTCATATAATAATGTTATTTTTATCTTAAATAAATTAAACTTGAAAATATTGAAATTCTGTTTTTACTACTATTATTTTCATTAAAACTTATTTTGGAAACATAATTATCTCTATTTTTCTATATCTATATATGTTCCTATACTCAAGAAGAAAAAAGTTAAAATTTAATCTTAAAAGTATAAAAATTACGTGATTTTAATTTAAATTATATATTAAATGCTCTTTCTGTTAATTATAAGAATTAAATGCTCCTTTCTGTGATTTAACTTACCAGTCTAAAATTGGCCTTATAATCCAGTGTAATTTAAAATGAGTTCTGAGATTATACCTTTTAAATTTAGTTAGCAGTTTTATTTATATTGATTTAAAAAAATTATAAACTAGTCTATATTTTATTTTGTTATTCATTGAATCCACATAAAATAAATTTAATAATGAGAAAATTCGATAGCTTTAAATTCTAACCTATAATAATAATAATAAAGTGCCTGTCTTTCTGCCTTTAACCTAAATTAGGTCACATGCAATACGAAACCTAATTTAGGGACATTGTTGAACAATAGAAATCAACTACACACAATTAGTTCAATATTTGTGTTTATGAGTACATCACAGGAATAAGCTCTATTATAAAGTCAAAAATATTCTTATCTTTTTATCACGATAGATTTACTTTTATTGAAATGCAACTGTATTGAACTCTTTTAAATTCATATACCTTTTGCCATATTTATTCATTAACTTATTTATTTTAAGAATATGTATGTATGATTCACAAGTCTATTATTTTAAGATTATCTGCAATATAACAATGAGTAATATATATATATATATATATATATATATATATATATATATATATATATATATATATATATATATATATATATATATATATATATATATATATATATATATATATATAAATGCAAATTAGATGGAAAAACAGAGTACTGTTGAATGCATCTTTCTAGTTTTATAGTTTCATATCCTACACATTTTCGATTGAGTTTAGGTCCAGGCTTTGTGATTTAAAAGGAAGGTATGAGAAGTCAGACAAATGTTCAGCTAATCAATTTTGAGCACATGTGGTGAAGGATAATTACAATGTGAACAAAGTGTTATTTTCCATCAAAGAAAAAATCCAACAATATAGGGTGTAGTTAATCATCTAGTATATCTAGGTATCTCATAATTGTTTGCTTAATCTCGAAGAACACCAGGAATCCACTTTCATGACAACAGAACATGCCCTAAATCATTATACCTCCATCAAACTGTAGCAATACGTCAGTTACACGAGATGTTTGCATGGCTTCGCGGAGTTCTTGCCAACTTCGATGACTTAATTTTTGCAAAATTAAATGCAGCGTGACTCATCCGACCTCATTATCCATTTCAAATCTTCAAATATCCTATGACTTCTCTCAATATCACTGCAACCTTTTCGTATTTCAAGCAGAATTTTTTTTCCGCAAGCATTTAACAGTGTATTTGTGTAGAACACTGTACAAACTGCATGGCGTTCGACAAGTCTTTTATGGCTTAAAGTTCCCCCCCTCCCCATAAAATATCGTTTAGGAAACAAGAACTCTACAAACTGTATGACATCACAATGTTTGAACTATAATTTCGTTCTTTTATTTTTTTAAAAGGTCGTTTGGCAGCAATGATAATTTTTGTTATTAATAAATACGATTGTTCTAAGCTACGTTTTAGATTGTGCATTATAACTATCAGAAACTGTTATATACAGCAGCGTGCAAAAATATTCTTATACTCCCCAATTCTCTAAGCATGATTCAAGCTGAAATCTATTCAGAAGAGTCTTGGTTTACGTTCTTTGTCCTTTGAAGCGTGGTAGGATGCCTATTTTGGCATATAGTACGCCGGGAGCCACGCTAGTCACGTTCTTTGATAACTTTATTCGAAATGCAGAGACTTATTCTAGACAAGGGCTGAGGGCTCTGATTGGATGCTTTTGAGAACATAGAGATGGATGTCTTCGAAGGATAGAACCTTGCTAACCTGGCACCAACAACGTGACTTTTTTTCGAATGTTGGTGATCCATCGTGTTTTCCTTTTTATTTCTTTCAACATGAAATGCACTCTTACGCTTTACCTATGTTAATATAACAACAGCGTATAGAAATAAAATTTGCATTCTTCATCCCTAGAAAATATTAAAATGAAAATCTCAAAAGTTTTCTAATTTATTAGGCCATGTGTTTATCTTCTTGACATTTAATTATTTTTGTAGTGATACATACACATGTATATATGTATTGAAAATAAAGTTTGGTAAATCTGTATTGATTGCTTCTAAAATTCTCTCAGGAATATGAAAAATAGAAGAAATAAATGCAATGAAATATTTTCAGAAAGAATAGACTTCAATAACGCTTTTGATTAATTGTGAATTTCTATGAAAAATTTAAAATAGCGAACCAACAAGTTATGAGTAAAAACCGAAACATTCTGTGAATTATCAAGTGCGTAACAAAAACATTCTACGTCATTTTCTTTATTTCTTAAATTTAGTTTTTTTTTTTTTTTTCCAGTATTAAATTTTCAAATGTGTTTACTTCGTTTATGAGTAGACAGACATCATTAAAAATGATAATTCAGTGTGTATAAAAAGAGTTTTGATTACTAAAAATCAGTAGAAAAAGAAATTAAATTAAATAAGTAATAATAAGGATAAACACTCCTAATGATTTCAAAATTATCCGCATTTAATTTTTTATACTAATAAATATAAATTTGATGAAAAATATAATAACTTTAATGTTTTTTTTTTAAATAATAAATAGAAATTTTATTGGTTTGTCATTTCCTTCAAAGGTTTCTCACTGAAAATTCGTATTTAAAGTTTGTGTCTTCTCCACGTTTACATACATTTTTAAGAAATTTGTGATAAAGAATTAAAAATAGTGATATATCATATTTCCAATATCGGGATAATCCGAAATTTATGCATCCGGTATGAATGTACGTTAACGGATATCCGGATTAAACAGAACTAGCTGTATAATTTCTACAATAGAGATTGTATAGGGATAAAATCAATTTAAAATATTGCTATTTTTATTAGTTTTCAACTTATAAAACTCTAAATCATAAAACTGCATTTTATCCCAATATCATAAAATTTATTATTTTATAACCTAAATACTAATTACGGGAAAAAAACATTTTCCATCTTCTATGATTTTATTCCCGTATGATTGATTAATTTAACTGGATGTCAATATAAATGGGGATTTTTTGTGGCAAAAATACTTACGAATAATTTTAATGAGTGTAATCCAAAATTTAATTTGTATACTGTTAGTGCTGCCATCTATTAGTTCTTTAATAAAAATACTTTTGTAGATATAGTATTTAGGTAAATAAATATTGCATTTAACAATTTCCTATTTAAGAACTCATAACGATTTAAAAATGCTTATAAATTCGGCAGTTTTAAAGCAGAGCTAATATTCAATTCGTTTAATTAACAAGGTAATTATAATTTTTAGAACAAGAAAACATTACGTTATCATAGAAATAAAATTTCGTTTCGAAGCAAGTTTAGAAGTTTAAGTTTAAAAGCAAGCTTAAGTTTAAAATCTAAATATTTGTTAATATGCATAAAAAAACTGATTTTAACAGATCGAAAATGAAGTATACAATGAAATAACAGATCGAAATGTAGTTATAAGAATTTCAAAATGAAATTCTTATTGCTGCAATAAGTATAATAATAAATATGAATTTAGAAATGAAAAGTAGCCATTGCTTTAAATGAGCCACGGACAAATATCTTGATATAAAATGCATTCCGTTCCTGGTAGTCATTCTCAGCACATGGCGAAAATTCGAAGGTCAAACTGAATAAAGATTTTATCCTTATCAATTTATATTAACTAAAACTCATGATTACTTAGTGCGTGTTTTGATGTGACATTTTTTCTATTTCAATTTTTTAAAATTTATTTCTATGTTTTATATTTTTTATTTTCCTTGCAATAAATGTAATTTCTCCATCCTTTGCACTTAAGAGGTGGGTAAAAATGAAGGAGTTCCTTTTATGCATTCTTTTCGAATTAAATCCTTTCCCAAAATTTTACATATACTATAGTTATATGTAAGTATTAAATATTATTTTTTTTAAAATTTTTCTGTGATGTGATTCTGATTTTGTCAATGGGACTGCTTTGACAAAAGAATATTTTTGGAGGCAGATGAAATTTGATCAACATAAGGCAAATTGCTTTCAAATTATATACGAAGCGAATAATAAAAGTTTATTTATTTCTTTAATTGCTAAGAAAACTTGAATGGATAAATTCTCGTCCAGTGCCATGTAATTAATTAGGGTAATCATTAATAAATTTAATTTCATCAATTGATTCTAGTTTTGAATTTTAACACCTATTTTATTGATCCTACTATTTACTTCCATAATTCAAATTAGAATCAATATTTTAATGCGTTTTAAGCGTATAAGATATTGATTTCAAATGTATTAAAAACCAGAGGCACAAATTCTCAACGTGATACATTAAAAATGAAGACAAAGGTTATAACAATTTATTCTCTAAAAGTGCTTTAATTTTATGATTACTCATAAAGAAAACTCATGTATCGTTAAAAACAACATGTTTGATTATTATTAAATGTTAAAAATATTCTGAATTTATTACTAAAGCATAAACCATTTATTTTTTATAGCATGGACCTAATATTGCAACATCAAGAGTTGTATAAAAAAATTTCTTCTATCGATATAAGTAAACTTTTTGGTAAAAAGAACAATGTATTATTGAAAATTTTAAAACAAAACAATACTTCTAGAAATTAAATCTGTAGACCGCTTTAACACAATATGCAATGTATTTAATGATTTTCTAACCATATAAAGAGGGAAAATAATTCTTATGTCCACAAAACATTTGTCAAAGGTCCAATTTACTATTAATGCTCAATTAAAGTTAAACATAAGGGTCACAATATTCATGGAAATATTCCAACTTTTTTAAGCATTTCTATGACACTTTGTTAAGTGATATTTTAACAGAATCTTTTATATATATATAAGGAAATGGAGGTAGTGATTGATCAGAGGGATAATAGAAATCGTTTTAACACTCCATCTGAAATTCTTTTCGATTTGTTTCAGGAAAATAATAAAAAGGATTTCTATGAATAAGTCATTAATCACCATTCTGTAAAATTAAAGAAATGTATAAAAATGATACACGATTTGTAACTAATTTTGCATCGAAATTTTTTAATTTATTCCTGATCAATAAATTTTATATTTCATGCCAAGAAAACATTTATTAAAATTTTTTTTTGCTAGTTTATCTAAAAAACAATCAATACATTAATTTTTTAGAAACAAAAATAAAATTTGTAATTTACAATATTGTAAAGAAAAATTCATTCCAAATATATTTTATTCTTCATATAATTTGAATTTAAGAGGTTTTTATTTCTTTGATATAAAATTCATCATCTTAACTAATGAAGATTGATTTTATATCCATTCATGGTCTCTAGAGACCATCCATAATCTTTATCCACCTGATAATTGGCTGGCTGTACGTTTACACGGATGGTTCACTTTCGAATTTTTCTCAAGGCGCCGGTGCTGGCATGTTTAGTGAACTTATCTGTTTTCGTCTTCCGGTTGGTACTTTCTCGACTCTTTGATGGTGAAATGGAAGCTATTCTCACATTGCACTTGAACAACTCTCCATACGACAAAACTTCTTTGAAAGAGCCGTAATTCTTTCGAACTCTATTTCTGCGCTTCAAGCTCTTTCTACTAATAAAGAGGTTAAGAACCAAAAAGTCCTAAATTGCAGGACCTTACTTCTTAGAGATTCCCTAATAAAGTGTCCTTCCAGTGGATTCCCTGGAATTTATTTGGACGTTCTTCTTATTTGGACGTTGAGGGAAATGAAAGAGCTGATCTCCTTGTCAAGAAGGCGTTCTTAATTCTGCAGAAACCCCTTGTAAAACTGAGATTCCATTAATCTAAACTTGAAATACCTGGAATCTGTAGGCGCTCTCACCGTGATACTGCTTTACACCTTTCGAATGGCAAGCCTTGGACTGTACTCTTCTCTGCTTCACACACTATTCCTGACTTCCCTCAAGCAACTGCAGTTGCTACATTTAGAATGCTGACTGGCCACCACTGTCTCCGTGCCCATCTCTTCCGTTTTAATATTATGGACTCCCCTGCGTGTTCTCTTTGTATGTTTGGACATGTTATGACTTCTTCTTATTTGGACGAATGCTCTGCACTGTCTGCTTTTTCTTGTCATGTTGCAAGATATTGGAGAGCCCGTTGTCTACGACAGGCATTTGTAAATAATAATAATTTTATATCCAAACTCTTTCTTTACTTTAAACTTTTTTAAATATTCATTAATATATATCTATGGTTACATGCAATTGCAACTATTATTTAAAAAATATATTATAATTATTAATAGATGCCGAATTTCAGATATTTTCAAAATAACAAGCACTTATTAATTTATAATTATGAAATATCAATGACTATAACTACAACTTGAAAAGAAACCCTTCAGTCTTTTTATATCAGAAAATAATAACTCTATTTAATAAGCACTGTAAAAGACAATAATAAATATGGTATGCATAATTTTTCTAACTGTACCAAAGTTCGGGATTACCGTATTTTTCGCCCTATAAGACGCACCCAATTTTAAAAGAGGCAAATATAGAAAAAAAAAAGATTATGAACCAAATTCTGTAGTAAAATATTTTATATCAACTGTATAAAGTTAACAGCCGTTTAAGAAAAATTTCATGTCAACCCTGTAACATACTAAGAGCTATCTTTACTCTCATAAACAGTCAGCAAACAGTGAAAGTAACAAAAATAAGGCTGTCATGTTTTTATTCTAGCCCCAATAATTCCTCTTCTTCGCTGCTGTCAGAAATGAGGAAGGACAGATCCACGCAGTCATTGTCATCACTTTCTTCCTCACTGGTGTCAAATAAGACGCCGTCTTCTGTTCCATCCAAGGCATTACTAATGCCACACTTCTTGAATGATTTTACAACAATGTCTTTCTTTACGGAGTCCCATGACCTTTTAACCCATTCACAAACTTGTGTGATAGTGGGCCTCTTCATCCGTCCAGTAAGAGTCAGATCATGGTTCCCAGCTGCCATCCAGGTGTTCCACTCCTCTCGCATCAGAACTTTGAACGGTTTGTTAATAGAAACTTCCAGAGGTTGCAGCTGGCTGGTAAGACCTCCAGGAATCACAGCTATTTGGGTCTTAACTTCCTTAAAGTTCTTTTTAGTAGTTTCTATAATGTGCGCTCTGAACTGGTCAAGCACCAACAAGGAAGATTTCTTCAGAAGCCCGCCAGGACGTTTGGAGCACACTTTGTCAATCCACAGCCTCATGCCATTTTCGTCCATCCACCCTTTATCATAAACGTGCATGATGACTCCCCGTGGAATTGTTTCTTTTGGGAATGTTTTTCTTTTAAAGATCAACATTGGCGGCAGTTTGGTACCATCTGCACAACAGGACAGCACAACCGAGTAGTGGGTTTTCTCATGCCCTGAGATTTTTACGGTTATGCTTTTGGCTCCTTTGTTATCTACGGTTCTGTTAGATGGCACATCAAACGTTAGCAGAGGTGGAGGGGCAGCGGAGGGCCATGGTGGGCTTTTATATTTGCCGTATAAGACGCAGACACTTTTCAACCCCCGACTTTGGGGAGAAAAAGTGCGTCTTATACGGCGAAAAATACGGTACTTTGAATTTTAAATAAAAATTATTCAAATTTCAGATTTTTTTAAAATTTATTTTGGAATATTTTATAAAAATTTTCATGCAGAACTTAAAATCTATGAAGCAAAAGCAGTATTTAAAAAGCAAATTTAAAAAATGTTGATTTTTAATGATAAGTAATAATGATCTTATTTTATGTTAAATTTTTATTTTAAATGAAACTACATATATATATTTTATAACTTCAAAGGTAATTTTTATTTAGAATTGATAGAAATATTAAACAATAGACTATAATGGAAACCATTTGAGAGACAAATCAATGAATCGCATATTCTACATTTCATTTATAACATTTTTTTAAATTTTACAAAACCCCTACAAATGTATCCATTTATAAAATTCTCATACTTTTTAATATTTTTTATTAGAATTTATATAATATTCATAAACAAAGCTAAAATCTTTCTTTGTAAAGCAAACAGTATCAATAACTTTTCGATATTAATAACTTTTTTATCAATTAATCATTTTTCATATTAAATTTAAAATACTTAGTTTATCAATCTGAAAAATCAAATGTTTTGAGTGAATAACAATTTCTTTACTAGTCTCTCGATATACAGTTATGAAAATCAGTTCTCTTTGGGAATTCTAATGTATGCACACTTGTAAAAAGTAATAACATATTTTTTTGTGCTATATAATCTTAATATTGTTTATACTTGTGTTCAACTTTAGATTGACCTACTATTTCCTAAGTCTTAGTTTAATTTGAAATGAGGCTCTCTAGTCGATTTGACCATTTGCCTCTAGAGATCTCTTCCCTATTATTTCGTGAGTGCCAGCAGAAAGCAAATAAAAAAAAGAAATCATGATAATTTCTATCATCATATTTCTTCGAGATTTTAATATATAAAGATTTTGTAAACAATGCAAATGAAAAAAGAGATCATAATAATTTCTATCATCATATTTCTTCTAGATTTTAATATATAAAGATATTGTAAACAATGTAAATTTTGGGAATAAAATTTATGTCATGTGTGATAAAGTCACTGTAAAAATCTGCCATTTTAAACTAGAAGATGCAGTTGTTAACCAAATAGACTTATCGCATTATTTTCATCACTAAATCACTGAATCACAACCAAAATCTATTACTTAGTGAGCATGCGTTAGAATTTTCCTAGGGAGCCAACTTTTACCACACAATTTCAAAACACTAGTCATTTCTTGAGCAATTACATTTCTTTCATTTTAAATTATGATAAAAGATATTTAGTGAATCATGAGGAACTGCTATTTAAATAATGAGGTTTTTAAATATTTTATATAAAAACAGTTTATTCGAATAATTCTTTTTATAGAACTGTAAAAGTGCTTATATATTCAGAAAAATTCGTAATATTAAAATATATTTCATGAAATAGATTAATTTGCACATCTATTTCAAACTATAAATTTCTTAATTCAAATTATAAACTTTTATCATTTATTTTAAAAATGTAAGCAATACTTTTTGAAAATCACAGCAATGGCTATTACAAAAAAAGAGCAAAGTTCTAAATTTTAAAAAAATGGTTCTTCATTGTATTTTATGCTTCTACAAGTAGAGCAAATAAAATGACTGCTTAAAAAATAAAATTGATAAGTGTAGTCTAATCAATTATTAAGCAGGAATAACCCTAGAGGAAGGGTTAAAATATTTTAATTACAATTAATCTAAACCAATTTTGGATTATAACAATTTCATCTTGTTGATTTTAATAACTACTTGTCCTGACTTTCAGAATAATCTGAATTTCATATATTGTATCATAGAACAAACAGGGGAGGAGAAATGTCTCACTTGTTATAAAGTTTCAACTGAAATCGAGTGGCCATCATGGTTTGACAGGAATAGAGCTTCTTTTGTATTGCATAACATTATTGGTAGTTTTTTCCCCTTCATTCTTGTATTGTGAGCAATATTATTTTCATGATTTCAATTTATAAAGAATAAATGGGATTCTGTGTAGCAAATGAATGCACAAACAGGACAAAAAAATGAATGCCGGACCAAAAAATTAAAAGAAAGAACATTTCACAGGTAAGGAAAATTTAGTGCTCTGTTTAAATATTGCTTATTCGCAATCTGTTTAGCTATCATTTTATTATTTAATGAATTAATAATTGAACAAAAATAACATTACATTAATGTGTGTATAATAGTAATTAAATTTTATTATTTTTTAATTAATTTTCAGTTTAGCGAAACATTGAAACTCATTTTGTATGTATGGAATCATAAAGTTAAACGAGTAGTTCTATATATATTATCTTAGCTTTTTGTATTGAGCATTGGTATTGTATATGAAAATAAATAAGAGATTTATTTTAAATTATAAATTTTCTTTTTACTAAGTAAGGTTCTTACATAAATAAAATTAACAACTCTCAGTTTCATAAAATATCGGTACCTGCACAATTTAGATACTTTCGTTTCGAGAAGAAGACAACTGAGGACGGAAAAGCTGGTGATTGTTTTCCATCAGATCTTTTTGATACACATGAAAATTGAATACAAAAATATAAATGTATTTTACCATAAGTCAATATCCGTGTGCAAATCTAATTCCTTTTCCTTCTCATTTCAGTATGCAAATTATTGTTACTAATTCACCAAAGATTACTGTGAACATTTCACTAGATGAATCGTGATTCATGTTCATTTTTAATTTTCCTCTAAAAAGTAGGCTGACAATTTCATCCCCGAGGAACTAATGAAGCCATATGCAAATTTCTAATTGTATGATTAAAGTTACTGTGCATGCGTTAAATTATTAGTTTATAAATCTCTCTACGTGCTCTTTTCCCCTTTTCTTTTCATGCTTTAACCAAGATGGCTGTAGGGATTTTAGTCGGACCTAATGTATTTGATAAAATATGTCTTCTCCGCTACTTTTAGCTCTAAATACTGTATTTTAAAGTACCTATTACATTAGAGTTGCCGATATTTTAGTGGGAGCAACTACCATAAACTTAACATTAAGTGACGTCACAACTCGAGTTGCGATAATTCTCACTTCTGGTTCAATGAGTACCTGAGATTTCTTTCAGGTTTGCTGTAAGAAAATAACTGTTCTAGCTTTTCTGACTACCATCTTAAAGATTGCAATATTTTACTTAGAAGATTCCAGATTTCATAGTAAATTCTTATTTGGGAATTTTCTTTGAAGCCAACTTTTTAAAAGGATAATTAATTCAGACGAATATTTAAAATGGATTTCCTTTGCTTTCTTTGAATCAGTTCGACTCTTAAATTTTAATATTATTTTTTATGCCATTTTTTAAAAATATTTTGTCTGAATATATCAATGGTTGAAAAATTTTCTCTTTCTGTTTATTAAGAAAATAAAACATGTTTCACCTTCATAATTTATTAAGAAATTAAAACAAGTTCTTCAATACATAACAGTATTTATTTACTAAATTTATAACCTTCTTTCATTATAATATTTTTGAAAAATAAACATATCTTTGAGATACCATTTTATGATTGACTTTACCAATTATTTCACATTTTCTGTTTCCTTTAGCCGTAGAATTATTTCATCGTCTTACAGGATACGTGTGAAAATCAATCAGTTAATGGAAACGAGAACTTTCGATTTCGCTATGTGCTGATGGAAGAGACACAGGAGACATATAGTGGGAGTCTTGTCGGAGCGAGAGGAACGGTGTGGTGTGTGTGAATATGAGTGGCAGCGGAAGTCCCACCTCCAGCAATGGAAAATACAAGTGTTTCTAATAATGTAAAAAGAACCGTATAAATTTATGTTTGTGACTATAATTAATGTTATATTTGTTAATGTAAAGTAAAAGTGTCGTAAAACTGAAGATATTTTGTGTTACTGAACGGTCCTGGAAACGACAGGTTCGTGAAACCATCACAATACGATTCTGATACGGAATGCACATTATTTTGAAATTAGACTTCTGTCAATATTGCTTAGTTTTGGATAGTCCTTCGATAACAAACATTGATGAAGACACTACATATAAGCCTTGAGTAGTGAAGATTTAAAAAATATTATAAAAAAAAATGTAAATGTAATTTTTACTATTAATAAACATTTTTAAATGTTCAATTAGGTATATAACTATTAAACAACCAGTATTTAATGGGATTTTTAAATTTATGTATTTTAAACTAAGCAATTTTATTTTAAATTCTTAAAGAGGTTAAAAAATTAATTAGTTAGTATAAATACCATTTAATGGAAATTCCAAAAGTCTAGTCTTCACAATGTTTAACTGTATTTCGGTCCTTCAGATTTACAGATTAAATATTAACATGGTTTCGAAGTAATTTTATTTGATAGTATCTATCAAATTTAAAGATATCATTAAAATCCAAAAAGCAGTACAACTTCTTTTTCAACATATTTGTTTTACTGACAATTTGAAGTTTAAATTTTTAGGTTTTTAGATAGTATAAAATTTAAATTAAGTTAATTAAAAAAATAACATGAAATAACAATTATACAATATAATACTAAACTTTGTATGATATTCTCTTCATAACATTCGATAATTAATTTTTAAAATTTACATAACATTTTTATTGCATAAGAATATTCTTATGTAATAAAAATTTAATGTATTTAATAAATGTTTGTAAAAAAGATATATTAATCATATAAGCAATATTTGCATAAATATTTTGAAATACTTTCAAATTATTTAAACAAAATAATTTGAGTTTTAAAGTATTCCCTAAAATGTAGTACTTTTTTATGCAATTAAATTCTTTTATACTTTATGCCCATTCTAAGTCTAAATTTGCTTTTTTTTTTTTTTTTTTTTTTTTTTTTTTTTTTTAAATTAAAAACTTCACGATCGTTCGTTTACACTGAATTATGACAACAATAATGAAAATAAACAACCATTTCTTCATGGATTTCTGCTTGATGAAAAGAAGACAAAACTTGATCAGTTTTTAAAATCATTGGTGGTATGAGTTGCTGATGCTTCCACAAAAAAGTTGACAATTTTCGGCAACTTATAAAAACATTCATTTGGCATGAAACTTGGATAAAACAAAATAATGTTCAAAAAGAAATCTGAGATTTCATTGGATGATGAGTGTTAGTTGCTCGAGCTCGAACTGTCATGTAATGTTAAGTCTAAGGAAGTTGCTCCCACTGAAATATCGGCAACTCTGTTGTAATAGGTGTTTAAAACAGTCCATACATAATTTTTCCGTGTACTTAACATCGAGTGGCATCAGTTTCTGAATCGGAAATGTAAATAAACATAAAAATGCATGAGCGTGAGCATGGATGTAATGCCGGTGAGATTTACTGAAATTTTTAACTTATTTATTTTAATTAGCATTAATATTGTTACTGGATAATTAAGTAAAGAAATATAGTTTAAATTTCATCCTATGTTTCTGTTGAAAGATTCCTCTAAAAAAATTAATTAAATAAAATTTCTGGTCTTGGTTACTATTCTGTGTAAAAGGCATTGGCATCTAAAAAGTGCTTCGTCCATTACTTAAAATCAAAACGTTTACTGTCTCTTGATTTAAAATCAATTGTTCTAATGTATTATTTGCTATTATATTTAAAATACGATTTGCCAAGGTTCAATTCAATGTAATTACTTATGAATGTACATCAATATAAATAATCATGCCTTTGAAGAGCAATTTGTCTTTATGTGATTTTCTTGAGAACTAGTTCAGTATCCCCATACATTGGCGAACGCGGCGACTTTTTTTCGTCGCCAAGCTAAGCGCGCGTTTATTAACACGGGAAATTTCTCGAATTTCCTTCGAAAAATAAGCATTTTAGAAAATTTTAAAATGAAATAAATATAAATGATGCTCTTACTTGATATGAAGTTAAACTGGAATGCTGATTGGTATATTTATTTCGACATTTTGTTCGTTGTCAACAGTCACATTTCAGTAAAAAAATAAATAAAAAGCATGCAAAAAATATTATTCTAAATATATACACTTTATAGAATTTAAAAAAAGCGTTCAAAAAAAATTTTTTTTTTAATGTATACAATTTTTAAGTAAATTAAGATGAAACACGAATATAATAAAAAATTACATGTAAGCAATAGAATTTAAATAAAATAAATGAATAAATAAAAATATATATAATAAATCAACCAAATAAAAAGAAATTGTAAAAAAGAAAAATTTACGAGGATTGGACGCTGGTGACAACAAAACACAACTGAGGGAAAATTCCCTAATTGCACCAACAACAAACAGGAGACAAATGACTTTCAATTACAATAGGAACATTGAACAAAGAAAGTTATAGAACAAAGAAACTCGAAGTGAAACTTAAATAGCTCTTGCCACTGAAAAAAACGCATAAACAACCTAAAAATTATGTAAAACACGAGAAAAACAAATACTTGCAACAACAAAAAAAAGAATAGTAACAAAAACTGAATTTAGCAACACTACAATAAAAACAAAAACTGAAATCGACAACACTACCATCAAAACAAAGAGTGCCAGATTTGGCGAGAAATCATATATGGGGATACTGAACTTATACTTTTTCTTGTTATTCATAGTAAAGGTTCAAAATTAATAATTTTTCAAAGTATAATTGCATCCCTACTTCTGATGGAATATTTTTTCTATTTGATTTATTTATCATTTATTCAAATTAAATATCTTTTTAACTTATCTGTAAACTTTTACTGAGGTCTTAGTAAAATATTTGTTACTTACAAAATATTTCTGTGAAAACAAAGTGGAAAGTAATTGTACTATTTGGAGTTTTTTTATGGCAAGTTTTAAAACTGCCAAGTTTTTACTATTAGATAATGCATGTTCATAAGGTAGTTTATTCAGGAAATTGAATTAAATATTTAAAACAAAAATTTTGGAGATAATCTATATCAAGATCTATTAACAAGCACTCTCCAACCTTGACTGCCAAGTAGCATTAAAGATTCAAGTCTGGTTGCTAGTGATGCCACTTGAGGGATCATTTTATTGTTGTCACCAAAAATTGGATAAGTGAAAACAAAAAATGATGATCTCAAAATAGAAAATACATTAACAGATAAAAGTTTACAATCGAATACCTTTTGATTCTTTGGCAATTATTTGACCTCTAAAATGTGATTAAACATCATAAGCTATACAAAGGTAGGATTACCAAGATTACCAGAAATTAAAGTTTATTACTAAATCAAGCGGTTTATTACTAAATCAAATTCTACACCAAATCCCATTAACGTATCATACAAAAGTTAAAAAAATCATAAATGAATAAATTTCAAAATAGTTAAAGAAAAAAAAATCAGAAAAGCACATGTTTTTTAACACAGAAATTTTCCAAAATTCAAAAAATAATCATTTTATAAAATTTTAAATCACATAATAGCATAAAATCTCTAAAAAAAATATTACTGGAAAATGCAAAAAACTTTTTTGTTGGGTTTGCCTTCTCTTCAAAATAACATGTAAAAGAGTAAAATTAATAACAAGAGTAAAAACATAAGAAGTAAATAACAGGAATAGACTAATATGATATGATGTCAAACTCGCATATTAAATATTCTCGGTAATATTATGCAAAAATAGGTAAGTAAAATATAATAATAAATTAACAAAATCATATAAGAAAAAGATAATAATAAATAAATAAAAAGAAACTGGAAAAAAATAGTTTACGATGTTTGGACGCTGGCGACTACAAAATACAACAGCAAACGTAGAACAAAAAGTTTTAATTGAAAGTAAAATGAAAAGAAATCATATATAGGGTTCTTTACCTCTGAAAAGAACCATATGTATGATTTAAAATGAAGTAAAACATGAGAAAACCAAATCTGACCAAAAAAAAAAAAAAAATCTTTAAAAAATCAAAAGTTTAATTTAGCAACACTGTGATCAAAATAAAAACTCAAATAGTCAACACTCTATAATCAAAACAAAGGACACAAGATTTGGGGAGAAATCACTTGAGAGTGGGATATCAAACTTACACCAACAAATCTTGCCAATAAACAACTGCAGACTACAAATTTTATTGCTGACATAATATTCCCAAATCCATATTGTTATGTATCCTAAGATTTTACCATACATTTCGTTTTCATTTGTGAGGAAGAAATTTCTATGTATTACTATGCACTAGAGGAATTATTTAACTTAATTCCTCTTGTGCAATACTTAATTTGTTGAAAGTATCAATTATAACAGATCATTCTTCTCAAACCTAAATTTCTATATTAGCAGTCTAGTCTAAATTAGTTATAAATAATGCCTGGACTTTGAGATGGGAGCCTCAAGTCTGGTACACAAAGCTCAAATTACATGACAGTAATTCAAGATTAAGTCTCAGTTTCTTGTATTTTTAATTTTAACTGAGCACTTTGAAATGTATGTAAGTAATTAACAGTTAATGATGAAACTAAATATGTGAAAATGAAAAGTTGCAACCAAAAAAAAAAACGTAAATTTATTTAAAATATTTATAAGTTAAATTCTTTGCATGACAGCCCATGTGGGCCAAGGCCTACAGTGCCCATCTCTGTTTTCATGACCTTGGGGCTCTGGGGTGCAAAGCATATGGCCCGATTAGGTGGTCAGCCTAATGCAAAATCCTCAGTGTTTAGTTCCCAAGCATGATTAATACTCAGTTTATCCCAACTGAAGGGATGAAAGACTGAGTCGACTTTTCATTCCTTCACTAGATCAATAATCAGCCCATCACGTAGATAAGACCTGTGCCTTGAGATTGGTAAATATGTCTAACTTTAAATAAAATTTATATGAAATTAAATATAAATCTTTTTATCTTTATATTAAAGATTTCATCACTCCAAATCAAATCATTTAAATGTGATATGATTATTAAAATAATATATTCTAATAGTTATTACAAAATAATGGGCATTAGTATCGAATCAATAACATAAACATTGTGGTTTTTATAATTTGTTTTCATTTAATTGAACAACTGCTGCATATGCCTAGCTATTATATATTAACACATTCTTAATTTATTAATAATATAAGCCTTATAAAAACATTATATTTGAGGCATTGCAACATAATAATTTTTTAAATATATCTATATATGTTCAACAAATATAGATATATTTAAAAGATGGAAACATCTATATGATAACCATATACACATATTTATAATTTTTTTATTATATTATCATGATTAATACATTTTAAATATGTAACATTAGAATAAATCAAGTTTTTAGACAGTAAGAACCAATTGGTTTTTCATTTTGGTAGAAAATGTGTTTTCCCAGTATTTCACTTTATATGTCATTGATAAGTAGACATTTCAGCTTATACCAATACTCTAAATTAATTCATATTTCATGCATGATTTTCTATGCCTGTCATTTGTTACACACTCCATAAATGCATGAAATTTTCTTATTTATATCATAATGTCTTTTAGTAAATGGTTAACAATTTTCTAACACAAACTTGATACTTACATCTTATTTTTGATGTCTGAACAATGAAAAACAAGCTTTACTGATGACTGATAATATATAGTAGTGTGTAACTTATATAAAAATTTTATGAGTTTAAAACACCCTAATTTCTAAGTCTCTAACCTAGGAAAAAATTAATTTGTGTATAAAGCATATGTATCTTAAAAATTATGAGTACTTTATATTTAATGATTGACAGCTTTCTTTTGAATAACCATTCTCAATAAAAAGTATATCACATTTCCCAGAATTGTCTAATGACTTTAAGATCATAATCATGTATTTAAAACTGTTATTTAAAGAAAGTAAATTGTTGAAAGTTAAAATAGCGTATGTAGAATAACTTCTAGTTTCAATTATTTAATAACTTCAGAGGACATTCTGAAGTTGGTATCTACTTATGTAAGTTGTATAAACAACCTATATAATATTACAGATCGGAATGTCTATTTCATTCATTCCAAACTTTGATTCAGGCTGATAAAGATGAATCATAAGATTTATCTTAAACAATTACTAATACATTGTTACAAGAATCAAATCTCCCATCTTATGTATCATAGCTCTAAGAACTTTTCTAGGACTGCATTTAGATCAGGACTCTTATATTAATAACTTCTAGTCTTAATCATTATTCTACTTTTCTTATTCAATAAGTCAGGATCAAGATTCCATTACTTGAACAAAGTGAGCAAATACCTTTCCATAATGTAAATTGACCCTAATGTTTTGTTAATAAAGAACATATCAAAAATTGTCTAGTAATAATCCTGATTGTGTTTCATAGAAGTAGATAATGCTATTGTAATAAGAGAATTGAAATATGATGAGACTTAATAAAATTTTTTCAAATGTTTTAAGTTACAAAATTTTCTAATGCAGGGATTATAAATTGGGGTTGTAATTAAAATCATTGACTATAAAGTTTGAGATTCAAATTAATTTTTGAAAACTTGAATAAAATCATAAATTTATAAAGTTTTTAAAAATATGAATTTGGTTTAAAACTATGCCAATACCTCTCACTGCTTCCTGCTACTTATGAAATACTGTAGTTATCATTTCTTTTATTATTCTGTTAGTATCTTGGCTCAAATTTAAGGGAAAACATGAATATATACATATATATTGCAATTTTTCTTATTGCATCTAAAAATTGTTTATGGATATTAAAAATTCAAGCCAAGAAATTCATTGTTTGTAGGCTTTTGTATTGCTCTGTAGGAAATATGTACTGTATCAGATAATCAAAATTATAGTTATAGTTCTGATTCTCTGCCATCATAATTATGTACTGAAAATATTTGATTTTTAATGAAATCTTCACCATTATATTAGATATTGATGAAGATTATCTAAATGCCCTGAATTGCAATAAATTTCTATAATATAATATCTGCTGTTTTTTCTGGCATCAAGAATGCTATTTTTTTTTTCTAAATGATAGCTGTAATTTTGTATTTCTGTTAATTAATATTATTCTAAAATCTTTGCAAATGATATGCTACCTATTTTTATATAATGATCAACATCGAAATTCATTTACATTTAAAATGTTGCTAATTAATAATACACTTATGTTATTATGAGTTCATTGTTTATAAATTAAGTTAAATATGAGTTTTTTTACAAACATAAATTAATGTTTTAACTAATGGTAAAAGATACACATTAATATTTTATGATTTTTTTTTATAAGAAAATTTTATTTAAATTAAATTGTATATTTACAATATTACATTTTTAAGTTGATGTTTCTAGAAAAAAATTCCTTGTAAATTCATTTTTTCAACTTCTTACATTATTTATTTTTATTTACAAACTTATAATTGATCCTTCTAAGTTTCTTAATGTTTAAAAAATTCTCTCATTTTATCTTTGCATTAAAAAGTAAAAACTCTAGCAAAATAGTTTGCTACTAATCAATAAAAAGAATGTATTCCCTATATGCTTTATAGTATTTAACTGTATTTGTTATTTTATTTTTATGTATTCATATTTCAGAAATGGCTAGCACTTCAGAAAAACGCACTCAAGAACAATCATGTTCAACAAAGAAAGCGAAAATAGAAGAATCTCCCATTAATATATATATTAATGAAGAATATACACAGTCTGCTTTTACTGATATTCTTTCAGAATCCTTCTGTGATAAAAAGATGAACATATTTGGTAAAATCTATAATGTTCAATAAATTTTTATTTATTTTTTATGGTAAAAAGTACAATAATTGAAATGCTTTTGATTTCAAAATGCATTAACTTTTTATCAATATTTTAATATGCCAAAAAATGATAAAAATTTAAATACATTATATTGAGTTCTGCAAATGAGAAAAGATGAATATTCTGAGAGTAAAATTTACATTATTGGCAAGGAAATTTGTGAATGCATTAGTCAATAAAAAAATATTTGGAATTAAAATTAATTACTCTCTTACTGTGATTGAATAATCTGTCATGTATTAAGTATTAATGGCTTTTATTGATTTAAATTTTGGGTTAAAATTGTTTTTCTGAATTTTGTATTGAAATTTTAATTTACTATTGATACATGTGCAAAAAATTTTTCCTTAAGTCTATTTCATTAGATTTTCTTCAGAATTTAATGTGTAATTTGAACTAAAATAATATAAAAACTATTAGAAATTTATATTTAATTTTTTATGGCACTTAGTAATTCTTCATTTATAAAATTCAGAAACAATCTTCTTGCTTTTTGATAAATTACCAATGTGATATTTTTTTCTGAGTGAGTTGAATTTTACTTATGTACCTTAATGTCTCACAGAAGACTGCTTAGTTATTCAAGGTACGGATTTTTTCCAAATATTCATATTTTATTAAAAACAATTTTGAGCATCTAATTCATCTCTTCTTGGACTTTAAAAGTTAAACTTTTAATTAGTCTAAATTAATTTTATGTGGGATTGAATATTTTGTGTGTGTGTAGGCTGTTAGTACAATAATTATTTTACCATGGATAACTTTTGTTTTAGATAAAGTTATTTCAAGAACAAAATAAATCATTTAGTCTATTATAGCATCATAGTTTTTTTTATATGTATTAATATTAAAGCATTAAAGTCAAACATTGCTGCAACTTACTTGGCCATTGAAAATTTAGTTGCTAATAACTATTTGAATTTGATTTTTCTTTATCCTGTCAAAAAAATATTATGTTGAAAGAAAATTATGTGTTAACTGTTTCATGTCTCTTTTCTGGTATAGAAATTTCAAAAGAAATGTAATTTCTGAAGTGTTCATATATAATCACTAAAAATTATTTAAAATTTACAAGGGTTTAATAAGTCTTGATCTCTGTTCCAGTATATTTACTTGTAAGATTTGCTATTCATAATGGTCCAGTCTGAAAGTAATTTGTGTTATTTTGATATATATATATAATTCTTCTGGAAGAAAGTTTAAGTTTGTTAAATGTCAATTAATTATTCTGAAAGCTAATAGTGGAATTTTGATATTTTATCATTTGCTTAAAAAAACTGATTTTATATTTGGCAATGATATTTTTTATTGAAAATCTAAAGAAGAGAAAAACTCTTATTGAGAACAGAGTGAGATTCATTTGTCTTTGAGTCTCATTTCAAATAATTCCACATAAATTTTTAATATATTAGCATAGCTTTTCATCTAGATTTTATGTGTTAAATTATTCTTTTAATTTAAAAAAAAACTTTTAAAAGAATAATTATTTTGTCATATGCTGTTGATTTGATTTTCATTATTATGTTGTAACATTTTTGCATACTATACCATCAGAAATTTCTTTCATACATTTTTTAAAGTCTGGTTTATTATTTTAAATTACTGTATTCACTGTATTAAATAATTACTGTAATGTCAAATATTTGGTTTTAAATAAGTTACCTTTCTCTTATCATTTTTTAAAATTAGGTAAATAATTGGGGAACAGATGAATATTTATTGATATTGAAATTATTTTTTATATCATTGAAAAAAATATTAATTTCCTTTTTAAATATTATAATTTTTGTAATTTAAGAATTAATGGCTAATGAATTTACCTTAATAATTTTGCAATCACATTTTTGTGTATTTCAGAAATAGTTATATTCATTTAATATCAATCCATATAATTTCTGTTTGGTTTGCCATTTTTGTAATTTTTTTTATTTAAACTAGAATTTTAAAGGACTCTTAGATACAATTTTGATTTTATCATAAATGCATATAAAATTTCTTCTGTATAAATACATATAAACTTCAAAATATTGATAAACTATAGTGATGATATAATTATTCAGTCAGTGGAAATTATTAAAATCTTTATTTTCTGATAATCAATTGAAAAATAATAATTGTTTCATTATAGATAATGGAGCAAAAATAATCAATGATCCTTTTACATGTTGTGTATTACCCAACTTTATTCAGCCATCTGATAGTGTTGAGAGAGTAAAAGATGATGTTGATGAAATTGATGTTGAATGCAAAGTAAATGACTTGTATCAATTCAAACAGGTGACTCATTAATCTTATTTTAATCTGACATTTTATAAAATTTTATTCATCTATATATTTATATTGTATCTTATATTATTTTAATTCCTTAGTCTCCAGATTTGAACGATTGTACTTATCCAGGTGTTGAAGCCTTAAAGTATGTAAAGATCCTCAGGATTAATTTATATTAAAAAATGTTAATCGGGGAAAAAGCTGTGCCTTATCCAATTAAATTTTCAAATCTAGATTTGTTTAATTTTGTTTGATAACACTAAATAAGTAATTTAACTTATCAAAATATTTAAATTATTTATGTACTGTTTAATATTTAGCTTTAGTTAAAAATGAAATTTAAAATGATTAGGAAGAATTCTTTGAAATATGATTGTGAAAAATATATTACATTTTAAGTGCAAAATATTCTTAAAGGAAATTTAAAGAAGTTTGTTAATATCTCTTGTTCTCCTGTTAATTTTAATTATGCTATGAAATTTTTTTGGTTAAGAATACTAATTTTATTTTACTATTCAAGTATACTACTGCTACTTTTCAACAATAACCTTTATTTTTAATGCTATTTCTATCCATTTAATTCTGTCAAATAATTATCTTTTAACCATTTTACATGTTACAGAAATTTACTTTTTGGGCCATGCTTAGAATGGATGAGAAAAATTACGAAAATACCACTAACAGATAAAGTTGATATATCTTGTTCTTGTTATACATATACAGGTTTATATGTTTTTTTTAAAATAAAATACTTATTTTGTTATAAATTATATGTTTTAAAAACAAATTTGAATTATTATTTTAAAATATGTAAAGTGGCAGTTATTCATAAAACTTTTTATCTTTGTGAATTAAGATAATCATTACTATTTAACCATAAACTTTTGATAAAAAATTAAAATTATAAATAATATTTATAGTTTTTAAAAATTGTTTTTACTCAGATGATATTTAAATACCTTAACATGTACAAAAGTTAAAAGTAATGTGAACTAAAGTTATGTACATTTATAATTACTATAAGCAAATACATTAAATTAAATGATAACTTTAAAGTTTCTATTTGTAGGATTTATGTATCATTTAATTAAAAGCATTAAATAACAAATGAATGCTTATTTAGCTAAATTTACCTATGTTGAATTGTTGCAACAGTTACAATTCAACACAGGTAAAATTTCAAATTTTTGTTGAAACACTTGAAAATGTCAAATGATTTCTTTTCTATCATAAAACAGAACAATTTATTTCAAATATGCTAGTAAAATTTATGCTGCAAAGACCATGGTTAATATGATGAAATATGTAACTGATTTTTAAACGTATGTATTTCATGAATTTTAATATATGAATTATTTTAGTGGAATAACACATACATATAAGTGAAAAAATTACGGATGAGAAAATATTAAAATCTTCTTTCCAAGCAAAAGAAAGAAATTTGTTTTTATAACCATTTTTATTCTTCTTGATGCAAGTCATGTTTGTATTTCAATTATTTTAATTTAAAGATATATAATCTATATTATTAAAATCAATATCACATTATTGTCATTAATAAGTTGTAAGATTCAATAGTATAAAAAATTCAGTTTTATTTTTTATATCTTTGATATAAAAAATAAAATTGAATCTTAGTTGATTTTTAGAGGAATTTTTTCAATAAAACAATTTATAAAGCATTGCATTACTGGTAATGCTCAAAATCTTATTTATTTTACTTCAAAACATAAGTACATTTATTATTTCATTTTGAATTTTTAGGTAATTTGCCTCTTACAAGTTTTCATTTGAAACAAATACCCAAATAAACTGTTACTTTTATATAATTTTCATTAAGTGCCTCTTAAACTTTTAATTAAGTTAGCATAAACTAATATCAGCATATAATGATTCACTTTAATCTAAATTTTTCTTTTACTTCTTTTGTGCCATGATCCTTGTAATCAGAATTCATTTCCTTTATATTATAATCAAACATTTGAATTAAATCCCTTCTAATATTGATGTTTCTTTTGTGGATCCACATTTTTTTCTAGACTGCCAAAACTTATTAATAAATTAAAACCTGGAATATTAAAAAGTTATATCAAATATTTTGAGAAAAGTTATGTCAAATGTTCTGTTGAAACACTTGAAAATGTCAAATGATTTCTTTTCTATCATAAAACAGAACAATTTATTTCAAATATAATAAATAATTACATCAAATATAATTATTTATTATATGTGAAACTAATTATTTATTATGATTAATTATTAATTATCTGATATAACTTTTTATTTATTTATTTATTATATTATTATAATGTACAATTAGGGGTACTATTTGCTTTTATTAAAATTTTTCCATTTATTTAGCATAAAAATGAAATATTTTTCTTTAATGAGACATTAAGAAATATAGTTCTTTAAATATTTTTATATTAAATATAAATTTTATAATATTTTATATAATTTGTATATTTGTCAATAATTAATAAATGATATTTTAAAAAACTAGAAATATTAACAGTTTGTATGTATAATTAATAGCATTTCCTCTTTGATTTTTTAATAAGAATATTTTTTTTAAGTTATACTTTCGAAATTTTTTTATCTACAAGGTTCCAATTCTTAAATCAATTATTAGCAGGATAATTCAAATCTTTAACTACTTTATGTATGGTTAAACATTGTCTCAATTAATTAAAAATTTTATGGCTCCTTAAATAATTCAGTTGAACATATATAGCCTATGTTAACATTTCCAGATCATTTGTTATGTCATGACGATGAACTGGAAGGTAGAAGAATTGCTTATATATACTATTTAGTACCTGAGTGGGAAGAAAAGGATGGTGGAATGTTAGATTTATTTGAAACCGGTTTGTTCTTACTTTTCTCATTTTAATATGTTTTTAAGTTTTAAAAATCCTTATTTCATTTATTTATTATTTTTTAGCTGTGTTAAAGTAAAAAAATTTAGGAATTTTATATTAATGCAGTTGATATGAATTATATCTTCTTATTATAAATTAAGTTCTCTTTTTAAGAACCCAGATATTCACTTGTATATAGGGACATAAGGTTTTATGAAATGCACACAAATTGGACTCTAACACATATAGCACAAAGTTATGGAAACATTTTACAAGTATTTGTCAAATTGTGTAAGAATGTCCTTTAGATAATGGAAAATTTTCGACAATAAATCCCTTTTTAGCATTTCTTACTTAACAATGTTATCATAATGATTTAAGTTTATTAAACTTAATGGTCAAAATATATTTTAAACCTTTAATGTGTAAAAAGTTTATGAAGGAAAGTTTCATTCTAAGAAATTCATCATTAATTGTTACTTTGAGTATTATAAATTTTACTCACATGAAGCTTATTGTATTAAAATCAATTTTATTAAATTTTTTTTTATTTTATTTATTTTTTAGAGAATGGCCAGCCATCTAAAGTATCAACTTCATTCGTACCTGCTTGGAATAATTTTATTTTCTTTGAAGTTAGCCCAGTTTCTTATCATCAAGTAAGTAGAACCTATTTAAATGATATTCTTTATTATATTAAGTCTGGTAGTCTAATATTTTTTGTAAAGTATGCCATCTTCTAAAACAAAATTACATGTCTCTTCCAATTTTTTCAAAATAATAAAAATTGAAAGCTGTAAAAATGTGCTATTTTATAAAATTATTTATTTATTAAAGTGTTACTAGTGTAGGTTTAAAAAAGTGTTAGTAGTGTAGGTTTACTGGTAATTAACATTCTAAAGGATTTAAGTTGTTTCAAATAAAAATTGATTACTTGAAACATTGAATTCTAAATAATTACCAATAGTTTATCCATAATTGATGTTGAATTTTAATTATTTATAGTTATCAATATTAGGAATAGTCTTAAAATAGTAACATTTTTGTGTGTGTGTGTGCATATCAATCTTGAATTATAATTTTGTTAATTTTGTAATGTACGTGTTGATCTAAATTTATAACAATATTTAGCAGCCAAATCACTTAAGTTAAAAAAAAAAAAACTTTTCTATACAAATTTTCAAAATTTTGCCATGGCATTACTTTCACTTCAGAATAAACTTATAAATATTACAAAACGGTGAAACCAAGGTGACTTGAACTAATGGGTTCATCCCATGATTACTCTGTTTTAAGACATCTTTCATTATTGCCAGCAGTAAGATTTATTTATGTTGTTGTATTTATTTGTATGTGAGTAGGGATTTTTTGGTTTTTAACTAAGTGTCTGAAATTTATTTATTTATTTTTGTTTGCTATTGGATATTTTTTTAACTTTGACTGTTTCTTTAACTCTAATTAATGCATGGTTCTTCTTGCATGTGTAGTATCTAAATCTCTACACATAACCCTGTAAATATTACATTTTCTAAAGTTCTGATCCTCTTTTAGAAATATACAATAATGATACTTTATTGGAGTACTAAAAAGATAACATACTAAATACTAAACTAAAAAGTAAAAAATACTTATACTTAAAAGATAACATTATTATACAAATTCTAATGTTGTCACTATCAAAATCATTATCTTAAATAATTATGTTTAATTAATAAAAGAATTTAGTAGATGAATATTATCCATTATTAAAATAAATATTGAAAAGGATTTTATGTTTTAAACATAAGATATTTTAATAAATTTGAATATATAAGAAGTCAAATGAATATTTGTAAATTAAATCTTAATATTCTGCGGCAAATAGTTGTTTTAACTTCTTAATTAAACTTTTTTTATTATTATGTTTATTATGCAGTGATTACATAAGAATAATAATCTTATTTTGCAGTGATTACATAAGATCTTATTTTGCTAAAATTATTCCAATTGGCTTAAATTTTTGAATAAAATAATAAGAGAAGCACTTTTAGAATTATTTTAATAATTTTCTTGAATTATAAATCTAAACTTTTAAAACATATTTTTGTGACTTTTAATTGTTTTCTTGTTGCTTGATGCTGACATATTTGATCTTTTCTTTAGTTTTGCTATATTCATAAAATTGTATAAATAATAAGTTTAATTTACTGCCATAAGTTCATATTTTTCATGGACAGTCACTTTTTTTGGATCATTTCTAAGCATAATTATATAAAAGCTAAATCATATTTATAATTATAAGTGATATATCAGGAAAAATAAAATAGTAATAGAAGTTAGATGCAATTTAAGTATTAAATATAGACATACACACCAGGGTTTCAACTATACCTTGAAACTTGTGGAATTTTGTTAGGAGTCCTTGAAAGTCAGGAATTACTCAGAGAATTTTTACTTACCTAGATGCATTTGTTTTTTGTTAGAAAATATTATAATTTTTTTTAGTTTTTTGCTTTTATATTTTAAAGTCTTCAATGAAATTGTCCAAAAATTTCTAATTGAATATTAGCTTTCAATGTTATCACTAGATGGAAATACTCGATATTATAGAGTTGAATTCTTAATTGTTGACTAAAATAAAAATCCGATTAAACCACAATAATTTCATGATAATCCAGTTAGTAGTATTTATATTTATTTTTGTGAAGTGAAGTAATCACCAACAATATCATGTTGTGCAGTTAAATGGGATATTTTAACTTCTTCTGCTTCTTCTCCTTCTTCTTCTTTTTTTTTCTAAATTGTATAAAATTCTCAATATTTTATTTTTAAATGTAAAATTTTTGAGTTAAAATATTTTCACATTTTCCTTGGAGAAAATTGTTTATCATTTTGGTGAATCAGGTTGAATTTGTTTATCAATGAAATGAAACCTAAAATAAATTATTTAATATGTCTGGTGGAAAGAGTCTTTTTAATAACCAGTGGACTCTGGGAAAGTCATACAAAGATTGGGTTTTGCTTAGTAGTACAGAAAAAACACATGCCCACTGTCTATCTGTTTTACAGGAAAGACTTCTGTATTTTATAAATGGGCAAACCAGCTATCAAATCTCATATATATATATATATATATATATATATATATATATATATATATATATATATATATATATATATATATATATATATATATATATATATATATATATATATATTAAAAAAAACTATTTGTATTTATTTAAAGTAGTCTGTTTCTGCCAAAAAATATGCTCATTTAAAAGATTTTTTTTTTCATTAATGCTGTTCCTGTTAAAGAATATGTTCCTTCCAAATCATGTTCTGAAACTTTAGATCCATTTGTTTATTTAAAATAAATTTATAATAAAGACTGAGCTTATATGGGACTGTAAAGTTTTAAACAGTGGCTTCAACCACAGTAGCAATATAAAGTTTCTTTTCCATGAAATGTTTCCAGAGTGCTATTGAAAAATTCATTTGTGAAAAAAAATGTACTTATTTAAGATTTTTTGGAATTGAATCTTATTTTTCAACTTTTTGAAGAAAAAAGGTTAAGAATGCTAATAATTATGTGCTTCTTTTTGATGAAAGTTTAAGTAATTATGTGCAGACAAAACTATTGCATGGTGTTACTTGTCAGGTTTCACTCAACTGGAGATAATTTGTTTGAAAAGTGAGTATATTTAAACTTAGGAATAAGTGGATTACTCCAATTGTCAATGGATGGCCTGAATGTGAACTGGTCTATTTTCACTAAAATTCTGATATTTTAAAAAGTGAACTTCATTCAAATTTTGTAAATGCTGAAAGCTGTAGCCTACACATTCGATACAATGCTTACTGCCAAGGATGTTCCTTATTTCCAGAAGTTGAGGTTACAGCAAGTGCCACTTACACACTATTTAAGGACTCACCCTCTTATAGGGATAATTTTGGTAGAATTGTGTATATAAGCAAAATTTTGATAAAAAAATTAAAGATGGATATTTTTTAGACAGCAAATATTTTTTAATATCAATGACAAAAAAAAAATTGATAGAGAAATGTCCTTTGCTATATTCTGTAGGGCAAAACATATTATGTTTAGATTTTCTAATATGTTATAAATTAAGTAATTTCCATAAAATGCAGAAACTTCTTTTGTACTTGTTTAATGTGTCTAAAATAAATGTGCCAAATTCTAATTTTGTAACCTTGTGGAAAAATTAAAATCATGACAATAAAATTTAAGAATTTATTGATGAGAAATTTGATCATAATATAGATAGATTAGCCATTTTTTATTATATAACTTACTCTCAAATAGACAAAATTATTGTCATTTATGGTAAGTATTTAATTTGCTCTTATTTTCTCTCTCATGGTCAAGCATATATTGAATGTGGGTTTTCTGTGAACAAAAATTTAATGATAGAAAATTTAAATAATCGATTATGACTAAGTGTATCATTGATGATCACGTCTAAATCATGGGAGCTAACCTAATAATTAGCAAAAACCTACCTAATTTTGTTACTGGTGCCAAGCAAAACTAAACATTTTATTTAGATAAATTAAAAAAGCAATAAAAAATAATCAGCTGCTGATAACAGAAAGAAAGTGAAAAACACTTCTTAAGAAATTGATAAACTGAAAATCAAAAAGAAATGTTTGGAAGGTGACACAAAGGATTCTGAAAATTTTTTTACAATGTGCTGAGGAAGCTGTTAGAACTGGTAAATTACTATTAATTGCAAAAGCAAACATAAGTCACTCTGATACTTTAGAGAAGCAACAGCTATTACTCAGTATTAATAATGAATTGAAAGTGAAACCTTTAGAAGTGCAAAAATATCACTTCCTTGCAAAAGTATTTTGTATTTATAAATAACCAAAAAATGTGAAAATCTATTGAATGATGAAAAAAATGGAAAAGCATAAAATATGGATGTGTAATTGTGTAGTTTTAAAAGAGTTTAAAAGTAAACTGAAAAATTGCTTTTATTAAATAATAATTGGGAAAAAAGTCATCTTTAAAGTTTAGCTAATAATTGTAATTGCTTTAAGCATATTTATATTTAAAAAGGTTTTTATTCACATTTTGAAATGCTCCATAAATTAATAAATAAGAATGTATTAAAAATTAAAAAAAAAAAAACATTATTTTATATAATGTGTAATCTAGTAGTGTAAAGAACATTGATTATTTAAATAATTTTTTTTCTGTTATAGCTGTAAATTCCTTGAAGCCTTTTGAAATAATCATTAAATTCTAAGTTAAATAAAAAGTATTCTCATTACTTTATATATATATATATATATATATATATAAAGTAATGAGAATACTTTTTATTTAACTTAGAATTTAATGATTATTTCAAAAGGCTTCAAGGAATTTACAGCTATAACAGAAAAAAAATTATTTAAATTACTATTAATTACTATTATTACTATAATTACTATTATTATTTAAATTACTATTAATTACTATTAAATTACTATTATTACTATTAATTACTATTAATCAAAAAGTTTATATATATATATATATATATATATATATATATATATATAAACTTTTTGATTTATGATCTATAAGTATTTCATAATTACATTAAATTCAATCTCTTATTATTTCCAGGTATCTGAAATTCTTTCATATAAGACTAGAACATCAATCAGTGGCTGGTTTCATGGTCCTCCTATTCAAAGGTCTGAACCATTCAAAGAGGCATTGCTGTTTAAACAACCACTCTCTGATTCTGTATGTTACAATTTGTAAAAATTTCCCATTTACTTTATATATAAATATAATGCAATTGTTAACTATCTTAAAAATTTTTAATTACTATAATATTTCCATACGATTTTATTTAAAAAATGTGCTTGAAAATTTTATACAATGAATAAGATTTTCACAAAATTTGTATGCAAATACTGATATTTTTATTGCATTATTATTGCTACTACGCATCTGCTGCTCATGCATAAAGCTGAGCTGGCAACCGAATGGTTAGCACTCTTGCCTTTGGCTCAACAGTTTGTGGGTTTGAATCCCACCTTAAGCATGGATGTTTGTAGTAGTTCGGAATCCACTCTAAACTGTAGATCCCGGTCTAATTAGCCCTCGTGTGCAAAAAATAACCATTGAGCAACAAACAAACAAACCTTATGCATAAATTTTGCATCAACATTTAAATGATTTTCATTTTTATAAATTCTACCTAAAAGCATCTATAGAATACCATATTTTCTTGTACGTAGTACACAGCAATTTTTCTGGCGAATTGTCAAAAATTTTATACAGTTGATAGTGTAGTGTCACATAAAATAAAAAATACACAATATGATTAAAAATATAATAAATTGTATGGAAAAAACATTTATTATGAGAAACATCTAATTGAATCCTATCTAAAGTGCCATAAACTGAAGGCATCAAATGAATCTGTTATGTATTTATTTATTTTATTAGAGATAAAAAGTGGTTTTTTCAAAACTTTAAACTTTTCTGGTGGAGAATGCTTGAATTAAATTATTTGTGTTAGCAAATTATGTATAAAATTATTTAAAATATGCTCAATTTTAAAAATAAAATAAAGAATTATAGAACATTTTATTTTTTCCCTATATTTGGAAAAAATATTTTTTAATTTTTTTCTGTTTTTCCTTATAATTCTTTGAAAATTATTATTTCACTTTTTTATTTATTTATTTATTTTTTTTAAGTTGGTTCGTTTGTTTGAATTATATGTTTGTTACTAACTATCTGTCACTTATACATACAACAATGATCTTTTAAAATATTATAATACATATAAACTACAAATATTGATGGAAAAACTGTAATAATTCTAACTTTCCTGTAAGCATTTGATATATAATAAAAGCTTACTATAATTGAATACTTCATTAGTACGAATTAAGTTTTTCTTTATATTGTTTTGCATTGTTATTAGGAAACTTTTGTGTATAAGGCAATTTTAATCGTTAACCTTAGTTTTCTTCACTTGTTTCAAATTTTTTTGTATCAGATTTGTTTATAGGTAAAGACAGTTCTTTTTCTTCTTCCCATTTATATAGTACAGTAACTCCTGGAATTTTGACTTGACTCCTAAAAAATCAGGAATCACTCCTAGAATTTTTACTTACCTGGATACATTTTTTTTAGAAAATATTATAATTTTGAGTTTTTTGTTTCAATAATTTAAAATTTTCAATGAAATTGTCAGAAAAAAATTCATGAGAGAAAATTGATATTATATTGTTGTATTCTTAACTGTTTAAAGCTCTAGTTCAGCCACAATAATTTCATTATAATCCAGTTTTGTACGATTTAGATTTATGTATGTGAAATGAAGTAATCACGAACAAGATTGTGAAGTTGTGCAATCAGATGGGCAATTTTAATTGTTTTTTTCTATTTGCCTTTGTTTTCAATTCACTAAGTATTAATATTTAAATATACTTTCCATTTATTCCTTGGTTCTAGTTGCATATAATTTCAGTAAATCAGATTGAATTTGTTTATCAGTGAAATAGAAGCTGAAATAAATTATTTAATATGCCTAGTGGAATGTGTCTTTTTAATGACCAGTGGACTCTGGAAAAGCTATGCAAAAATTTGCTTTTATGTGGTTCAGAAAAATCTCATGCCCATTATCTGTTTTGCAAGAAAAACTTCTGTATTTCAAATAATGGTGAATCGACATTCATGCCCATATCAGGGAAAGAAAAAAAAATTATATTTATTAGAGTATGCTGTATCTTCCAAAAAATTATGTTTAAAAGATTTTTTTCATTACTGTCTTTTCCATTAAAGAATGCAAACCCAAAGCATGTTCTGAAATTTTAGATTCATTTGTTTCTTCAGAAGAAATTTTAAAGGCTGAAATTCAATTGACATTTAAAGTTTTAAACTGGGGATTCAGTTCTTGTAGCAATATAAATTGTCTCTTTCAAGCAGTATTCCTAGAGTGTGCTATTGCAAAGCAAGTCAGTTGTGCTGAAGAAAAGTATGCTTTAATAGTTTTTGGAATAGCACTTATTTTTCCAACTTATTGAAAGAAAAAGTTAATTATGTTAATAATTATTAGCTTCTCTCTGATGAAAATTTAAATAATTATCAGCAAAATTTTGTATGCATAAATATCCATGAAATGAGAAAATTTATTGAATGATTAAAGAAGTAGAAAAGAGTTTGAAAGTAAACTGAAGAAAAACTTGGAATTGCTTTCATTAAATAATAGTTTGGAAAATAGTCATCTTGGAAACTTGATCTAATAGTTGTATTTGTTTTGAGTAAGATATTTATGTTTGCAAAGAGGTCATTATACACATCTTGAAATACTCAATAAATTAATAGATAAAAATCTACTGAAAATGTTTAAAAACTCCGAATTTACCATTTATTTTAAGCAATGTATAATCCAGTAATATAAAAAGTATTGATTATTTAAATAAATTTTTCTTGTAATAGCTGTAAATTCATTGAAGACTTTTGAAGTAATCATTATATATAATTCTAAATAAAATAAAAATATATTCTCATTAATTTTTTCAATTATTTATTTCTATTATTTACAAACCCATTAAAATAAATAATCTTGCCTGCACATAATTGTATATTAAGAACTATTTTAAAAATAAAATAAAAAAATAATATGAATTTAGGTACTTTCTTGAAATTTTTGATTTGATTCTTGGAAATCTGTGAACCCTGATAGTACTTGCTAATTTAATATGTATATAGTATATGCTAATTTAGAAATCTTTGTTTGAATACTATGTGAACATTGTTGATTTTTCTTTCTAATATTTTAGATTGAAATCGAAAAATGGATCAATCATGCATATTTAGATCCTGAAACACAAGCTGAAATTCGTGGAAGTTTTGAAGAAAGCTCAGAAATTGAATTAATGACATTCATTCAAGTAATATTTTTGTTACATTGTTCTATTTTCCCCATTAAGAGTAAAACAATTATATGAAAAAATATTTCTCAAAAGGCTTAAGTTTTTAATGGTTCATGGAAATGTCTGGATTACTTTTTTAATAGTTTTTGTAAAATAGGAAAATTCTGAAAATTTAAATGTAAAATTAATTTATTTTTTTATGTTATTAATTTATTAAGATTGTTTCCTGTTGTTATAGAATCAAATATTAATAAATCAGTAAAGTTGTTGGAAAAATCAACATATGAACAAAATAAAAAAATATCAAATCTAAGAATTATTAATCAATCAAAGTGTTCACACAAAATCATTGTTTTTTATTAAATTTGATGCATGATTTTATTAAATTGTTTTAAATATTTTATATTTAAATTTGCATTATTTTCACATGACTATATAATGTATGATTAAATTTTCATTAAATTATACTCACTTATTTATAGTGTATATCTTAATGTTCGTACATATATCCTAATGCTTAAAATCACTAACAATTGATCCTTGGTACTAACACAGCTTAAAGTTTCATTTCGTAAAACTATATAACAATATAGTTTTACGAAATGAATATATAACAAGAAATTGCTTTTGTGATCAAAAACAAATATTGATATTGCAAACTTTTGAAAGCATATGTAAAAAAAAAAAAAAAAAGAAAAGAAAAGAAAAGAAAATAGAAATTTACTTTTGCATATTAACAATTTAAAATACAATAATGTTCACATTCTCTTGATGAAAAGGATTTTCTTTAATAAAAAAAATTAAGCACATTAATGTTTTTAACTTATATGTGTCAAATTTTCGTTTTCAGTATTCAATTTCTGTCCTTTCCTTATATATTTGTGTTATTAAAATATTCATATCCATTATTTTTTTAAGAAAATATGAAGACAAAGAAAATTTTTCACGAGTATTTGAATTTGTGTTTTTAAGTTTGACAGCTTATATTTGGAATAAATATAGTTAACTCTTAATTGTTCTAAATTATTAAAACACCTAATTGGTAAAAAAGGTATGTTTTATTTATTTATTTATTTGTAAAATTTAAATTTATTGTAGTTAGATAAAAGTAGAACACATTCATTTTACTATTTCATGCTAAAAGTGTTAAATATAATAAATAATAAACATAGATTTTATTGCATAAAAAAAGCAAAAAATATATTTTTAAATTCATTTATAGTTTGTAAGTAAGTACATTTTATATTTGTTAGGAAGATAAATATGATGAAGTTTGTGAAGCTCTAAACAGTAATACTACAGAATGGCAAGAAGTGGGACCTTATAGTCGAAGGTAAAATGCTATCAAAAATGTTATAATTTCTAAAGGCAACAATTTAAAATATTTACATTTTCTTTCTAATGTAAAAGTACCTAAATTATTTCATTCCATTTATGAACAGAAAATATTGTGAATTGAAAAATATCGATCAAATTCCCATTTTAAAAGATTTGGAGAATTTATTTTCCTCAGAAAACTTTTTGTTACTCTTATCACATTTGACTGGTCTGAGGCTATGTCCACTTGGAAGTGAGGATGCCTTTGAAATGGCTGAAATTGCTTCTTCAGTTCGGCAATGGAAACATGGATCATATACATTATTACACGATCAATCCTTTGCTACAGTTCCCACTTTACATGGGACATTCTACATGAATTTTGCAGGTGAGTTTAAAGATATTTATGCCATTGATTCTTTATGCTGAAATATTAGATGATAAATTAAAAAAAAATTTCAGATTGGGATCCTGTCCATGGAGGGTATACTAGCTATGTAGCTGAAGATGAAAAAGAGGAGGTAATTACATCTTTTTTTAATCGAGTTGTTTGTATTATGATATAATAATTAATTGAAAATACTCAAAAATTCAAAAGATTGTAATTTAGTTTGTAAATTACAACATTATAAGTGAGAAGAATTTTTACTTACAAACAATTAGTAGAACTTTATACTAATTTTGTTTATAAGTTTTATATACATTAAATAATTTGAACTCTGCAAAAACAGTATGAAGAAATTAATGGAAATGTATTGAAAATTAATAATATAATTAGCTAATTAAAATAAATGAATATTAATATATTTTTAATACCCTTTTGAATAAAAAAGCATACATTAATTTATTATTATTATTATACAATTTATTATTAATTTTATGAATAATACATTGAATTTAGAATCTTATTAAAAATTGAGTGCAGATAAACATTTTACTTTGTTTAAAATCGTTCATTGTATAGAATTTTATACCTAAAAAGACACAATTTTATGTGCAATTTATCTTCAATTCTCAATTTATTTTTAGTTATTTGTCTATTTATTTATTGGATTAAAGATGAGTTTGTAAAAGTACTTTTATTATAATAAAATATGAGTTGATTTAACTAAATATTTTACTGTACAAATATATCAAACATACATTATTTAAATGATATCTATTATTTATTTATTCTATAAATATATATATTTGTCAGTCTATATAATTCATTAAATTTAATTTTAATTTGAATCCATAATAATTAAAATTTAAAAACTTATAAGTAGCTTAATCTTATTCTGTTCTTTATAAATAAGCCTATTTTATTTTCTGTGATAATTTTTTATTCCCAGTTTAATTATGAAAATAATTTCTCCTTATAATAATAATCTTTTATTCAAAATTATTCTCAAATTCTGCTAATATCATGTTTCTTATATGACACTTTTTGTTTTTCAAAAACATCTCCAAAAAAACAAAATTAGAAACTGGATGCCAGTTTTTAAAATTATAATAGCTTACTTTTGCTTTCTACATCTGTCATACCTGATCTTGTTTAATTTTAGTATTTTGATACTTTGAGCAAATTATTTGGATGTTTAGAATATCCTCGTATTTATCACTATAGCAGATTTTTTAAAATTGTATAATTAAATGTCCTTTATATGTTTCAAAATGAAATAAATCTGAAAGCTCTTCTACTACTGTTATTATAACTGGAAGTATTGAAATAATTTTCAATTATTAATTAGTGTGCTGGAATGGAATAAAAGCATTTTATTTTCTTTAATATTAATCAGTAATTAATTGAGGTAAAATGAGATTTGTATTTATTCTCGATATAAATATTTTTATGTTAAATCAGGAGAAAATCTAATATTTTACAGAAATGAATAAAAATTAGAAAATGGAAGCATAATTAATCTTATTTTTGCAAAAAAGTTATCTGCTCAAAATTATTGTTTCCGTTGAGTAGTATCTATAATTATGGTTGATTTTAAGTAGACAAATGTTTCTGACAAATCATTTAATACAAAGTTTGTAATATTTACCTGATATTATGCTTTTATGCGCTGATTAATATATCTCATATGTATTACTAATTATATATCTGGAAATGTGATTTTTTTCCAAGTATAAAAAGATGCAAGACCATTATATTTTTGCTTAAAAGTTTAGTATTGTATAAAATAAGTAAATGTGTATGATAAAAAAGCAATTAACTAGGATCTGATATTTTATTCTTTATAAGAATAAACATGTGTATGTATTTAAAACATTTGTAGTTCACCACAAGATCAACGTATAGAAAAAATGTGAGAATTTTAATTAATTATATAAAGTAAGACAACTAAAATGATAATTTTTATTTCGCCAAATAAAAAGGAATTATGAAACTTTTAAGTTTAAAGAGAAATTATTATTACTGTTTCATTCTCTCAAAATACCAAAGAGTTTGATATATATATATATATGAGCAATAAAATTTCTCAAGAATTGTTCAACATATTTCAAAATGCATGCTGGTGAAGCTGATTTTGCTTTTATTGTAAAAAATAAAAGCGTTTTAAAATTAAAATTTTGACTATTTTTCACATTATATTTAATAATTCCAGAAACCATGTAAATTGATGAAACTTCAAAACTTCTGATTTTTATATAAATATAATCTTACATGAAAATAATGTATTTCTCATTTTCCTAGTGTTTGTATATATGCATTTCACAAACACTACACTTAAATTTCCATCACTATGATCTGCTTTTATTTGAATTTACTTCATTAAATTTTAAATGGTGGAACCCTGGCTATCATTAGAGTAAATATATTATGAATAAATTTAATTATATAGAACAGAAATGCCATTGAGAAAGATATAGAGTAAATAAGCTATAATTCATTTTTAAGTTCTAAGGAAACTTGAACACAATAGAATATTCTATGATAAGTAATCTGTGAATGTTGTTGGATTCCAGATTGCTACCATTTAATAAAGGGTTAAATGTCAATCCATTATTCAGTGGGTACAGTCTGATATCAGGTATTTTCTTACACTAAAAAACCTTATTATTTTAGACAACTCATAAATTGGTGAGAAAATTTCTGTGTAAAGGTATTCCAGAATGGAGAAAATTATGTTTCAAATAAAATCTATTTTAATAAATGTTAATTGAATGTACATTATGTTTAATTACATAAAACATAAATATAATGTGTTAGATTTTTTAGTTTTGGAAGAAGTTGAATTTTGTGACACATATTTATTTAGTTTCTGAAAGTATGTAATATAAACATAATCTTTGAATTATATATATAATATTCATTTTTAAATTAATTTTGGTCTCATAAAATATTAATTTGTTATAATCTTAAACACCAAAAGATATGGAGAAAAAAGTGTATTTTTAGTTTTCATGTAAATAATTTTAGCACTAAATTGATTAATTAATGTTTATTTGTTTAATATTATAAAGATATTTAATAAAAATTTATTGATTGTTCATTTAAATAAATTTTTCATTATATTCTTTTTTGTGATAAATAGAATTTTTTGAAATTCAAGTTGCTATCTTTTCCATTACAAGTTTGATTGAAATGTTATCTAATATAAATATATATAATATAATGTAAAATTTATTTCAATAAATGCAGTGTTTCTTTATGAAATTAAAGTTTGTCAAAACTCTATTGGTTGAAAATGCATTTGTATTTCGTTGTGTTCTAAACTGCTTGTTAATTTCGAAGAATTTATGAATTACATGTTTGAAACCTTTGACCTTTGTTTTATATTAAATGTTGTAGTATAAAATATATTATAAAAATAAAAGATTTTTCACCTTTGTTTCTTATAGCTTCTTCGAGTTGATCCCAAACCAAATTCCTTGGCATTGGTGTACATCACAGAAGGAACTTCAAGTTTTGTTAAATATATAAATCGACAATCCGTAGTGGAATCATCATCTTGTTTCTACGATTTGTTTACTATGTATAAAGAACGATAATAAATTTCTTGTAGTGCCTGTTTTTAAGTTTTTAAATTTTATTTTAATGTGTTAAACTTTTGTATGTCTCTTAAAAAAAGAAAATTAGTTTTGTGTAAAGATTGTGTACTGTCATCATATATAAGTTCTTATATAATGTAAGAATTTTAACAAAATAAAAACAACAAATGTTCCATCCATTTTTTAATAATTGTTAATCAAGCTTGCAACAAACTTCTGTCATGTCCTACAAGACTTTATCTGGTTTATTTATTTGCTAAATTTTAATAAATATATTATTAAGTAAAATATTTCATAGCAAAATTTTTTCAACAAAATCTAGCATTACAAATGTTGGATAAATAATGTATAAAATAGCTATTAGTTGTCTTTCAAAAATACATAATTTATCCTTGAGTTTTATCATACAAAACATTGTAAGTTATTTAATTCATGTGAAATGTCTTGTATAATATATATATATATATATATATATATATATATATATATATATATATATATATATATATATACACACACACACACACAATGGTGTCCAAAATTGTGGACGCTTTTGGAAATTTTTATGTTTTTGAACTTTGTATGTTTATAGAAAATGTTACGTTTTGCAAAATTCAAACTTGTATAGATCATTTTAAAGAGAATGTATTACTGAATTCAATACAAAACACAAAATTCAATTAATTGTAATACAAAAAAGTTAAACGATAGTAGTTATCGATATACATTAGATAGTGATGATTGCAGTGAGTTATCTGTACTTAGTATCCTTTATTTTTGATTACAGCTTCACATCGACGTTTCATTGAGCTGACAAGAGTTTTAAGCTCTTCTTTCGTTATTACATTACATGATGAAAGGAAACAATTATAGCTTCAATTAGTTCCCTTTTATTTGATGGGCACCTCATTCGGACAAGAGTTTTCAAACTTATTTCTTATACACTGCAATTACAAATAGGAATTTTTGTAAAAAAATTTTTAATATTTATTCAAGAAGCAATGACATCAAATAAAAGAGTAGATTGGACACCTAGAAAGAGATTTAATATTATTGTGTTATGAGAAAGTGGTCTTTCCTATGCTGAAATTGCAAGACAGATGGGTGTTTCAGTGACGACATCTGGAGTCCGAAAGTTTTGTTTACGACATCAGGAGACAAATTCAATAAAAAAGAAAAAGGCCGAAAATAGTGCTCCGCATCTATTGATGACAGAAGAATAAAAACACAATGTCTCCAAGATAGAAAAATGTCATCAGGACCATCAGAAGTGATCTGAATGATGCTGGTGTTTCTGTGAGTTCAAGAACAATTAAGAGAAGATTAACAGATGTTGGACTGAGGGGTAGAATTCCACGAAAAAAGCTTTATCTTAACTTTCAGCAACGTAAAAAAGACTACAGTGGGCAAAGGAACACATTAATTGGACAGATGGTCAGTGGTCACAAGTTATATGGAGTGATGAAACTAAGATTTAGTTATTCGGTAGTGATGGGCGAAAATGTGTAAGACGTAGAATAGGAGAAGAGCTACCTCTTGACAGCATTCAAGCAACTGTGAAGAACCCAGTTACTGTTATGATTTGGTCATGCATGTCCGCAGATGGTATTGGTCGCCTTCATGTCATCGATGGGACGCTGAATGCCAAAAAATACATTGACACTATTCTAGAACCAAAACTTCTACCTTCCATCAGAGATCTCTTTCCCTACAATGCTTCGTTTATTTTTCAGCAGGTTTCTGCTCCTTGCCACACGGCCAAAATATCGAAAGAGTGGTTTCGTACAAAGAGCATTAAATTGTTGTCGTGGCCATGAAACAGTCCTGATCTCAATCCTATCAATAATTTGTGGCACCGTTTGAAAACTCGACCAAATGAGGGATATATATTATATATATATATATATATATATATATATATATATATATATATATATACAAAACAAGGGTTACTCTGAAATTTTTGAGATAGCGCAGACAAGAATTTACAAAATAAAAACGGTTTAATTTTAAAATACATAGTATTTTAACTCTGAAGACGATTTTTTACTGACTTACTTCAACTTGTTTAGCGTAGAATAAATTTTAAACAGAAGAGAAAATGGTGTAGACGGGAGAACATTTTCGCGATATGATTTTCTACGATTTTAAAACAGGATTAAATCAATAAGAATGCGTTCTACGGTTGATATTGGCATTTGGTGATGAATATCCTGCTTGTGCTACTGTATTCAGATGGTTTAGAAAATTTAGAAGATGTCGCAATTTTCTTCAGGGTGAAGAACACACCGGTAGGCCGCCGTCGGCAGTAATCCCGGATAATGTGTCTGCCATACGAAAAATGTTAATGATAATCGCTGTACCTATCAAATGATACAGAAGGAACTTAACATTGGATCCGCAACCATAAACAAAATCATCAATGAAGAATTACATATGAAAAAAAAATAGTTTGCCGTTGGGTTCCCCATAATCTAACTGAGCACCAAAAAGAGGAGCATGTCAGAATCAGTAAAGAAACTCTTAAATTGCTAAATGGCCACTGCATCATTTCTAAAATTGTAGCAGGCGATGAAACGTACATACCGTTTTTTGACGTTCCAACACGCCAAGAAAGCAAAGTATGGGCCTTTGAAGATGATCCCACGCCGACAATGGTGAAAAAACAACGCGCACTGAAAAAAAGTGATGTATGCCGTTTTCTACAGAAGTACGGGATTGGTCAAAGCCATCAAGTTGGAAGGACAGAAGACAGTAACAGCAAACTGGTATACCACTAAATGTCTTCCAGAAATTCTACAAGAACTGAATGTTAGGGGAGTAATGCTTCACAATGACAATGCATCTTCACATACAGCCGGATTAAGAGTTGAGTTTCTTAAACAAAAACAAATTAAAGTGATCGAACATCCGCCGTATTTACCTGATCTAACTATGTGCGACTTTTGATTATTCTTTAATCTAAAAAAGAACTTACGTGGACGTCGTTTTCATTCAGAAGAAGAGATTGATGTGGCTATAAATGTATTTCTTTCATCTATTCCAAGAAATGAATGGCTTCAGGCATTTAATCTATGGAAAATTCATCCACAAAAGTGCATTGATGCTGGAGGAGACTACTTTGAAAGCATCTAAAATTTTGTAAGTATGACTTTAAAAACCTAGTTGTATCTCCAAAATTTCAGAGTGACCCTCGTATTTGTTGTGTGGAAAGGACTTTCATATATATTTTACTTAAAATAAATAACTTATAAAGAAATTGTTAAGAAAATAATATTAGAAAAAGAGATAAAACAAATAATATATTTGTTAATTTTCTCAAAATGAAAGCTAAATTTTTTCCTACATTATAAAATATATTCGAGCTTGAAATGCAAGGGAGTTATCACAGTAAGTCTGAAAAATGACCATGATACTACCAAAAAAATAAATAATAATAATTTTCAAAAAAAAAATTTCAATTTTAGGGAATAAAACTTTTTGAATGTTTTAAGAAATTGAATTGTAATAACTTCATAAGGTAGTCGGCATTTATTATTTCTGCCAATTGTGTACTTAATACCATGATTAATTTAAAATTTATCTTAAAAATACTTTAATTTTCTTCAACACATTCTAGAATCAGCTTGAATGCAAAAAAGTTTTAACATCTCTTACTGATATTAATTAAAATGCAAATTAATAAATATGTTAACTAAATAATAATAATTTTGAGTTATCAAAATGATAGAATCTTGGAACTCTCCAAGGCAGATTAATTGCCACAAATAATTTCTGTTCATAAATTATTAAAACTATATATCAAGAAATAAAAACACGAAAAAAGGAGTTCTTTATGAGGTTTATGATAATGACAAATACACTACACTATGTAACTGAGCAAAATTCTCGTAATCACTTCCTGGACTGTTCGGGAAGAACAAGAAGACACTATGTACTTTCTCACATGATTTAATAACTTAATGCTATTAAAATTGAAAAAAAAATTGAATTTATTTTTGAGTGGACAGCATGATTTGAAATGCAAATATCAAGTGATTGTTGCAGCGGTTAGTTTGATGATG
Source organism: Latrodectus elegans (assembly GCA_030067965.1). Lineage (NCBI taxonomy): Eukaryota > Metazoa > Arthropoda > Arachnida > Araneae > Theridiidae > Latrodectus > Latrodectus elegans. The sequence goes on from CM057810.1 coordinate 102,585,825, forward strand.
AGAATTTGCATACTATTTTTAAAATTACGATTTGAACATATTATTACACTCTTATGTATTAAATTTAAATCAACAATGTCAATTAATGTCAACACTTTATATTGTTATAACTATATATATTATTACATTCGTAAAAACTGGCGTTAATTTAAACACTGATAAAATTTTTATTAACAGATTATTTCCTCCAAATGTGTATTTCCTCCAAATTCTCATAATGGGAGATGAGCAAAATATGATAGAATTCTAAAAAGGAATTAACTCGACAAAAATTTATTAAGGATTCTTTTCAGTGACGAAAACATCTCTTTTCTTGTCAAAGATTAGACTGTGAAACTAATAAATTCTAACAGATTTAAAATACAGGTTTGATATCAGACTCTTTTTTTCTGTCTCTCACATAATAATTCAAAAAGTAAATTACGATAGTTTAATATCTGTTTGGAATTTTCCTCACTGTTTCCATTGTGCGTTATTTTGCGATTCTTTTCGTTAGAATAATTTATCAATAGTAAAAATTCCTTAAAAGAAAGGTTAACAGGGCACACGTGCCGTATAATCCAGGATGCCAAATTCTGAGTTCAGCGATTTTTTTTTGTCGGATTTTCTTATGTATCTGGCAATTTGGTTTTTATTATATCATAAAGATGGAGACCTATAAAAACTATGCAGTAAATTCTATTTTGGCTACCCTAGCATTTACGTCATCGCGCATGTCACAATACGTCATCTTGGCAGCATTTCTTAATCTCCAAAAAAATTCAGAATTTAGAATCCTGGTTTATGCGGCACCTGTGCTAGAAAGTAAAATAATGATATTTGCATTGTAAATATAGATTTTTAAGTAGCTTCGAAAGTTTTCGTGCATTAAAGTGTCAATTGTAATCCTTTTAACTAATCGTCAGTGTTAATAATTTTATCCCCTAATGAATATTTTTTAATTCGATCAGATTTGTTATTATGATTAACTAGTTTATTTGATTTGAAAATACGCTGTTTAAAAAAAATAAATGAGCAAGAATATAAAAAACTGAGTACTAACCATGCATGGGGGAAATGTGAGAACGCCACAAGAAAAAAAAGAAGCAAAAACATGGCTGAAAAAAACAGGAGGAATAATGAAAAAAGAAGTCAACTCAACAAAAAAATATTGATTGTAAATATAAAATTTTAATTTAATTAATTTTTTATTAATTAAATAATTGAGATTTGCATATCTGTTTTATATGAAAAATGAGATTATTGATAATATTTTTGGAAACACAATCGTACGTGCAAATTCGTGTGTTATAAGACTAAGTATTATTCTCACAATATCGACTTTACTGTTTTATTTTCCGGTATGTTTTCCTCAAAGCGAGTTATGAGAGCCTGGTATTGTTTGCATTGAAAGAAATCATTAATAACTGCAGCTTAAGCCATTTCCTTTAAATAAATTTTGCCATTTCAAATAGCACGCTGGTACATTAAATCATTTCCGATCATACTATGAAGCCATTTCTTCTGCAATGTCATTTTCAAACGAATGTGGGGCTAATTCCAATGATTCTTTCCATACTAAAATAAAACTAACAGAACACTCAAAATTAAGTACACTGTCCAATAAAAAGTACATGATTCCAATTATTTTGCATTCAATGTTCAACAGAACATCTTCTCCAGTCCGCACTAAGCCCTAAGCTCAATCAAATACACATAATAGGTCTATTTATATAGAGATCACTCTGATAATGTCTATTTCGGATGGTTTGTTTTAAGATCTTTTATTTTTTGTTAAAAGAAACACAAATTTGTTGAATTACTTACCTTATTCTGTCTTGACGAATAGTTAATTGGTTGAATGTGTCATTATTCAGATTGGTAGCACGTGGATGACTTTGTTCTGGTTGACGTCCAACATTTTTGGCATCTTGGAATTTGAAGCCTTGAAATGAACTGCCTTTCCATTTCAAAAAGCATACGCTATATTTTTGGTTTCACACGTTATTTCAATGGATTAAAATCTTATATGTAAAATCTCATATGTTTAAATATAAAAACTTGATATAACTAGATTTCACTATAATTGGAAAGGAAAACTAGAAATTAATCCGCACATAAATCCTTTTTCTTGTTTTTTCATTATATTAACACTAATTTGCATATGAAGTTTCCTTCTGTTTCTGCCAGTTTTTGATATGCGAGTGGACAAGTGAATGGTCCAAGGATGTTGCAAAGTATTTGACTATCTCTCTTGTGATATATTCTCGGTAAACCCTCAAGCACCCACTCGAATAGATATTCACGCAGAAGGGAAAATGATAACACCCACATCTCCTGCCGTTTAACAATGGTTGAGATCAAGCCGGAATCTATTTCGCTTAAGGCAGCTATCCTACCACTATGACACCATGAGCCCCTATGGAAAGCTTTAAATGATGGAAAAGACCACAATAACCTATATAATGTGGAAAAGCTATTGCTTTCCTGTCAGGAAAATAGCTGTTTTGTTATCTGGGCCAGTTGAAGACCATATTGTACTGAGCTATGAACATAAAAGTTTCATTGGCTCTAGTCTATTTTGTTATGAAGTTGAATATGCTAACTTATATGTCGATTTGGTCACTTTGCCATGGTTTAGATGACGAAACACTTGGATATCCTTCGCAACTTTAAACAGCAGCTCTAGATAGCCCCGGAAACATCGCAATATAATTTAACCTTATCTAAATTGTAGATGTAAATGTGAGGTTTGTTATCAGTTTAATTTTGTTTGAATTATTTATTCATATAATTGTCAATTGAGTTGATTTCTTTTCTCGGTATCATTCACTGGATTGCCATATTTTTATAGGAAGTCCTTCAATTTACATGCTAAATAATGATTTGAAATTTCTTTAAATCACATTTTTCATTTTCTCTAGTTCATAATAAACCATGCTGTTGCTTACATTTTTTGGTATTTATATTGCAGATTCTTTTTTCCGAAAAAATAAAAATTAGAAACAGAATTTTTTTCAACTAATTTAAGTAGATAATGTCTATTAAATAAATTCACAAAGTAGTGAATTCATTTGATAGACGTTATCTACTTGTTGAAACTTCTGTTTTAAATATCAAATAAAGTCAATATACATTTTAGACCGCTATGAATTGTCAATTATTTTTCTAATATGTAAATTGTTGGGACATAATATGACCAGTTACAAGCACCTTTTTAAACAAGTTGCAATTCATGTTCCCAATAGTTATATTCCACTATTATTGTTCATAAAAACGAAATAAAATCAATTTCGTTACAAATCTAGGAAATGATGTCGGAGAAATTACTTTTAATGTCAATTATTTTTTGTTTTTTCTCTGTAGGTGTTGCTAGTTTTCATTTTTCTATTCATAGCGTACTAAGTAATTGAGAGCCAAGATTAATTTTGAAATACATACATACATACATACATACATACATACATACATACATACATACATATATATATATATATATATATATATATATATATATATATATATATATATATATATATATATATATATATATATATATTATGTTTTGTGCATTTTATAAAAAAGAATGTTTCTGGAAAATGTATCTAAAATTAAAAAACAAAATGTTTAATATTCTCATGAAAATAAACAAAATATCATTTTTTTAATTTATTAAAAATGTATACAAATAATGGATTTTTCATTTGCATTAATTTAAAATATCGCATATAGGAGCATCATTCTTTATATAATATACCATGTTGGCGTCATTGTTACATAAATAAAGTTGCATATTATAAATTTGCATAAATATTTAGGAGTTCCATAAAGAATCACTTGGTTTAGTGATAAACTTTAATTTCTGGTAACCCTATCTGTGTATAGCAGCCATTTTGTAGTCGCATCTTGGCGTCAAAGAATCATGGGGTACTCGATTGTAAACTTTTACCATATTTAGAAAGGGATTGTTACTTTTTTGCAACTGAAATGAATAACTTTAAAATGTATTATTTCACATTTATGGTAAAGATATGTAAGCAGATTATTGCGATATGTTTCCTGCTTTTGTGTTTCTGTTTATCTATTCCACAAAACATAATCGTCCACCATAGCTTTGAAGCTTAGTCATTTTACAAGATCGACACATAATCTGGCACACTGCTCTATATGTCTCAGAGCACATGTAGAGAGACATAACTACCTTTTAATGGGAACAAGTGCTCTTAGGTTAACTGTGTTGAATTTATTTTTTTGAGCATATTTGTTAAATTTCTTTTGAAATAATTTTTGTTGTTCCGAAAAAGTGTAATTTACTAGTATGTAATATTAAATCAGGGGAGAAAGGGTTCTCTTCGAAAAATAATATGTTGGTGGAGAAGTATGTTATTCTTTACTTCGAAGGTAGCACGTACGATATTTGACCCCATCATTAACCAACTCCTGAGGAGGTTATTCCCGTTAATATTCTATATAATCAGTATCCCTCCGTTGGAGTGGTATGGAAGTTTGAAGTGAAGGTTTCCAGTTTAGTTATTGACCACATCATTTCCGTTGGAGTAGTGTGGCAGTTTGAAGAGAAAATTTTCAGTTTAATTATTGACCACATCATTTCCGTTGGTGTGGTATGGGAGTTTGAAGAGAAAGTTTCCAGTTTAGTTATTGATCAAATGATTTTAGTCATGAAATGCTACGACGATAATGTTTATATTTACAACTTTAGACAGCAGATTAAGCAGCTGGAAATATAGCACCAACTTATTCTAACTTAAAAAAAGAGGCTGCTAAGCCTTCATTATTTCACTTATGTTTGAATTTATTTCTAATCAATACTGAAAAATAGGGGATAATTTATTTTCTTAATAGTCTTGAGATTTCTTTATTTAAGCATTTTATTTTTCCTTTCATGCGATTATTATCTCTTATTTTTTTTATTTTATACTTCGTAATTTTAAAATATATATAAAAATCACATACATTTTAAAATCTTAAAAATTAATGATTAAAAATAAATTCTGCTATTTAAAAGATACCATTGACCAGTAAATAAATTTCGTAGCAGAGGTAGCAGAGGTGATAAGAGAACTTCTGGCAGTGGAGAGTGGTCATTCTAGCTTGTACTGGTTCTGTGGAATTTAAAATAAGAAATCCCGACTTCAGAGCTTATTGCTATCAGGTGTAGCTTACAATACGCATATCAAATAAAGTAATGGATTTTTAACTGACAGTCATGCTTCAATAATCACCTATCCAACAGGACTGCGGTTAGGTACAAGACAAGCCTGGGCATTTTAGATCTTCAAGTCCGGCTTTTTTCTGTCTATCCATTTAAATAAATCCCGTCTCATGAGGAAGGCGACGAAAAAGAAAGTGCCGACAACTTTTTTAGGACTGCTGCTGTGGAGATGGTGAGCACTTGTGGGACTATCAGAAATAGTGGGATCTCCTACATTAGGCACATGGAATTAAACCGACTTGGAAGGATTCCTCCCAGTCACCTATGTTATTTTGGGAGAAACCTGGGCGGGTGGTTCTGGGTTTCTCCTAGAAAATATCAAACTACTTTCTCGTGCTTAATGAGTAGCCACGTCAGAGCACTTGCTTTCCAGCAGGGACAGAAGATCTTCCTTGAGTGCCATTGGTGTGGGAGTGCCAAAATGTTCCCGGTCCATATTTTAGTTTGCTTAGATTTTAAAAAAGACGAAATCTTTAAGGATCCTATATTACTTTTAGATTTTTTGTATCTTTTTGGATTCATAGAGATTGTTAGGCTTTCCTAGATAATCTAGGGTTTGTAACATCATCAACAACAACAGATATTAGTATCTCTATACCTCCCTTCTCCCAGGTAGTGCAAACATAGCGTAGATAGGTAAGGACGATTAATTTGTAGTTTTATTCTAAGTGTTGATAGTTTACTCTGGTGAAACAAAAGCATTGATTCAATCAACGGAAAATTATTTGAAAGTGGATGGTCTTCGTAATTTAGAAACAAAAAGCAAACACAAGACCCTCAAGATTTGACTTGTCACCTTTAGAGGTATCATTTCACTTGGAGGACATTGCGACCACATCCAGTTTAACTTGCCCCAACCGCCTTTAAGGAAGCCGACAGACCTTCAGTTAAGTTAGGAATCGAATTCACTCCCTTCTAATAATGAAAATGGCGTCTCTCTCTACCAGAATCTACAACATTAAAGCATTTTTATGTATATTTCATTTTTTATTGTTAGTTTTTACAGATCAAAGTTTTTATACAAAGCCACTTTTCATGATTTTGGAATACAACCAAGTGACGAAGTTGGCAACTGAGTTGGCGCTCTCCTTTCTTCATAGCACCAGCGAAAAGATAATTTAAACTTTTAATGATCACAAGCTCTCTTGATATTCGACTAGATCATGTATCGAACCAACAATCAACCGATTTTAAAATTAGCGTCTTTCTAAACATGCCTCAAATACGTCCGATTGTAAGGACAATGCCAACTTGTATACCGTATTGACAGCTAGGTCTACAGTTAATTAGCACTTCTGACTAAACGAAAGGAAGGCAATAATAGAAACACAAAATATAGCTTCAGTAGATAATACTTACTCACAAACTAACTGGTACACGTGGAGCTGCTATTAACGTTTTATGAACTAATTTGACTAGATCTTGACATTGCTTCGAATACAATTAAGAATACAAAATTCAGTAAATAAGAATGCTTTCTTCACAATTCAAAAAGGTAAGGATTCTCTCAAAAACAAAATTTCTAATTAAGTTTGGTTAAATCTCCATTTAATTATAAGAGATTAATTTATTGATGTTATATTAATGTTTATATTGATATTATTAATTCGATTAATCAGTATGGTTTCATAAATTCATGAGATTGTATTATTTTAAATACTGAATAATCCCAATAATTCGTTTTATGTTTTAAAAAAAATATTTTTATGATTAGAGTGGTATGAATGGATAAATTGTAAAAATAATTCACAAAACACATTTTTAATAATTGAAAGGTCCATTTTTAAATCTTTAAAATATTCGGAGTTCATAAATGTTTAACATTAAGGTGCTGAAGGCATTAGATTGCCTTTTTATGTGCGTATGTATAAAATCTTAATTTTTAGTCGATATTAGGAATGATTTGATGTTATAATAAATCAGTTTTTCAGCTAACAACAATTTTATTGTTTTTCATAATTTAATTGCTCTTTTGTGTTGCCGCAATAACAGAAATAAAATTATCGGAAGATTTTGTTAACAAAGTGATAGTGTGTAATAGTAAATAAAATAGTCTTAAACTATTATGCTCATAAAGTGTTTTAAAAAGCATCATATTAGATCACTTTAAAATATTTTAAATGTAAAATGGGCATAGAATTCATTATTTTTACTTAAAATGAATTCCGATGAAAATTCGTAAAGGAAACGTTAATAAGGTAACTTATTTATAATTTTATTTTCAAGAATTTATTTTCTTGGAAATAAAATTATAATAAGTTAAATAAATTTTCCTTGAAAAACATAATTTTGGTGATGAACTATCATTTTTTAAACGAGCCGAATAACAAATTGGATAATTTGACTAAAAGAATTTTTATTTTGAAAAATTTCAATGTTACTCCAGTCTTGTTTCATTAACGAATTAAAATTTAAAAAAAACTTAAATGAAATTTTGATTTAAACGTCAATAACTTGCACTGAACTAAATTAATTCAATTTTTTAGTTTTACAATTATCTATAACTTTAGTTTTTGGCATTTCTAAAACTAAATTTCAAATATCCAGGCTTACATTTACCTCGTCGGACTTTGTAAATTTCCACTTTACGATTGTATAATCTTGTTATGTAATACCTAATATTATCATGCAATTTTAAAATTAATTTTCATAAATTACAATAAATTTTTCATTTCAAAAATTTTGAAAACTTTGTTTTGGGAACTGCTTCAGAACTTAGGTGGCACTACAAAGGGGGACGTTGCCAGCAACTATTTGTTGAAATTATGGGAAAATTTTTAAATTGTTTTTTCATAAGAAATTGTTTACTGTGAGATTCATTGCGTATTATTATTTTTCTTTTTATGTGTTAGTTATTAATTCCAAATATAGATTTCTGCTGAAAGTATTATCTTGAATATTAAGTTTTGGCTTAGCAAAGCATGAAATACTCCTTCATTAAAAACTTAATTTCTTGAAAAGATGTGTGTGTAGAAACTAAGTTTAGTTTAAAAGCAGTAGAACAAGCTGAAATCCCTAGCCGGAAACTGAATAGATTTCTGTTAGACTTAATCGCACGAGCACTTTAAAGATAAATTAGAAAACAGGAAAAATAATTCATTGATAAAAAGAAAATGAAAAAATGCACTAATGTCTCAATCTGTGAATCAGTTATTTCTCTAATATGTATAAAGTCCATCATATTAATTTGGCATACTTAATGCAATAATAACTAAAATATCTATTTTAAGAATTAAAGTTTGCTCAAATATTTGACGAAATTTGTTTTTATTTTCATTTATTTATTAAAACATTGTGTATTTAGGAAAGGTATGCATAATGATTATACAAAGAAAATTCAAGGCTTAAAACATCATTTAAAACTTAAAATCTTGTTAAGTCATTTTAGTAATTTATAGATAATTTTATTCACGTATGCAGATTTTTTAAATCACACTGTTTTTCTTATTTATTGAACGGAGTTGCTTGTCCCTTTAAAAGTATTTAATTACTTTAAGCTTTGATAAACTGATGAGGATTGCGGACACTAACGATTTAATTTTTCTGCCATATTGTGTAAAGAAAATTTAAACATATCTCTTATAACAAATTTTAAAAAAAAATTTCTTAATGATTATAAACTTAAATTAAGACCAAAACTAACTATTAATTTATTAAGTAATATCGAATTTCAATGAGAGTAAAAAAGTGTGTGAAAAAAAGACGTATGTGTAATAAAAAAAAAAAAAAAAATTCAGATAATGGTCATTGTTGAATTTTTTGATTTTAAAGGTAATGTATGTAAAAAAAGGAATTTTTAGAAAAAGTAGGATATTTTTGAAATTTCCTAACCAATTTAAATAAAAAAATTTTCTGCTAAATGTATGCTTCCAACCATTTTTGGAATACAAACACCATCAACCTTCAAAAATTATTTATTACTATATCCTCAGTAACAAGAACAGCTGTAAAATCATAACAAAGGACAGAACACTAACATTATATTTGGCGCCATAGCATTTTTCTTCACTTCATGGCAGGTGAAATTGAATTCCTGATGTGTTGCTTCGCTACCACTCGATGGCAATAAAATTTTTCTTACGATTAAGTTTGACAAAATAGTTTCGTTTCTTATGTTTTATTTTCTCTTAAAATTTGTAAACGAAATTTCTGAATTTCTGGTTCTGTATATAACTCAATATTAGAATGATATTCTAATAAGAGCCAATCACAACCACCGATTCTTTTAATTCGAAAGAAAGTTAAGAAGTATAAGATTGTGCAAGATTTGAAATATAAAACGATCTTATGCTGTTTGTATTCGTAAATAAAACTCAGTGAAAATTGTCTTTGAATTTTAAAATCTAATCTCCTCTAGACTATTAGAGATATATCTATTAAAAGTTATACAAAGTGAAAAAATACTTCGAGCAAATTAGTGAATTTGTCATAAAATATGCATCGCTCCAGCAGTAATAAGAACTGTAAAGTGGTTCAAACAATATTAACCACTGTTTAATTAAACTTTAAATTCTTTTATATATATATATATATAACATTTCCAATATAAGTTTTATAAAAATTCAATATTGTTCTCGTCTTTGTAATTAGTTTATTTCATAAATGTTTTTTCCCGCTGCATTTTTAAAAACTTTTAGTATTTTACTTCTCTATATCAACTTTTAAGGCTGGGTGATTTAAAATGTTAAAGTAGTCAATCCAATTTATATTCAATATTCTGCTAAATTTATTTGAAATAAAAAATTATACATTATGTGTATTAGCATAATTATTTATTATGTTGACAAGAGTATTAAATGTTTTTTTTAGAGAAATTATTTCATGAAGAGTAACTATATTCCCTTGTATGAAAAATGAAAGTAAAAACTTTCATAATATAAAAATGTAAGCATTTGTTGCCAAACAGCAGTTTGCAGTAGTAAAAAAAAAAAAAAAAAAAAAAAAACTATGTTTTTAAAAATAACTACGCAATTTTAGAGAAGAAAATACCAACTTAGGACAATAGAACTTTTAAAGATTATATCTAAGCGTTCTTGAGATTTTATTTTGTATTTTTTTTTCACAGGTTTTCTTCATGCTACTTTTTCTGACGATAATCACCCACGATATGATATTAATGGATTCATCCTTATCAGGAAAAATCGTTAATAAATACCAGAAACGAAAACTGGTTAATTTTACTCTTAGACTTCACAACATTCTCAAAGATGCTCTGATTAGAAGAACACGCTCTACGTTGGAGAACCTCGAAAGTAAGGATTTTTAAGTAATTTTTTGGCACGTAAGTGACAGATACAGAAAGAAAAAATGTTTCTAAGGTTATCACTTCGTGTTTGATAAAATTGTATACAATGTTAGTTACTATGTAGTGGTATCAGTTTTCAACTTAAATTCGATTTTTGATGCTGTCGGAGAAGAATTACAGTGGCTACACCACTCCACAACTATTGCTGCCATCAGCAAATCCCCCTCAGGGTATTTACCTTCTTTAGGTAAAAATTGGTTTCACAATCCCGAGGTACCCCAGCGATGTTTTTACTTACCCTCTTTCTATTCTTTTCTTCTACTTTCTTCAATCTTTCCTTTTTTTTGCCTTGCCATCAAAATCAAGTTTTTTGTTTTGTTCGTGTTTTACTCCACTATGTAGAGAGTTCTACTGTGTCTTTGCTCAAGTTGGTCTTCTATCTCAATGGTGGGCCTTGTAAGTGAAATTGGAGTCCTGGGATCCTTCTGCATTGCCACTGACCCAGGTTTCTTTGTAGACGGATAGTTGGACTGAGCTCACTCTCAGTGAAGTGGCTAAGGCTATGTTAGGGGTGACTTTTCCCTTAATTGCTGTAGGGCTAGTCCTGAATTTTGTGTTGTAAAGGGATGCCCATTAGATCTTTTCAACATGTACTAGTAAATCCTTGTGGTATCCCTAAGGTAAGGCCCGAGGATAGTCATCGCCAGAACTAACTTATCTTGTTGGGCTCTGTGAAGGATGGGGGTCTATTTGGATGAACCCTTTATTTTCTCAAGCACAGGACAAGAATCTTAACTTAAAATCTGTCTATAAAAGTGGTAAATCTTTAAATATTTTTCCAGAGTTTATTCTCCAACAAAACAATTCAACTCATTTGAAACAAATGTCGCCATTCAGAGTACTAAAACATAATTTCTTCATGCGTAGCTTTAATAACTTAGAAAACTAAGATCTCGTGATATTCTAATTGAAAGCTTATCAGCAACACATAGTTTCCTTTGTCTTTGCAAGCATCTTAGTGAATTTTCGGTGGCGACAGGGATGTTGTGACTTCATGCTGCAAATCCCAAAACCAAAGTTGTGGAGTGATTTCAGAAATAGACATTCTGCTTTTGTCTGAAGCTGAGACTTTAAAAGAACTTAAAAATGAAAGAGTAAGTTAGGTTCACCCGATTGCCATCTAACGTGGCAAAGAAATAATTCCAAACACACACTTAATATTACCTTTGAGGGCTCCAGCCTTCCACACACAATAAAAGTACGTTAACTTAAATCCTATATCAGACCATATATTCCATACAGTGCTTCAACTGTAACAGATATGGACATTTTAAAGCACATTGCAGATCGAAAGTTACATGCACGTGTTCAAGACTAGAGCATCAGGAAATTGTGATGAGCCATTTTGCATTAATTGTAAAAGAAATCCTACAGTATCGTTTAAAACCTTATCGCAACAGCAGTACTGAAAGGAAATCTAAAGGATAAAAATAATGCAAAAACCTCGTATCAAGATATTAAAAATCAAGTTCACACACACAAGATGTCACAAGTCGTTTTAAAACGCTGTAAGAAGATTGTGTCAACTGATACAGACTGATTTCTCATCCTTTACAACCGTACCTAGACTTGAGACAAAACAAATATAAAGCTGCCGATTACAGATAAATAAAATTTAATAAAGCCACGGAAATATAGTGACTCTGAAAACAGAAAAAAAAACAGCTTAAAGATGAATTGAATAGCACTGCTTTTAATACTCCCATTCTTTTAATCAGTCACAATGAAATTGGCAGATGTGGGGATACCTCTTGAAATGATTGGTGAGAATTGATCTCATCGCGCCATAAAAAGAACCCTATATAGTGGTGGTTATCCTCCTTGCAATTGCCATAGTTTCCGCCCTCTTATACCTGACATAGTTTCTTCTGCTTACTTCTCTCTCCAAGAAACAAACCTTTAATCTCGTGCTCCTGCCAAAATTCAAGATTTCATAATTTTTTGCATTTACTTACCGCCGAGTAATGTCCTCTCTTAAAATGATTTAAATAAATTGGTGGATCAACTTCCCATTCCTTACATTCTTATTAATGAACTTAATGATCACATGTGGGGAAGAATAAATACTCGTGGTTGGCAGATTGAGCAGTTTTTGATCACTGTCGCTGTCTACTGAAAATGCATCTACTAAAAATTTCCATTCCTTGGATTTGGCCATTTGCTCACTCCTTTTGTTGCACTATTTAGATTTCGCAGCTGAAAATGATCTGCATTAGTGTCCATCTTCAAAGTAATCTTTTCTCTTTATGGTATACCTAATAATGAGTCGCAACCTGCTATTTCTCAATATTACAAGACTAACTGGCATTTGTTTGCAGTACTGACTGTCATTGCAGATACAATGGTCACTAACAATTATATTGACATTGTATTTAACGTCACCGAGGGTATTATATAAAGATGCCAAAAAGGCTATCCCAAAATATTCTCGTCTCCATAATTGGCGGATACCTTGGTGGAACGAAACGTGTCCAGACGGATATCGCGAGCAAAAAACTTGAGATATCTTCCAAAATTACACCAAAATTACAATTTATAATAATCTAATTACCTTTAAAAGAGAAAAGGCTGTTGCTCCCAGAACTGTCTCTGTAGTCAAAGGATTCTTGGATGCGTTGCACATCTTCAATCATTTCTCGAACTCTTAATAAATCTATCTGGAGAAAGAAGGAAGCTGCTAATGGTTTGTACCAATAATTCTCTTTTCCGTTCTGGAGCTGAGCTGCTAACAGAGTGGTGAACACTCTTGCCTTCAGTTCAACAATTCGTGAGTTCAAATCCCACCTTATGCAGGGATGATTTTAGTGGTTTGTTATTTACTTTAAGCCATAGGTACCGGTCTATTTAGCCCTCGTGTTATTAAAAATGACCGTTAAGCTACAAACCAAATTTTTCGGTCTTGACTACCAGAACTACTGTCTATTTCTCTTCTGAAGATATTCTTAATAATATTGGTGAAGCCTTTTCTAATTTATCTGATTACAACTCTTACATTCTTTTCAAAGAACATAAAAGTTATACTGAGAGATATCAACTTCCATAATTTGAGCATTTATCCTAACTATGACTTCTGTATACATTAGTTACAAAAAGCATTGTCTCGGATTCATAATTCTAGCCCAGGTTTCCTTCATAATTCTAGAAGTCTGTCTCTAGATTCATAATTTTAGTCTACAAAAGCTACGGTTTAGCTGGGATTTTCTATCAAATGCCTTGTTATTTGATGGAAGATCTTTGCCTCGCCATTTGAAAAACCTCCTTCTCTTTCCAATATCCAAGTTCTCTTCAATAGAATCTGACGATCAAATGCTCTCCCTTCCATGCGGCAGGAAGCTATTGTCATCACTGACTAGCAAAGAAAAGATGCTAAAGATCTGCTTAAGTAATCAGCATTGCGCATTCACGAGTTGCCTATGTAAGAAAAATGGAACGTATTGCCATGGTTTATTATTTAAAAAGTAACAGATGTGTATCCCTCAGCAACAGAGTGGTTTCCTTAAGAGCAGATTTGCTTTGTCAACATCCTTAACTCTGAAAAAGTATTAGAATCACACGTGTTCGTAAGAATAATCTTGTGCCAATTTTCTTGGGCATTGAGGAGGCCTACAATTGAAGTTGGCGCTGTGGAATTCTTCGAGCGTTACATGGTTTTAATCTGTATGGGAATCTACCACTTTTTATTCAAAACTTCTTACACAAAAGAAGTTTTAAAGCGCACACTGAGCCTACTTTATCTCGAGCATTTATCCAATTAGAGAGTATTCTTTAAGGTAATAACTTTACTATGACACTTTTAATCATTTCTATTTTCATATTTTATCTATCTTACTTTCTTATGCTAAAAGTACTCTTTATGTTGGATAACATATACTGCTGGCTACTGTAAATGCAACACCAGAGAAGAAGCATGTAAATAACACGAAATTTAGTACGCGCATTAGCGAAGGTGAGATATGAAAATGATTAGAATTTCAGCGCAGACGCACATCATGAGTGCCTGTGGTGCCATATAAAAACACTATTTAAGACTTGGAGATTTTGATGATTTCAACTTTGGCAATCGGAAATTGTGTTTTTCTTGTGGGATATTTTTTATTTATTTATTTGTTTTAAAAAAAAGACCAATTCTGCCGTGTAGAAAACGGCGATCATTTTTTTAATCAAATATCGGAGTTCTACAAAGGAAGGATAGTAGCCCACCGAGATTATGAATTATCTTTAAGGGAAATTGGTAGTTGTGTTGGACGAAATCAAGCAACTGTAATGCGGGTATGATCATTGGGTGCAGGAGGGTACGACGGAAATGACGTGTTTGATCGTATCCACCTCAATGCACCACTTCAAGTGATGACAGCCAAATTGTGAGCATGACAGTCACGGATCGCTCAGCCACATTACGAACCATGGCCCAGAATATTCAATCTATAACGCATCTGAAAAAATGTGAACAAACTATTCAACGCCGTTTACAGCGGAGTGGTCTGTACGCAAGATGTCCATTGCTTCTACCCTTAAAGCAGAACCACAAATGTCTTCCCTGCCAATGGAGCGATGAAAGATGAATGTGGACGACAGAATGAAATGAAATTGTCTTTACTGACGAGTCATACTTCTCGTCTGCAACACCACGATGGTCGCATTCGAGTCTGGAGACACCGTGGAGATAAGATGCTGAACAGAACTGCGTTATGCATCGCCACCCTGTTCATACACCGGGTATTATGGTATGGTGTAGTATTCGATATGCCTCTCGCACTTTTCTAGTACGCATTTCCGTTACTTTAAACAGCCATCTCTACATCTCTGAGGTGTTGGAGCCAGTTTTCCTCCCTTACCTTCAGGGCTCGCCCACAACCATATTTCAACAGGATAATGCGTGACCACACATGGCATGTATGTTATCCATGGGTGCTCAACAGTTGCCCTAGATTAAATCCTCAGCTGCCACACCAAACCAGCTTTGGCAACCTGTAGAAACTGCTTAGTCTGCTATACCCCAAGAACACATCCAAAGTTTCTTTGAATCAATGCGGAGGCGTGTGACAGGGGTAATCTCCAACAATGGCGGCTACTCTGGCCAATGATTTTGGGAGGAACCACTCTTCACAGAAGTCTATAAATTTAATCATTTAATACTTGGTAAGCATGTTGTCTACAAAATAAATATTGTTGTGATATCTCTTGTCTTTCTTGGTGTTGCAATTTGGGTGACCAGCAGTGTATTTCCTTTCAAAATTCAGGTATGCATTCAATTAAACAGCAACTGCAGGCGACTATAAACCAGGTCGCTTATTGTTGTAATAAAAATAATGGCTGTTTCTACTCATCCATTAAAAGCAGTTGCATTCAATTTTGTAAGAAGCGAGGAATCCCCTCAGATCTCAATTTGTACCTACATAATGCTTCTATTCCTGTTAGAGAGCATCTCACTAACAGAATTAGAAACATTGAAGTAATTTTTGACAAGAAACTTTCTTTCCATATATTTTAAATTTGCACAAGAAATGTGAAAATATTTTAATAATATAAGAGTTCTTTCCAATACTTTTTGGAGATCAGATCGAACTTCAGTATGCAGGATATATTAAACAGTTATATTGTCTTACATTGATTATGCCAGTGTGGCTTATGGATTATGCCAGTGTGGCTGCTTCAAAGTCTGTCCTGTAATGGTGAGACTCGGTTTACCAGGCAATTCTGTATCTGTAGTGGAGCATTTCCCACTTCACCTGTCGGCAACATTTATGTTGACAATGACATACCTTTTTGAATCTAAGGCGCATCAACATTTCCCTTTATTATTATTTCAGGAGTTTTTCCACTCTGTGCCACCCACTGAAATCTGCTTGTATTAATCCTTAATTAAAGATATTTTTTAACGCTCGCCCTTACCGCATTCTTACCTTTTGAACTAGGTTAAGCTTTTTAATCTTTTAGAGGAGGACAATCTTCATGCAACTGCTTTTGAGTTTGCTGACTACTTTAGTATACCTCCATGGGAATTTCCGCAAGTACGTTGCTTCGATGATTTTGCCCTGTTTAAGAAAAATGTTACTACTCCTACCAGCTTAAAACCAATTTTTAGCTTTCATTGCAATGAACTCTAAGGTTACTATTCTATTTTTACTGTTGGTAGATGAAAAGAAAAACTGATGAATCAAAAGCAAAAGGATGAGTCAGCTGTGAAATTATTTTATGGCACTACTATCTATATTTATTGTCTTCCTTGAGAGTTTTACCGAAGTCGTGTTGTTAAGGTAAACTGTAACCGTACTTGGTATATTTTGGAGGGTTTTTATTTTATGCGAATCTAAAGGAATTCTCTGAAAAGGGGTGTGGATAATAATAACTAGTAGGCCGAGTGTTATAATGTAAGCAAATGTAGAAAACGATAATAGAAATTTTATGAATCCAAAAGCAAATTAATGCAATAATATTTAAAATCACTTATTATAATGATGCATGTATTCAATTTTTTTTTCTTTAATAAATAAAATTAAATATTTTTGATTCATAAATTATTAATTAAAGAATGATTGTAAAATTTATCTTCCGTTTAAATTAATAAAATTTGCATGGAATATATTCTGTAATCAAAATACATAATTTATCTAACTACTTCTAAAATAAAATTTCTAATCTTATCTTTCCATCAATTTACTTTATCTAAAATCATACTAGTAATTTATTTTTATTTTATCAATTTAATTTGCCATTTATTTGTAGTTTCATATATTTCAATAATTTATAAAATTTCAATTGGTATAAAAAATTTAAATTCAATACTTAATTTCAAATCTTTAAAAAGTGGGGAATCAATTGTGTAATAAAATAAAACTTGGAATAAATGTTTAAAGATTTGTACTCGTCCAAATCCAAAGCATGGCAAAATATTTTTTATATTTTTGATAATCTCCCTTTATTGATTAGAAATAAGCACAATTTTTTACTTTATTACTCCATCTATTACAAAAATGCTAACATATTATCACACACACAATACTCATTCTAGATAACAGTAGGCCGAGCTGGCAGCCGAATGGTTAGCGCTCTTGCCTTCGGTTCAACATTTCGTCGGTTCGAATCCCACCTTGGGCATGGATGTTTGTAGTGGTTTGGAATCCACTTTAAGCCGTAGGTCCCGGTCTAATTAGCCATCGTGTGCAAAAAATGATCGTTGAGCGACAAAGAAACCAAACCAAACTAGATAACAGTAGAGAGTTATATGTATCTTTATTTAATATCGTATCTTATACGCATATAAGTTTTAGTAAGAGTAAGGCAGATTTTGAAGTCCAAATTTGATCCAATCCTTAAAAACTGTTAATGTTCTTAGTCTGATATTAAAAAAAAAAAACGTTATTTTGAATGAATTTAACCAGATCCGATAGTCATAGTAAATAATTTAATTTTTCTTGTTTATGGTATTTATATCTTTATAGAGTATTATAAGATTAATTGTAATTTTCTTAAATCTGAAAATTTACTTTTGAATAAGCAATATTTTTGCCTTATTTTAAATTTTTCTTTCAAAAGAAAAAGATCTATTCAGAAAGAAATTCTCAGTGATATAAATTATTAAAAAGCTGCATGTTATGAATGCTTAACTCATTTACCTTCACCTAATAACAGAAATTAATTTTTCAATTTTTCAAAGACTATATAAAATATGAGCCAAATCTGAATCGCAAATAATGAATAAATTAAATTTTTTTAGTAAATATACCGTTTAAAATTAAACAGGCATTCTATTTTTCCTAAAACTATAGCTGATTTTCATATTATATTACAATAATGAATTTTCTCTAATTCTCGGGGATAATCATCTTAACTAATCATTTGATGGTTTGAAAAATATTTTTATTATTCAATAGTTCACATACATATACATCAAATCTCTATAATATTTTTTTCTTTATTTATATTACTTTAAAAATTACTCAAATAGATTATTTAACTTACTTAAAAATCAATTTTCAAGACTCATTAATGTTGTAACTTCCATTACTTTTATCCTAGAACAGAATGTCAGTATTATTTATACAATTAAAAGAATTTCAACAACCTAAATGAATTGCGATTTATTAATACATTGTAATTCTTTTTCAAAATTTTAATTATAGGTAAAAGAGTATATCGCGTTTGCAGTTTTTCTGATAAAGAAGCATTACTTCTTTATAAGCAGTTTAAAAAATAATATGAGAGATAATATTTTAACTAAGGGTGCTTGGTTTCTTATTCAGAAAGATCAATTTGGCCAGTACATTTCAAGTATAATATTTTTAAATAATACTTTTTTTTAAATACAGGTAAAAAAGTATATCACTTTTACAGTTTTTCTGATAAAGAAGCATTACTTCTTTATCAGAAAAACTGTAAAAGTGATATACTTTTTTACCTGTATTTAAAAAAAAAGTATTATTTAAAAATATTATACTTGAAATGTACTGGCCAAATTGATCTTTCTGAATAAGAAACCAAGCACCCTTAGTTAAAATATTATCTCTCATATTATTTTTTAAACTGCTTATAAAGAATTAACTTCATTAGCTAATAAGAAATATTTTATACAATTAAAACTCGCGCGCTTATTGCAATTTTTGTGGTAAAATTATCTGCTTCCATAAATTCCAAATCTTTTTATTTTATTATCCTTTTATTTAAAAATTATTCATTTAGGAGAATTATCCACTTAAATCAGTCATTAATAATTTACAAACACCTCCAAAAATAATAAAAACTGTATTAAAAATATACAAATGATTATGGAAAAGGAGGAAAGTAGATGAAAAGAAATTTATTTTTTACACTTTGCAGTTATGAATTTAAACATCTTTATACACTTGAAATGTCTTCTATTTTAGTTTAAAGTTATATAGCAAATTGTTTCTTGTTGATGTTTTATATCTTGATTTATGGATCAATAATCCAGGGAGATTCCCAAAATGTCAGATCATGAGATATAACTTATTACTTTCTGTTGAGATATCCAGCAAGATTCATTGTTCTTTTTACGCGCGAGTCCAAATTTTTTACAAGTTATCTAAGTCAAGTTACATGTCTATGAAAAATTATAACATTGATTAATCTAATAAATCTTTCCTGTTCAAAATAAAGAATATAAAATCTAAATATAATATTGCTGCGGCTGATAAATATATCAGCACTTCTCTCTGGATGTGATTATTCACTATTTAAAATAAAATCAAAATATTTTTTTAGATGTTAAATAATACATCAGAAAATTAAAACATTCTATTATGTTTTTTTTATGAGATTAGATCCTTTTATTTAACAAACATTTTGTTAATATTTCATATTTTCTTTTGTAAATAAAAAATGTTAACTTTTAATTGTATTTTGACAACAACAACATTATGAAATATAGCTTCCAAAAGAGGAAATTTCATAAAATTGAAATATCATTTATGGAAACTTCCTAAAATTAAATTATAAATAAAAAATTTTCGTTAGATGTCCTTAAAATTTGAATTGTTAATAATGAATAAGAAACGCATATAAACTGAGAAAATTTTCTTTCGAATAAAATTAATGAATATGTAAGTTATGGCTTATTTTAATTACTGCAATTTCGATAACACTGCATAAAAATATAAGAATCGAATTATAGAATTCCTAATTTTATCAGGTAAATAAAATATGTCTTAGGATTTACCCTCTTAAGAAACACCTAGATTATTAACTTCCTAAGCTACCATATAGGATATGTTCAAGTAACCATCCTGAAAAATGAATGAAATACGAATATTTATTTAAATATTATTACATTCAATAGTTAGGGCTTCATCAAATCTAAAGCTGGATGATAAATCAAAATTTAGGGAATTTTCATTTTAAAAGAAAAATTAATATTTCATAAAATATAAAATGATTTCTACCTCAGATTTTTTCACTGGTTGATTAAATTACATACTTAGATCTTTTCCTTTCTAGATAAAGAAGGAACCCGACGAGGATGAGGAAAGAAAAATTTGAAAACAAATGAAATTCTTCAAATTATCAATTTTCATGTAAATTATATTTTCTAAAAACCATTTAAATATGTTGATAGTATCCACTGAAGTCATAGATTCACTTTTAGTATCAAGAACCATAGTAGAAACGTTTGTTATTGAGTCTTAAGAAATTTATGACTTCAAAGCTCTTCAGTTTTTTATTTTAAATTCTAAGTTTTATTTTAGTCGCTTTGTCTATATAGTGTCATGTTATATTCATGAGAAAATTCCTAATGAAAAATATGTCTCATTAACCAAGTTCTATCTGAAATCATCAATTACGACCAGGGACCGCCACCGAAAGAAAATTGGAATTTTTATTAAAAAATTCCAGGAAAAGAACTGTTTCCCTGGAATCGAAATGTGATGCAACTATGGAAATTGAAAAGTAGTAACCTCCAATTTCGAGGAAAAACATATTTAGTTTCCATTTGCTTTTTACTGTTTACATCATTAATATATCATACTTCTTCCCAAATATCGTTAGTTTAATTCTCACAAATTTCGGTTTTTATAAGGATTGTTGTAAATGAAAAAATTTAGTTTTAATGTATAAAGCGTAATTTTTATTTTCTAATAAAGAAATTATAAAACTTATATGTTTAATAAAAATAAATAATTTTTTCCATGATATATTTTTAAATTATTTTTAAAAAATTAGTTATGTTTTATGTTTAATTAATAAAAACGCTTCTCTAAAACGTTTAGTTCGTCTATAATATATAGTATTTACTATAATTAGCATCAAAAATTTTGCTAAAATCTGATGAGAAAATTTTAACATTTAACGCAATAATATATATCACACGAAGTGTGCATTATTTTTTCCCCATGTCTTAGTTTCTGAAATATATATATATATATATATATATATATATATATATATATATATATATATATAACTATATATATATATATATTCTACATTGTGCTGTGGTTTTTCCAAAAATGTTTGAATTTTCGCAAAGAATATATTGTGAAAAATGCAATGAGAGATTTAATGTTTTTTAAAACATAAATTTAAAATTATGTGTTTTTACTAAAACAAATTGTGGAAAAACTTAACACCTCTAAATAAAAAATTATAAGTTGAAGAAAATAATGAAAGGTTGACGAAATTATTAAAAAATTAAAACAAAAAATAAAATTAATGGTAAAATTTTTATTTTTTGTTTTGAAAAAAATTTTAGTAAGTAATTTTATTAATCTTTGTGTTCCATACTTTTAAGCTAGTAAATTACTATCCGAAGCATATTAAGGTTAAATTCAAACATGTGAATTCAGATAATTGATTTATCCGTGTTTTTTACCAATTTCAACGTCCCGTGTCTCCCAAGTAACATTGCTTCATTAAAAACGATGAACTTAGTTCGAAAATTTTGACTTTCAGATATCTTGACTTGTGGAACAAAAAAATTATCGAATTTTATTTTCTGTATATAGCACGCATTCATTACAGTTACTTATTTAACACAGATTTTTAATTATTTCAATTTATAACAAAAACCTGTTTTAAGTTGAGAAAAATCATTCTAAATGAATATAATAAAATCGGGAATAATTATTATGCACTGTAAAAAATTAAATAGATCTTTGGATGTATAAATTATTGAATTAAAAAGAAAATATACCATTGGGTAAAAGAATAAGAAAATAATTCAAAATAAAAATAACTCTTTTGAATAAAAAAAAAAACTATTTCAAAATCGTAAGAAAGTCTTATTAAAAATTAAAAACAAGTGCAGATTCCTCATTAGTAAAGTAAACGATTGAGAAAACTTCTCAAAGAGTAAAATCATGAGCTGTGAATGTTAAAATTTCTTTTCTTATATGAGTACCAGTATTCTTAGTTTGATATGTTTGTCGTTAAACGGTCTTTTTTGTACACGAGGTGTAATTAGATTGAGACCAACAATTCAAAGCCTAATTCCCAGTGAGAATTTGAATCAATAGAAAACTTATATATAAATAAGTATATCAGTTTTGTAAAAATAAAAAATATTGCAAATTTACGTTTTTTGGTTGAGAATATTTATAATTGTATTATAAAAAAATATATAAGAGTAGATACTTCAAAGAAATTAAATCTTAAACCCCATTGAAGCTTTTAACTTTCATTATCTAGTACGGTGAAGATATTATTAAAATTATAAGTGAACAAACAATCGTAATGATTGTTTAATAAATAGTCAATTGTTAGTTGTGAATATCCGTTCAGTAAATTAAAATTAATTCTGACATTTACGATCAACCATGGGACAAAATTATTTGAGAGACTTAGCATTTTTAAGCTTGGAATTTGAAAAAATTGAAGTGATTGACATTGATGAAGTAATTAATCAATTTCATCATTAACGGCAAATAAAATCTATGCAGCGTGTCACTAACTAATATATCATAACTCACTGTTATTTGTAAATACATTTAATCTCTCTATATAATATATATATTAACATCATTCATTGCTAAAAATGTAGATTTTGTAAAATAATTTATAATATTTACTATTATTATTTTAATAGATATGTAAAATAAATAGTTTTTTATATAATTATTTATAAATTATAACAAGTCTTATTATTCTCCTTTCACATTTCCAAATCCAATTCTACAGTTCTGATTGCTTTTATTCGATTTTTATTGTTTCAAATTTAAAAGCATAACCTAAATCTTCAAAATATTCTACAGCTCGAATTATTTTAAAGAAAGTGCTTTTATTATTTGCATTATAATCTCTCTCTCTCTCATTATAAGTTTCTATTACATTAATATTTAGTATGGGGGAGCACCAAAATAGATGTCCTTCAAATTCCCATGAACTGGGTAAACGGAGACATCTGTGTCTGGATAGATCATTTTATAATTGCTTTATTGACAGGAGATATTCTGGTTGATGGAAAAGTGTCCCCTCCCCCATTTGTCTCCCCTTACTTTAAATTATTACCAGATGTGTGAAAAGCAGTTTAACTTCCTTGTATTTGCACTCAAAGTTTCACAAGGGAGACTGGTTGCCATTTTGGATGACCGAGTTCCAGTTGCTCCAGGCACTCACCACAAATTTATTTGCTTTGACTTCCAATAGGGTGTAGTTATTAATCACAGAGAAAAATTTTAATGAGGATATTATAATTATTTCCATTTACCTGTCATTTGGTTAATTGTTGAGCCTTGTATTTTCATCTGGTATGACCAAGCCGCGAGACATTCTTTCATATTCTTTATTTATAAGTAGGACTATTTACAAGGAGGGAAACAGAACAAATTTTCTATACTCAGATATCTTGCATGCATATTCTTGAATAATTCATACATTTAGTAGAGTTGATAAGCAGAAAATATTTCTAGACTATTTTAATTATGTATACACACAAAAACAGTAAATATTATTTCATAAATGGATATAAGTAAACATTTCTTGTTTCCACACCACTTGTTCACACATTTTCTAGATTAAATTAGTAATATAACTACTTATACACACATTTCAAACAATATTTACAATGATGGTCAGTACAGCTCTGCTCATACATTTAGATGCCAGTAATGATATAAATATTTGAATAGAATTGGAGTTTCGCTATACTTATATTTTGGATATGGAATCAGAATGATTTGAATGAAGGAAGAATTTTTTTCTTTTCATTATTTATTAACATTTTGAGACTTAAATTATTTGTGCAATCTGCGGATTAATAAGGTAAAAATTAAAAATTTCCTAATTTTAATTGATATTTTAATGGGAATTAATTTAAAAAGGTTTGCAAGTAAGAGTGATTATGCTTGATTCTGGCTCATTAATTTCGCAATTGAATTAATCTTCCCCACTCAGGGATAAGGTGTTAATGATCCGTGATGAATCACTTGGCTGAAAGGGAAGTTTCTGGGAAGCTGCTCAACGAGCATTGAATTTAAATTTACAGAATGAGAAAGATATAAAAATAAAATGAAGATTTAAGAATTGTAAATTTTTATATATAAGAATAGCTTTCGGGCGTTGCCTGTTTTCAGGTTCGTTTTAGTTTTATTGTGGTTGATTACTTATGTGAAGATTTGAAATTTGGCTTAAATTATTATAAAAATTTTCCTCTAACTTTATTATGTACCCTGTAAAGTATTCACTGATAAATTTCCTGAATGTTTTCGTTTCTGAAATAAGCTGGAGTGATTGTACACATTCTAATGATTTTGTTCTCATGGTGTTGGAATTTGCAGGTCAAAATTTATCAAGAAAGCGTGGGAAAATCTCTTATAAAAATAAGTTCTTTGTGCATAAAAATAAACCTACAAGTTGCACGGCTATTAGTAATAAGAGTGAAAACAAACATCCATCATTATTGATAATTTTTTATAAATTGACTTTTAGTTGTTACACTGCTTTATTTATATATTCTAAATATGCAAAACATATTTGTAACTATATAAGTAGTTACAAATATGCTTTTGTATATTTGTGTAATCTTAATAATATATAATCTTAAACTTGCAAAACAAATTGTATAAATGAAATAATTAAAATTCAGTTAATTAAATATACACTTATATGTCGAGTTTTATGTGAACTGAACAAAACACCTGGAGATAAAATTATAAGATCTGCAAATGTTACAAAATAAGGTTTTATTGCATTAACAAGAGATAATATCTTAAATGTGAATGAATTGGGGTTTGAGAAATGAGAAATGTTAAAAACATTTATGCCATAGCAAAACATCAGTGAGTAGTAACTTTAACATACAAATATTCTCAATAAATATATTTAGTTCACAGGTTTAATTAAAAATTACTCCCTTATTGCATATATTCGATTTTGGTAATTAGGAGAATACATATCTAAATTACAGTATTTAATAATACTTATGTAATATATTATATACTTTTAGACATGAAGTATAAATATGCTAATTTTTATTCATGTAATTTACATGATTATCAGATATAATATAGCAAAAACAATTTTAAATTTAATTGCGGAAAAAAGTATGGAAAATCATCATTAAGTACTTAAACTATCATGCAAACTTCAATTTAAATTATCTGATTTCTCTTTCATTGCTTTTAAAAGCACATGATGAGTTTTGATAAAATAATTTTAGAGAAGACACGCAATACTATTGGTTATGTTACATTTAACTATTTTTTTAAAGGTATCAAGCATTAATATTGAAATATCATAACCGCTGGTGCCGCATGCATTAATAAAATCATTGTTTTTTTTAAAAAAAATGAGTTAAACTAACAAGAAAAGTATTTAAGTTCTTGAAATCATGTACGCTTGCATGTAAGATATGATAGATAATTGTCTATACTTTTGTGTTATGTTATATACAAATATAAAAATCAAAAACTTTTATTTTTAATTATTTTTACAAACAATAAATGTTTTTGATTTTTATGTTTGTAAATGAACGTCTATTAATGCCGATGAAATACTTATTATAATATATGAAGTGCAAAAAGACATAGAACTATTTTTCGAATTTTTTTCCACTATATAATAAGACAATATTAACAGCATAGCAAATATTAGAAATGTACGTTGTTGAGAATTTGTTTCAGAAATAAATATTTATCACTTATTTTAATAATCATCGTAGATTTTCTTTTGCAATCAAATAGATTGGGAAAATCCTAATACTAATTTATCTTTATATTGTCACATATAGATTCCTGCACATCATAAATGTGAATGAAGCAACAAATATTTGAAACTGTATTATACATTACAGTATTAGAAGAGTCAATTTTTAAATGCTTGAAAAATTTATAATTTTCTTGAGTTAAAGTTTTATGAAATATCGTCAAGTGCTGAAATAAACTCCAGTTAACAAGTAATTGTAAATAAGATCTTTTGTGTGTAAGCTTATTGAAAATAATCACTTTCATTTCTCTGATAAACTTAATAAATTATAAAAAAATAAAAACAAAAATTAATATTCTTGTGAGGTATAAGTAGGATAAAATTTATCTTCTTGAAAAGAATTATTCTACAGGTGACATATTTCTACATGTTTTAATAATAATAATAATTTTTTCAATGCTTAACATAGTAATTGAATTTAGGATTGAAAACAGAAATTATGGGCAATGTAAAAACTAAATACGGAAATATCTTAGAACAAGTAAAAACGCTGCTAAATATAATACAATCAATCCCATATAACTTCGCCCATATTAACTGAATCACATTTTTTCCCTGGACATCAATGGATCCGCCTACAACACATCGTCACACAGTGTGATAATCACATGTCTAGATAGCTGGGTCACCATGCTATGACTACAATCGCTTAGATTTGGTGAAAAAGGCGATAAAACGCGTCATTTTAGCGCAGCAAACATGAATACCATAATATCTCGAAGAGGAGATATTATCCTCCTTGTGCATGTTCTATTTGCATTGATGAAGTTGTCATTCTAAGAGTTTTTCCCACAATTAACTATTTCTTCTGTTCAATCAATCTCTCCAGTACATTGGAGTTATGTTCACCGTTTTTCTTTGAATATCTCTTTTCAAATCTTACAAAGTTTGTGGGTGGTCAGTATAGACATGTGACTGTAATTACTTCAACAAAAATAAACTACATAAGTCCAAATTGGGAGAATGTGTTGGTCCCTCCAAATAATTTTTATTGAAATGTGGCACTCTGAAAAATAGACCTCTACTACAAATGCACAGTGTTCATTACTCTAAAGCAAGCAATATTGTAACTGAACAACACGGTCACACAACTTTATGATCTCCTCTCTGAAACGAGACTGCGCTACTTTTTCTATTTTAACTACTTTTTGTGTCATTACAATTTGAAGTAAGAAAATCAATTTGCCGCACGCTGTAGTTCTCAGCAGATTTGATAGATTTTGCATATGATCAAGATTATTATTAACAATTAAATGTATCATTGCATCCGGTAGAAATGGAATGACAAAATCAGACAGAAAATGTAGGTTAATTTTTTTTATCCTTCTCTTCAGCTGGAATTCATGGGGTTAGAAGGAGGTGCCACTTCAGGTACCAACCGCGTCACTTGACTAGAATAAAATTAATCGGTGGCTGATTTAAGCTGTTTCTCTCTTGCAACCAGTAACATACAAGAAGCGGGTGTTTCAGTTTACTCTTTTTTGTAACATTCTTAAATTTTATTTCATTTATAAATTTATACATCATGGATATATATGCTTTTCTTTTAAATTTCATGAAGTTCCCAAAATCAATACTGCTTATTGATAAAAAAAATTAAAATTTTATATTTAAATATTCATTAGAATATTTAAACATGAAATCATTTTAACAGAATTTATTCTTCATATGTGTGCATTTACGGTTACGAATTATTGTGTAATAAAGTAACATTTTATCAACGAAAGAACATGTGTAAGATTAAAATAAAAACACTTTTTTGTATTTAAATATTTGGTAGAATATGCCGAATCGTATTTTTAGTTGCAACCGTCATAAAGATGTAATAATATAAGTAAGGAATATTAAAATAGTATAAAACAGTGTGAAGGGTTAAATAATATTCCATACGAAATCCGTTAAGAAATAATTAAAGCCTGGTTGCTTAATTAAAATCAGAATTTTTTAAAATCTAATTCTAATTTTATACATAGGTATAAAAATATCAATTTTCAATAACCGGCCCAATTTAGTTGAGTTAAATGGCTTTGAAGTTTACATAAATGACCGCAAATATAAATAAAAATGACACTCCTTGGCTATTTTTTCTTAATAATTGTACGGATGTAGTTCTGAAGTTTTAGATATTTAAGTTAACTGATTTCCTTATATTCTAATAAAAGTATTTCAGGTTTTAAAGTTAATTTAATGAAAGTGCAGTATGCATATATATAAGTAAAGATTAAGAAATTTGAATTCTGTGATTTTACTGCTAATGTCTTATTTATAAAAAGGAATTGAAAAAAAAAATTTGGGGGGGGACTAGAATACATTTTGTGTTTCTACCTGCAAAAGCTCTCTGGTTTCTTACTTTTTGTAGAAAGCATTTTATCTTAAAATAGTCCTTTGTGTAAAAAGTATAATTTAAGACATCTTGGTAACCATTTTTCGCATAAAGTATTAATAAGAAACGTTTTAAATTAAATTAATGATAAATTAAACTTTTAGCTATGATTATAAAATAAGAGTTTGCTTTTATTTATTACTTACACTAGCAGCTATCCCCTAGTCCAACAATCCTTCCCTTTGTAAAAAATGACTTGTAATCATGACAATGAAAAATCTTAATTTTGTGATTTTACTAGTCTCAATTTCTATGTATAATGCTGCACTTTCTCTTTAAAATTTGTAATGTATTTTATTCTGATTAAATGGGAAAATATAGCTTTCAGATATGTCTAAAACTGTAATTGTATTAATATAACTGTTAGTATATATCCCTTACAGTTTTTTTTTTTTTTTTTTTTTTTATGTATCTGCAAATTTTTAAAATCACATGAGCTGAGCAGGTTATTAAAAATTGGATGTTTTCATACATCTATAACATCAATATGTGAATCAAATTTAAAGAAAATCTCTATCATGCTATCCTCATTAGGTGAGTTGATTTGTGGGGAATCACTTGTATACATAATTGCATTGTGCTAAATGAAAGAGAAACATCCCTTTATGAAGGACTCCCCTTGGTTAACAGTATGTAGCAAAGCTTTAAATATTATAAAATAGTAATCTTCTATTATAAATTATTTATTTGGAGGATCAAATGCAAATTATATATTTGGAATGGTGTTGATTTTAGTAATTGTTTTAAACAGTGTTAATCAGAAGGGGTTCAAATCAAATTTATACTTATTTGTAAAAAAATGACATTAGAATGTGAAACCACATCATTTTAAAGAATTCTCTCTTTAAGCTTTAAAAAAAAAAAAGATTGTATTAAAAACTAAAATATTTTAGAATTCAATTCTTAATTTTTATGGCTTCCTATTTATGTTTTGTTAATGCAGGCTACTGTTAACTATTACTGTTTTTCAATTTTAGAATTATTTTTGGGTAATAATGGTAATGCTGTTGAAAAGTCATCAGTGTCTACAGATTCTATATCTGCTTGGTGTCCTGTGGAAGTTGATGGTGATCATTACATATTTGCTGGAACTACAAATGGGACAGTTTTACTTTACGAAGACCCTGAACTTGTTCCTTTGTTTAAGTTTCCTTTGAATGAATCAATTTACAATCTGTTGGTAAAGAGCTTTATATTTTTAATTTTATTTTATTTATTTATTTATTTTTTTAATATTGTGAAGTGTAAATATGTTCTTTAAATTGTGGAAATATTTTTGCAGAAATTTAGTTTCAAAAAAAGATTGTTCTTAGTTGGTCTTTATGGAAATAATGAGACTAGTTATATCCAAACATATGAATATATTTCAAAGAATGTAACAATTAAGAAGAGGCAACAAATTATATTACCTGGTGAGACTTTGGTTGATGTTGTGGGATTCAAGAATAATATTTATCTGATCATATTGACTGCTATGCCTGCACCTCAGATAAGGCAAGTAATTTTAATGTCAACTAATTATACTAAATAATTTGATTATGCCTTGATTGATTGATTGAAAAAGTAGCTTAAAGAAAGTAGAATATTTGTATTTTAATTGTTATTAGGTTATGCCTCTTAAATTTTCTTTAAGTTACCCTCAAGTTAGTACTCGTGAAATATATATTTCTCTTGTTTTTATTTAAGATTATATTTTAAGAATTCAGATAAATAAATATTTTTTTCATCTTTATATGAAGACAATAGAAAAATATCTGCTTTAATTTTTTTTTCTGAAAGGTAATAAAATTGCAGAGGTAAAAAGAGGTTAAGGGGTAATTTTTATCATTCATTAACATTGTCTTTTGATAACATTTCATGTGCATAGTTATTTCATTAATCAAATTGATTTACCAATAGTGAAAAAATACTCCACTGTTTTTCATTAGAACTCTTGATATTTGAGAAAGTCACAAAGAAAGCTAATAAAATTTTCAAAAATGGTTGAATAATTTGTATTTTTAAGAACTTAGAAATGGTATTAAATTTTTTTTTGAATTAAAGCATGTATTTGAATTTAAGGCTATAAAATATACATACACAATTGTAATTTTTTTGCATAACTTAAATTTCATAAATTATAAAGTAAGTATAATATTGCTTTGCTTCTTTTTACATTAGTCTTTACTTGTATTAATTTCACAAATGAACCAATGATTTGTTTCATCAGCTTTGCTTGGTAGACCAATATTTGCTAGACATTATGATATTGGGATTTAAGAAAAAAGGAATTCTACCATTTAATGCTGGAGGGTGAATTATCGAAGTTTAGGTAGTGAGTGCAGTGTATCTTGTTACTTCATTTTTCTGTCAGTGTGATGAATAGTTATGTGTTCTCTGTGACTTGTCACCAAGTTCACATACTCTTACATCATGTAGCTTAGTTGATAGCGGAATTATTAATTTTCTGTTTCTCAGTATAGCAGTAGCTTCAACTCATATTAGACTTAAATACTTAGAATAGATCAGAATTAAGTAGAACAGGAAATTTTAATCAATTTAATCTTCATGTCTAAAAGTAATTGTAGAGCAAGAAGTTAATCCAATTAGGATTTTTGTTTATGAAAATTATATATATAAGCTATGTCTTCATGTTCTTCATATCTCACATTTTTAGGATCAAAACTTTTTATGATTATATTCAAAAGTATAGGGTGAAATCAAATTATTTTTAAATATTTTGAAAATAATTTTAAAACTCAAGAAATCTGAATAATTTTGGATAGAAAATATTTTTGCATCAGCAATTTAGAAATATTTTAATTTATTAAAGGCAAAGTTAGAGTTCGACTACATTTGATGTATTAAGTATAAAATTTAATATGGGTATATAAATATCAGATATTTGCAATAGTTAATTTATGGGTTGTAAGAGATTCTAATGATATTTTATACCTTAAGGTCCAATCAAATTGCTGACAAAAAAAAAAAAAAAAAAAAACAAAATTTTTTTTATGCTTCAATTGGCTATTTTTTTGGAGTTTTTATAGATATATTTGATAAAAATTTTATCTCTGTAGATTCATGTTACAATTGTTATTTAACTTTTTGTCAATTATCGGAAAAAGTTTTCTTACTTAAAGGTTGTGTAAAATTTAAGAACTTCTTGGTGATCATATGGAATATTTTCCTGTCTATTAAGTAATGAAGTAACAAACTAGTTTTAAAAAAGAAACACATTTCAGATTCTACCAAATTTTTTTTCCTATGAATTTATATACCATGTTTATTAATTTCTTGAAAGTAAAAGATTTTAATCAGCATTTGAATAAAGCGTGATGAAGAGCAATTTTTTCTAGAAAAACAACTTCAGTCTAATCATGTGAAAGACTCATCTTATTAATATTAATGAAATCTTTATAAAAATATTGATATGGTATATTTGGATGACTATGATTTTCCAGGAATTTTGTTGACTATTTTCGGGTTTGTATTATGTTCTTTCTGGTGGAAAGATTTCATTCATTCAGACTAAAAAATTCTTTATTTTTGTTGAGGTTTTGTATCAAATAGTTTACTTCAAGATCAGCTGTTAAGCAATGAGCAAAGATTTTTTTTTCTTAAATATGTTCACAAATGATAATATATAATATATATGTGTGTTAACATATACAATGTTCACAAGTGTTACTATATATGTATATGTGTTATGTATGTCCACACATTACTAATGGAAACTGCTAATAGCTCATAAGTTGTAAAATTTTTTAGTTATAATGATATTTAAAGACTGTTTTATAGTTAATAAAACATTAACTTTTTAGTTTCATGGAATTAAAAAAAAAATAGACTGATTTAATTTCTTTTCGACATTGAAGATTCTGACTATTTTAAACAAAGAATATTATGTTTAAATAATATATAGTATAGCTCATTTTTAAAAATTTCCAAAAATTTAGCTATTTGAATTCACAAATTTGTTTTAAAATTTAAGCTAATTTTCTTTTGTTTTATAAGTTTCTTTGATGTCACATATTTTTCTATGGGTACAAAATCCATTTGATTCTAGTAATATAAAAAGTTTTTATTTTAATAATTTTAATAAATTATGTGTTTTATACATTAATAGAATTTAAAATGTTATCCAGAAGGTAAAAGAAGTAATTTCAGAAAATTTATGATAGCTAATTTATTCAGCAATGAAACTAATACTTAGGAATATTTTCAATGTTTTAGAAGCTTATTAAAATTTAAGTTTTATTGCCTTTAATTTTATCAGGTTATTTTTGTGGATTGGTACTCAGTTTGATAGTGTTACAGCTTTAACTTTGAAGGGAAAATGTCAAGGTATATCTGTATGGGAAATGGAAACTTCAATTTTTATAGCTGTCAGCTTCATTGATAAAAATTTTGTTGAAATTTTGAGATTTTCTACTTGTAAGTAGGATTTTTAATATTTGTGTGAAGAGAAATACAAATTATAATCTGTTTTTAATGTAGTAAAATAAGCATATATATATATATATATATAAATAAATAATTTTGCTGTATAGCCTTTAAAATATTTAATAATACAGCACCAGGTAGGAAAAACCCAACGTTTTAGTGATTACTATGCTTAAAATAGGACTAAATGTATGACTGATATAACATTCATTTATTAATTATAAAATATTTTTACTTAAGTTTCAAATTTAATTTAAAATTGCTTCTGCTGATGTTATGAAAATTTTGAAGGAATAATCTTGCTTGCTTCATAACCTTTGTCAATAATATAGGAATTATTGCTACAAAACATACAGAATATATCTTAATGGTTATAAATTGATAAAATAATTATATATATATATATATATATATATATATATATATATATATATATATATATATATATTAAATCATGCTAAAAATTTCTGAAATCAGGACTTTATTGACATGAACTATTTTTACAGCTTTGAGGCTACTAATTAAATTCATTTTTCTAAGTATAGTGTTTTAAGCCAAGTAAAAATGTCTGCACAAAAAAGTCCACTTTTATAATAAGTATTTATTTCTACAAAATTATTTTCCTTTGTTGTATCAAAACTAACAATTACATCACAATTTTCTTTCAAATTTTGAATTAATAATGAGGTAGAACTTATGAAAGTTAAAATTATGATTTTCTATGATAATTACCTCAAAATATTTAATTTTGTATTCATATTGCTATTAAAAGTAATTAGATAACAAATTTTCATATTTAAGAACATTGTAAATTAGTTTTGTTAATATTTCACATATTTTTAAAAGGGACAATATAAAATATATTTAATAATTTTCTACCATTAGTTTTCAGTGTTTTCATAAGTTTTTGTATTCTGTATGTGTAGGAATTATATTACATTGATTTAAATAAAGTTGCAAGACAGTTTAGAATTTTTATTTAATTCAAATTATTTTGGATTGATCA
Organism: Latrodectus elegans; assembly: GCA_030067965.1. NCBI lineage: Eukaryota > Metazoa > Arthropoda > Arachnida > Araneae > Theridiidae > Latrodectus > Latrodectus elegans. Next base: position 102,619,810 of record CM057810.1, read on the forward strand.
ACATTGGTTAAAGTAAGTCTTATAAATGCAGAAGATGCCCAAAAGATTTCTTCTTATACCTCTCTTATTTTGTCAGTTATTGTTATAAAATATGTCATTTGTATTGCCTTGATAGTAAAAATACTTTTCAATTTTATGAAAGAACTTTTGTCAAAAATTATATTTTTGGAAACCACTTTAAATATTTGACATTTTTTGTGAATGTAAATTATCTCATTTCTCAAATTTTGTCCAGGTTGATTGTTGAAAAAAGTTGCCTTTACTCCAATACTAGGCTTGATTCCCATTTTGAGTAAATTTGGCTGAGCTAATTGTAAAATGGTTAGGTAAGAACTCATGGATTTGATTCTGATTTTGGGTGTGCATCCTAATGTGAAAGTGATTATTTAGCAACAAACAAGCTAAAGTGTTTCTCATATTTTTATTCTCTTATTTCAAAATTTTCATTTTATATTGAGTTATAATATTTGGATTATTTACTTTATACTCTTTTTATATTTTTGTCAGTGAAAATTTTTTTCTTATGGATGAGGATATGCAAATTAAGATCTAAGACTTGTTCTTTATCTGTTAAAAAAGATAACATTGTTTAGCATGAAACATCAGTTTCCTTGAATATCAAATTGTTGGTTTTTAGGAAACTGTAACTATATATCTTCTAAAGTTTTCATATCACTATTAAGGAAAAATGTTTTTGACATATTGACAGAATGACTATTGTTTTATTCTTTAACTCAACAGTTAGTGGGCTTTATTCCAACCTTGAGAATAGTTATTATAATTTGAAATCCACTTTAAACTATTTTAGGTATAATTAGCACTTGTGTGCAAAAGTGTTCATTGAATGACCGACAAAATACGCAAACCAAGTTAGAAGATTTCTCAGGGTATTTGTCAAGAATTTGAAATTGCATGAATTTTTTTTTTCAATTCTTTTAAAATGTTTTGAGCAGAAGTATGACTAAATATCTTGTTTATTTGTTTTTGTTGCAACTCAACTACTCATTTTTTTTCCTAAATTCGTACTTAATAATGTGAACGCAAATCTTTATTTTTACAAACATCTCTTATACCAATTAATGTTTCTAAAAATGATCATTTCTACAATTTGTCTAGAATTAATTTACTAAGTTTATTAATGCTTCTTTTCATAAATTATAAAAATTTGGCTCAAAGTTTTTCTATTATCCTTTAGTTTTTAAAATGTTGAACTATTCAATTTTCTTTCCTTTTTATAATTATAAAGGAATTGAAATATTGTTTCGATCATTAAAATTTCATACGTACATACATACCATTTTTTTTTATCTGATATTAGAAAGTTTTGCATAAATTATTAAAGCAAAATATTGTGTTTTGAACAAGTATAATCAATTAGTATTTATCAAATTTTAATCACATATCAGCATTTAAAGCAATATTCTGTTATATTTGAAGTAATATTTTTGTCAAAAGGCTAATACTTTAAAAAAATATGCGAAATGTCAATAATTTTCTATTAAGATCTTATCTGCAATCATTTTATTCTATTTCCAGCAAATAGTGAAATAATAAGTTCTGTGCAGATTATCAGAGGAAAGTTTAATATTGTTAAAAGTTTCCAAGTTGATCAAGATCATTATTTAATTTTTGCAGAGGAAAATAAGGCCATTGTTTATTGGTGGAATGGTAATGATTAAAAATTGTTTTTCTAAATTTTCAAATTTGTCCAAAATTTAATATTTTAAAATTTTTTCAGGAATAAATTACTTAGAACAACAAACTATTGTTTCTTCTTCTCTTGATTACATTGTCGATCTTTCTGTTTTGGTTTTGCCCCACTATATTGCAAATGTTATCATTGCAAAAGAAGTAAGTACAATTTAATTACTAGAAATGTCAATGAACACATCTTTATTAAAGAATGTGTTCAGTGATGTATTTTTAATATATATAAGTATATATTTAATTTTGATAAAAATAAATATTCCGAAAGTTTGTTTCATGTGTTTGCTCACAGGAAATTCCTTTTATTTTGTTAATATTTTTAAATAAGGGTTACTTAAGACAGATAGTGAAAGAAATTTAAGTTGCCTTTTGTTTCTGCAAATTCTTTGTTCTAGAAATTCAGCAAAATTATCACATTTATTGTAAAGAATAAAGTTGTTTAAAATAATACATTTAATGAAATGTTAACAATTTTTATTTTAAAAGATATTTATACAATTGAGTGTACTTAAAACTAAATTGACTAAAAAATTAATTACATTTTTAAATAAAACAAATACATATATATACACATGTAGTTTGAGTATTAAAAATTAGATAATTAAGACATTAAATCTTCAATGTATCTAAGAAATTTTCAATAAATTTCCTTATATTAAGATGAGGTAGTTAAAATTCCTTTATATTGGTTGAAGTTCAGTTTTTATATTATGTTAAAGATTAATGTCAATCTAGATTAAGTCAAACAAATATTAGATTACCAATCCTTTTAAACTTCTAAATCAAATGAAACATACAAATTCATGTATTCAATGTACATTAATGAGTTTAATTTATCTGTTTCATTTATCTCCAATAAATAAAATATTTGCAATATAAGTCAAATATTTATTGTATTTATTTACTTATTTTGTCTTTTACAATCACACACTAATTTTTCTAATTTGTTCATTCATTTTTGAGAGGATATTTTTTGTCAATTTAATTCATAATTCTTCATAAAAAAATGTCAATGAAAAAATTGTTGTTTGAAAATAATAGCAAAAGCAATCTGTAAAGCATTAAATATTAAAGTACTTGTGAACTTTAAATAGTTTCTATGATTTAGAAGTATTTTAAATAAGATCATGCATTAAAATTTCATGATTTTTTTATAGAACAGATTACCATTGGTCTATAAAAGAAACATTTTTTTATTCATAAAGACTAAACAGAATCTTATTTGAACTCATCATGAGGAAAGTTAATATGTGATCAGATTTTCTCCATTCGGCAGAGTTTTTTTTTTTGTGACATACATTTTTTAATGTTCTAAAAGAATTGATATGTAAGAAACACTTAATGATAAACATTTAGTTAACTCTAAAAAGTTGCAAAGTATAGCAGAAAATCAAAATATGCATTAAGAATGTTCCTGTATGACAGCAGTCAGCCAGCATACTAGGTCTCCTCTTACTCTTTTCCATGGTGAGAGATCTGCTGATGAGAATGCTCATCAGAGATAGCACTTAGAGTTTCTGGGAAAAAGTCTAAATGGAAGTCCAAAATGGTGAATATTTAAAACTTGTTTCAGCTTATTTTTTTGTATGAAGTCAAAAGATTACTATTTCCTTATAATTTTCTTCTTTATTATAGCTAAGAAATCTACAGCACAAATATTTTTGAATTTCCATGCTCAGTTTAAAAATAGATTCAACAGTTACACAAAATATTCATCATTGCATGATGAATATTTTGCGGAACTGTTTTGATTTCCAATCCTATAAATATTCCTTCCTTCATCCATAGATTTTACAAAATTTTCATCAGCCCAGTTTTATATGTAAGAGCACCTTTTCTGGAATGACATGGAGTAAGAGATCTACCTTAAGCCCACTATTTCTTCATATAAGGAGACTCCTCATTCCTGATATCTAATTCACACAAACAATTTTGTGTATGCAAGTTGCAAAGTTAATGATAAAGCTATTACTTTTGAGTCATCACATGTTTTCTAGCTATATTTAGTGTACCAAATTTTTCCTAGTAATTTCATATTTTCAGGTTTTTATATCACTATTATTTATGACTGGTGTTGCTGGTGATTCATATCTATTATTCAGTAATAATTTCGATGAGTCTATGAACAATCACCACTCATGTGACTGAAGTTGATATTCAAGAATCTCCATTACTGAGCAAACATTATTACAAAACATTGTCTATTTTAGTGAAATAGTCTTTAAAATCATTATATCAATTACGATAAAAACATGGCAATGCTTTTAAGTGGATTTCAACCTTTGCGCGTGAAGCTCCTCTGACAAATTTAAACCCCTTATTATTAAGTCGTTAAAATCTTTTTGAGATAGAAAATGAAACTATGATGAACTATTTACTTCAAAGGAGGGTTACTTCTCCCCTTTCCTTTGTCTTCAATGTGAACTTAATCAGGGTGGTAGTTATGATCATAAAATCTGGCCATCTTAGTACAGGATGCACTTCATTATGAGGAAGAGGTATCATTGTTACTTTATTGTGTACATTTTGTTTAGGACGTTATTCCTCTACTGTTTGCCGAGCTGGCAACCTAATGGTTAGCATATTTGCCTTCAGTTCAACAGCTTGTGGGTTCAAATCCCCTCTTAGACATGGATGTTTGTAGTGTTTTGGAATCCACTTTAAACCGTAGGTACCAGTCTAATTAGCCCTCGTGTGCAAAAAATGTCCGTTGAGCAGCAAACAAACAAACCAAACCTCTAATGTTTGTTATGTAGAAGTAACAGTCTGTTTGAATGGTCTTTCTATTCCTTCCAAATGCTAGGTACTGAAAACAGAATATGATTACTATTTTTCCATCCCACCATAAGCCTAATATATGTATTTCACAACATGTATCTAGGTCCCAGTCTTTATCAAAATTGCCAGCTGTACCGCTGAAATTTAATTCATTATATTTTCAAAAGTGCTGCAAAGTTTAGTCTGAGACTTGGATGTCATTTTTCTACAGATGTAATAGCAGTTTTTTGTAGGTTTAAATACTTTTTCTTTGTATAATGAAAAATTTATAAAACTTTAATAAAAATGATAAAAAATACAACAGAAATAAAAACACCAACCAGGCCTTACCTATTGCCAGGCTCACTACTATTTCAACACTGACTACTGGTATTTTCTAACTAAAACAAGGAAATACCTAACATTTAAAAGACGAATAGGCAAAACTGTACTTAGAACGTATTTTGAAATAAGTGTTGGTCTACTTGCTACTAAATTATTCTAAATAAATTTATCCTTAATTTCTAAGAATTGAAGAAAAATGTAAAGAACATTTACAAAAAACTGCCTATTGAAAGAATCTGATTACATATTTGGATTCAATATGTAATTATATGAGAATTACTATTTAATTTTCTTGTGAAAAAATCATGTTGACAGATGTTATCTGTGCTGCATGAATCTAATAAAAAAAAAGAGCTAATAAGAAAGAATCTTTTTGAAAGAGAATGTCATGAAACAAAAATAAAGCTTGCAGTGTTTCACGGGAAAAATTTTTTTTTCTCATTTGATTCAAATTTTTGATTAAAAATAAAATGTGATTATTTCAACAAAATTAGTTTTCAAATTAGACTACTGTAATAATTAACAATGTCTTCAAATCTTTAAAATATACATTTATAGATTTTTTATTTTAAAATGAAAAGTTTTGCTTTAGCACAATACTATTTCTAACTTAAATTTAAAAATTACTGTAAATTTAATCAATCAAAATAAAATTCATTTGAATGAATGCTTTGAAACATGTTTGTTTAAATATGTATTTTTAGAACATGTTGGAGTACTTTGCTCAACAAACGTCAGTTATTTTCACAAAGGTTGCTTCAATCAAAATTGCAGAAACTAAGAGAATTAAAAAAATCATATATTGGAAGAGTAAACAAGATCTCCTTGTATTGCCAGTATTTCAAGATAGTTCACCACCTCTTGTATACAAATTTGAATTTGTTTCCAGAAATTTAAGTAAAGTCATTATTTTCCTTTTATGTAACATTGTGAAAATTATATTGGTTTTTATTATTTTTAAGATGTGTAAAAAAGGCTTTTAATGGAAGTGATATCTCATTTTTATATTAATGTCATTTCTCTCTAAATGCTAAACCTTAATCAAATTATTAAAAATATCTTTAATAGACTTAAAAATTAACATGTAGCTTCTTATGATATTATCAGACATTTTTTTTAAATAGAAAAATGAAAGTAAAAAATACATTTAAAATTTGGAATTTAAAATTTAGATTTTCTAATTTTGAATATCTGTAGAAGATGATTTAATCACACTTAGATTGTTAAAATCAATTTGTTTATAGAATGGATTTTAAGCTTTTAATTTGCTTAAAAATTCTATTTCCACAGAGTATATTTTAGCTATGAATTTAATCCATTTCTTTTCTACTTCAAAATTTTTTCATATTTTGTTACATCATATTATCATATAAATTAAATTTTATTATAATTTTATGTTTTCTAATGTATTTAAGATGAAAATACGTTAATCTTTTTTATTATTGTATAACTTCTAAGTAAGAATTTTGCTTCTGTATCTGTTGTAAAATGTATTGAAAATAATTTAGTTATATTTTTTATTTGAAAAACTTCTGGTATTATAAGTGATGTCTATTTAAATTCATAAAGCTTATAATTCATAAATTTTGTTGATTTATTTTTGTAGCTTCTGACATTGAATATTCTGCCTTAGAAAAATGCTCTTCAGATATTGAACCTCACTTTGATCGGATAAATGATGATATTAATTATGTTTACAATAATTTAAGCAATATCTGGATGCTGGGAAATTCTTCTGCTCCACCTTTTGTGAGTATTAAGGGTAAGAATATTCTAAAATTTTATGAACAGAAATTCTATTGGATTGCTTATTACTAGTTCCATATTTTAGATTTAATTAGATTGGTAAATGTTTAGAAATTTAAAATGATTTCTTCTGGGAAAAATTTATATTTGTTTGAAATATTATTTCTGAGTCTTGCATTTCCATTTTTTTAGCTGAAGCAACTGCAGTTATATTAATTATCAATGTAATGTAGATGTTTTCTTGATAGTGTAGTTGTGTCACCAAAAATTGCTGATTAGGAATTTGCTTTCATATTCAATTAATCGACCTATTATGCAAATGTACTGAATAGTATCTATTTACAGTGATCATTAAGTGAACTTCAAATGTCTACCTTCATAGTTATTTAGTTTGATTTGTCTTTTGACATTTTTCTTAAATTCCTTTAATCCTAATTTTTCTTCAATCCTAAGTTTTCATTATCCACAATTGTCTAATCATCTCAATCCTGATATTGAATCCTAAAATTCTGTAATCTTTTTTTAATTGTCTTTTGATTAAATTAGTTTTAGTTAGAAAAGGAAAAACAAACAAGCTTATTTAATTACAATAATTGATATAAATTTTGAGGGTCATATTTTAAAATGTATTTTATTTTACTTATGTTATTTAATCTTTTTTAAAATCATTTATTTATATATTTAAATTGGTTTTAAGGTGCTATTAAATTTTTATTTAACAAATATTAGATGAGTTTTTTGTAATCTGAAAGATAATGTTGTATTTATAGAAGTTGTTTAATTTAAAATTGACTTCCCTCTAGTTTCTTTTGTTTCACCATTTTTATTAGTTTCATGATCAATCATTTTATAATTTTTTTTTTTTAATTTTCAAAAAAATTTGTTGCAAGTAAACTTTTCTATTCAGTAAAAATTTTACTGCTGGTTGAAATGTAAACTTTAGTTAAGCCATCATTTTTTTTCCATAGCTTTGAAATTTTTATTTAAATCAGTGGATGGAATTAACTATAATTAAAATTATAAATTTTCCTCTGAAATACACAGAACTAACAGCGAAGCTGGCAGCCAGGGTTAGCAGTCTTGCCTTTGGTTCAAAAGTTCGTGGGTTTGAATCCCACCTTGGGCATGGATGTTCGTAGTGTTTCAAAATCCACTTTAAAAAGTAGGGCCTGATCTAACTAGTCCTTGTATGCAAAAAATGACCATTGAGCGACAAACAAACCAAATAATGCACTAACAAAATATGAAATGAAAAATTAGACTAAGCATATTTAATGTTACTAGATTTGATACAAAAACAGATAAGAAAAACTATAATAAATTTTTATAAAAGACAGAATTCAAAGTTTTTAACTGCCAGTTAATTGTTATCGAGTATAAATCGAGCATATTAAAATATTGCTCTCTATTATATATCAAAGATAACTCTTACATTAAAACAATGTTTGGTAAGTTATGGAATTACTGTATTCTTCCATTTGTTTTATATATACTTTCTTTTGATAGATTTTAATGTATATTTTTTAATTATTAAATAAAACAGTTTAAACAACTAAATTTGAACTATATTTTTCAAATTGAAATATCATATGAAAATGTGAATATTTGGGAAAATTTCATGCATGGTATATATCTAAGTCAATGTTAGATGAATCTGGAAAAATTAAAACTGTTTAATGTGAATATTGATTTTCTTGTGATTTTGATTTATTGTGAAATATTTATTGCATATAAAACAAACACACACGCTCACATGCACACAAACACAAAGACATAAACACCACATGCTTTTGACACTGACGTTAAACAGGCAATCACAGTGCAGTGAAGTTCATATGAAAGCTGTGAAGTCTTCCAAAAGAGCATTGCAATTGCTGGCTTAATGTAGAAATGGAGAGATTTATATGAGAATCTGTAGGGCCACCTCAATGGGGTTGTTCGTGGCATGAATCATCAGTGCATAAACAATGGCATCTGACAACCAGCATTGGCTGAACAACCCAGTGAACTTCAGTAATCTGATTATCTTGCTGCAACTCTCACATCAGTCTGCTTTGTGAAAGGCAGTTATTTTTGCTTTTGATAGGTGGACACACTATTGTGATTGGTCTGTATTATATATATATATCATATTTGTCCTATAAAGGTAGACATTCAATAGTCTTAAAATATTACTTAAGGCAGAAAAATGCAAATGTCAAATAATTATATAGGCTTTTATTTTCGAGGAACATTTGTTTTTAAAATAAACCCCATTAATTTTCATCCAACATTTATAAAATAAGAACTTAATTATGCATATTAAGAATCTAATTTTAATTTTTAACCTATGATATTTATATTTTAGGATCTATATTTTCAAATAGTACTGTTTTGATACAGCAAGTGTCTTTTACAAGTTCAAAATCAGTTTCTAAATTAGGGCCAGTTTTGGAGTTATATGAAAAATTACATAAAAAGGTAAAGGATTTGAAATCCATGCTTGAAAAAGTTGTTTTGCGAAATGGATCTACTACAATAAAAGGTTTGCTATTTTACATGTTTCATAATACTTCTAATGTTTTTTTACATTTATGTAATTATAAGGTAGTATACTTGTTAAATTGATTCAAATGAAGTAATGAAGTAATTTTCTAAGTAAAAAAACTACTAGCAAATTTACTTCAACTGTTAATCAATTGTAAAATATAAAAATTAAAAACAAACCTATTTTAAATGTAATTTTAGTTTTTACAATACTATAATGTATATATATATTAAAAATAGGTTTAAAAATATTTCACTTTAAGTTAGAGATGTTATTAAAAAACTACCTTAAAAAATTTCAAATTTTATTAAAAGTTTTGTGATTTCTTTTTTATAAATATATTTACAATGCTTATATGTATATATATGTGTGTGTGTGTATATATATATATATATATATATATATATATATATATATATATATATATATATATATATATATATAATAACAGTTGAGAAATATTGCACATTTGTTTGTGAATAATATATCTTTACAAAAAAATTGTTTTGTGGCATTTGCCTTGAATATGCATATGTTTGATATTGAAAAAAAGGCAATTTCAGTAAAAAACAAAACAGTCTGAGCGAAATTTTAAAACTTTCCCAAAACAACAACATTTTGTTGAAGAGGTTTGAAATTACTAATCATGATGAGGATTTAAGTTACATAATTATATGGCAGAATGATATACTGTATTTTCCTGTATATAATCCACAGCCATGTATCTACTAGACATTTTTCTTAGTAAAAGAAAAAAATTGTTGCATAATTTGCAACTGTGTATAATCCGCAGCAATTTATTTGGCAAATAGTCAAAAATGTATATTTCTGACAATGTGGGTGTCACATAAAATAAAAAATGTGCAGTGTAATTAAAAATATAATAAATTTTATAGAAAAAACTTCTATTCAAACATCTTTTTCATAATAAATCTCACTACAAAATGTGATAAATTGAGATGAAAGCACAAGATTGATCAAGAGTGATAATTTATAGAAGCTAGAAAAACTTTGAAAACAAGGTTAGCTATATATTTAAAAAATGTTGTGTTAATAATTAAATGAAAGAAAGATTATTTTTGAGTTGCACATTGGATACATTTTCTTTCATATCAAACATTCTTTGTTTTTATCTGGCTTTAATATATTTGTCGCCCTTTTTTTATTCGCCTTCTCTATAGCTTTCAGTTTAAAATTTTCTTCATAACTTAAAAGTTTTTTCTTCCACATGATATGAAAATTTGAATATTTTCAGAATGAAGTAACTTGGGTCAGAATAAAATTCAAAATAATGGTTGCAATTGTTTGTACAACTATATTATCTTTTTGATGAGCTGGATTCATTTTTGAACTCAATTAAACAAAGTTGATTCTTGATAAAATAAGTTAGTTAAATTGTGGGGTCATCTATTTTTTATTTTAAATATAAACATTTTTTTAATGTAATTTTTTTGATTGAAAATGCTTTTTTATCAGATTATCTGTGATGTATAATGTGCACAAAAATTGGAAACTTTTTCCCATATAATCAGTGGATTATGTACAGTAAAATAGGGTGATTAATAAAAACAATAAAAAGTATATAAAATTTAATTGACAATTTCATGTTAAAAAAGCCATTAAAATTTCAGAGTCATTAAAAATTAATGTTTTTTTTAAATAGCAATATTGTCAGAAAATTATAATTTATAATATAAGTATGGTTATTTCTTGTTAACTAATCTATACTTTGGTAGCTACTATGACTTTCATTTCAAAGCAATCCATGCTGTGTCTTCTGTTTGATAGTTTGTGCATACAAGTCCCACACATCTTTGGCAGGGATGTTTGTAGAAGTTTGGAATTCACTTTAAAACATAGGTCTATATCTAATTAGCATTCAATAGCAAAAAATGACTATATAGTAACAAACAAAAAGTTTTAAAATGGAATTGTTTCAAACATTTGCTACCATATTAGTTTACAAATTCTTAAATTGTTTGTATTTTGCATATGGTTTATAGAATAAAGATGTTATGCAGGTTTCACATAAAATAGAATTTTCTTCTAAAGGTAGATTCAAGTTCGTTAAGGAATATGACTTTTGTAACTATAAAATGCATTTAAATGAAATTTTTTTGTTGTAAATCATTCATTATTTTGAGATTTCCTATTATATATAAATTTAACTTGTTACACTCTAAAAAAAATTCAACTCTTCAATATTTTAGTAATTTTTTATGGAAAATTTAAATTTTAATATTTGATATGTAGCTAGTACCACTTCTCCAAAGTTTTCAAACTCTTTGTCAAACAATTTGGGATATTTAAATTGTTGGCTATTGTAAAGTTTTTGGAAACTTTTAAAATATAAAAATATTTATTATGTATTCAAAAAAAATTTTTTAATTATTTACGTGTCCAGAATTAAAAGAAAAATTTTATATTATAAGTAAATTTTACATTCTTGTTAATATAAAATTATTAGACAGGTTTTGTATTATGAAAATTTTTTTTTTTTAAATTTTTGTAAGAACTGATTTGTTAAAGCATATTTTATACTTCCTATTGGTTTCATTATAAAATTTCTTTATTAGAATATTTTTATGTATTAGATATTCAATAATATCAGGTGCAATGAGAGAGGAAACTTAAAAATCAATTAATAGTTAAATTATCTTTAACATAAGAACATTTATGAACCTAAAATAAAAAGTCAAAAATTATTTTTAAGTAAGAGTTTTAATAATTTTTATATTTACATAAATTTTATGTTCCATAAGTTAATATATTTTGAATGTGTGTGTGTTTTTTCATTCCTATTTCTCTATAAAAAATTGAATCATACTTTTTAATGTAGTTAAATTATATGTTTTAGGAAGTATTCATTTCAAAGATGTTGTAAAAACTATGACAGGAAAAATGAAGCATCTGAAAAATGTTGAATTAAATACCATTAAAAGTTCTTCTTTCTATTCTGTTCTCAAAACCAAAGGAAATCAAGTATTATCCTCTGTAAGTCTTGAAAATGGAAATTTTCTCTCAGTGAATACATCTCTTCTGAATAATAAACTTGTTAAAGGTGAATAATTATTTATAAAAAATTAAGCTTTTATAAGTTTGAATTCTTAATACTCTTGTAATCTCTTAATGGATATTTTATTTTTATTATTTCACTCCTAATATTGCTATAAAGAATGGTGTTAGTGAATGTATCCAAAAAAATAAAGTGTAATGAAAAAAATAAAAATAAGCTAAATGGTAAAATTTATTAGTAATTTGTTTATTTTTCTGATGAAAACTTATCTATACTAATGAATTTTTATTATTTACTCTGAATATTTTAGCCATTAAATAAATTAACCATAAATGTTTTTTTGTTTGGAAGAAAAGTTTTCAACTTTTTAATATTTTTTTGTAGCTGAATATTTTATATTTATTTTTTAAGTAATATTTATAAAACTTTCAGTTAGAACAGTAAGCAAAATTTTCTTTTAATTATGGATTAAGTTGATGTTTTAACATCTTGTGAATGCATTAACTCTTGTAAACTTTTTAAGCCTTCTATTTACTTATAAACTATTTCTTAATCCAACATTATAGCTGTTGATCAAAATGAATTCATATAAAAGTTCAGACTTCTCTCATTTAAATGTTCATAAATGTTTTAATTTATGTATCAATTACAATCTTAATATTATCGATAAGTTATATATATTATTGTAAATATAATTTATATCAGCTGGATAATTTTTTGAATTTTGAGAATTATATTAATAATGTTGTGAACAGTTTACACTTAACAAACTTTTTAATAAATTTATACAAAAGATGAAACCTATAAAGTACTTATCAATCCTAATGTTTATCTTTTCAGAGTATTTATTTTTGGGGGCTGGACATCAGAACATAAGTGGAAATTTCCATTTCTCAAATCTATTTGTAAAAGATATGAATAGCTCTATATTGAACAATGTACCATGGGATAACTTTTTCCTTTTATCAACTACAGAGAATATCAAAAGTGAGAAGAATTTTATAAACATGTCATGTAAAATAATTTCAACTAAAGGTCTTATTAATAAAGTAAGTTATATTGTTTATGATGGAGCTCTTTTGTATTAACAATAATATATATTATAATATACATACTTTTTATTTCAGGTAAACATTAATGACTTATCCAGATATATTGTGAGAAAAGATACAGATTTTTTGGTTAATTTGAATTTTAGTTCAAGCATAAATATTGTAGGCAATTTATCAATTAGTTATTTTAACAAGAACAGCATTTCTAAACTAATTTCATTTTCCGTGAAAAGAAATGGAGCTGAAATCATAGATGGTAAATATTTTTAATCAATAGTTATGTTTACATTATTTTTTCTTAATCTTTTTTAGATTTCATGCTGAATATATTCTATTCTTATTGTAGTAGATATTAAAAATAATCATGCATATGTATACTATGTTGGAGAGGAGGAAACATTGAGCCAGTATTTTTTTGAAAATGTTAAAAAGCTTAGGCTGTTTACTTTCTGCCATCTAGAAGCCAGCCTTAACTCTTTCTGTATATTTTCTCAACTTGTGCCATTTATCAATTTGAGAGTTTAAGGTGTGATTCTTAAAAAATTCTTAACATTATTTGTTAAACTCAAGCAAAGATTTTTAAGTATAACATCTTGTTGTTCATGTTAGTTAATAAGTATACATTCCAAGGTATATTTTGATACTGTATCGTGTTCAGCCTAACAGCTTACAGCTTTTATAAGGTATTTTTTAAACTCACTGCATAAATTACCTTTTGGTAGTACTATTATTTTTTTTATAAAAAATGGGTAATAGTCAAATGTCCTAGGGAAAGATTTAGCAAACTTCAAAGCACTTGCCACAAACATGCATACAGAAGTGCAATTTCCACGATATGTTGACTGAGCTATCAACTGAGTGTTTAGAGCTCTGGCTTTTGATTGAATAGCTCAGGAGTTCATAGTTGAACTCCTGTGTGAATGTTCATTATGATTTGGAATTCACTTCAAATTTTATGTCCTGGCCCAATTAGCAATCATATGCAATAAGTGATTATAAAATGTTAATTAAACTGTCTCCCAATAAATCTCCAAAAATATGTTACTCAACAGTGACTGGGACCTTTTGAAGAGTATTGTCCTATCATTAGTCATTTGAATATGTGTTTTTCACTGAAGTATGTGTGTCGGACAATGCAATCAATTATAGTATTCTCAATAAATCTCATTTTTTCTAGCACATGATATTACTGATCATTGATATATTTTCTAACAATTATTACAAGAAAAAAATAGTAGTTATTATGCCAAACTGTCACCTAAATGGATAAAGCTGTGTTTTTTGACTCGACAGCTCTTGTATTTGAATCCCATCTCAGGCTTGAGGGTTTGTAGAAATTTAAAATCCACTTTAAACTATTGATTCTGGTCTGACTATCCTTAGTGTGTAGAAAATTACTTTTGAAACACAAATTTAATCAGAAACTATTATGCAACTTTAAATAGGAAGTATTCTGATTGTCTTTGTCAAAATGTTTTTGTATTTTCAAAGCCTTTTAACACTCATTAAAATATTCATAAAAGCTTTGCATATTCATTATTACTCATCCAATAAATTCTAATATGACAACATATTTTGTGCATGAATACACTGTTTTAATAGGATGCTTAATCAAATGTAGTCAAAATTTTATGAATTGTTTAAAAAAATATGAAGATTTTCCCTTAATATCCAATTTCTAGATCTTGACTCTTATTAAAATTTGTAGGAATATCTTGATTATAGTGCATCAAATACATACATTGCTTTGCATAGGTATATGTTATTGAATTTTTAAGATTAAATTATATTTTTTAAATCATAAATTTGTTTAAGTTATCCTATGCTGTATGTCATAATATGCAACTTAATAAATATTAAATAAAGCAAAATTTGATTAAAATATCTATATATTGAGTAGAATGGTTATTTACATCCTAAAATTTAAATTGTTAGGTTTCTATTTCATTTATCCACATCAATTCTTAATATATAATTTGCATTTTAGTATAATAGCTTTAGTAGTTATATTTTAATCTTTATTAAAATCTTAAATTCCATGTAACATCTGTTAATTTCAGTACTTTTTAGTTGTTAAAAACAATCTTTCAAAATATACCATTCTTCATTAATCTAATATTGTTTTATGTTACTACTTTGATTTTATACTTTAACAATTTTATAATTTTATGCTGAAACTTGACTGTTGAATATATTTTCAGTAAAATATGTAATATATTCACCTTTTTGATATTTAATAATCAATCTGAACCAATTTTTATTTTTTTAAATTAAAGTTTGTTAATGGTTGATTCATCCAATGAAAAAAACAAAAATCCTAATGAGTTCCATAAACTTTAATATAATATACTCCATAACTGCCAGCTGAACTGTTTAATGTTGAGAAAGTTCATTTATGTTTTATTAGGTGTTATCAGTTTTTAGAGTTTATTGTATTCGAAATATATTTTAACAAATGTCTTGCAAGTTGAATTACAACATGCAAAAAGAACAATTAAATGTAAAAGTTAAAGAAAAAATTACTTTTAAAAATAAATCAAAACAAACTTATGTGATGAAGCTAGGGAAAGATTTGTTTTCTATTCTTAATTCAACAATACACATTTAATTTCCTTATCATTTATGAATAGTGAAAATGTTTCAGAATCCATTTTAAACTGTAAATCTTAATCAGTTTCACTCTCTTGTACAAAAAAATTAGTGTAGAGTCACAACCTGCTTAATATATTAAATTGCACAAAAAGTGAATGTCAAAAGCAGCAAACTAAATTTATTCTAATGTTTATTTTTTAAGACATCTATTAAATTAATATTTAATTTTTAATTATAATTTGTCTTAATTTAAAGATATATCATATTTATACAGTTAAAATATTTTTCAATATTCAAACCATTTCCAAAGGTATAATCATTTTTTTAAAAAGGGAGTTTTCTTGATACTCATATAAAGATGATTCATATTTTATGTAAATTATCTTTATTTGATACATAAAGGAATTTCTCTATTTTTATAATTAGAAGAATAAGTTAATATAAATCTAACTTTATATAAATAGATCCTAATCTAAATTCATGTGTAAAAATTATTCAAACCAAATGTATTGTGCACATTAATGTTCAAATTTAAAAATGTTTTTTTTCTCTCTCTCTTTAAAAAATTTAAAGTAATTTAAATTTCTGAAAGTATTTCAAAATAAAAAAGCAATATTTACACATTTTTTTCATTAGTTAAGTTTTAGTTACTGAAATATTAAATATGTGATTATTTTGCATATTTTAATTATTTTCTTTTAAAACCTTATAAAGGAAGCATTTTATTAGATTAAATAAATACCATTATACTTATTTATATATGAAAGAATTGTATAAATATTAAAGTGTTATATATAATAATATTTTATATATATATATATATATATATATATATATATATATATATATATATATATATATATATATATATATATATATATATATATATATATATATATATATATATATATATATATATATATATATATATATATATATATATATATATATATATATATATATATATATATATATATATATATCTATATATATATATATATATATATATATATATATATATATATCTATATATATATATATATATATATAATGAATATTAAATTCTCCCTTTCTTAATCACATTTTATCATATTTAATAAATTTTTTCATTTGTTAATTTTTAAATAAACAGGTCTGAAATATTGAGTACCATATATGGTTTCATTTAGTTGATTATCTATTTAATGTATTTCCTCTGATAAGACTACTTAATATTAAATTTTCATTATATTTTACCTGTGATTAGTATTATATAAATAAATTCTGTTTAGATTTTTATGGTTATTCTTTTAGGCATGAAAGAATTTCATGAAGCTGTCATTATCAAAGATGATTTTTATACTTTGGGATTTATAAATGATTTCAATCTTAGTAATGTGTTAACCCTTAATACATGTCAAGATATTCAAGGAAGTTTGTATTTTTCATCTGTTACTTTTCAAAACGTTAATACAAATGCTCTAAACAATATTGATTTGAGTAAAGCAGCAGTATTGAAATCAAATAATTATACTATGTTATCAAAATTGAATTTCTTGGATACAATCATTGTTTCTGATATAAAAATGGAGAATGAAGCTACAATTAATTCATTATGTTTATCAGAAGAATGGAATTGTATTTTAAAGAAAAATACTTCTTATTTCACCTATGAATTTGTTTTTAACAATATCGCTGTTGAGAATCTTGAAATTGAAGATGTAATTATAAAGAATATTCTTATTAATTTGGAAAATAATGCTTGGTTCAAGTACAAACCTCAGGTAAATAGATTTTGTTTCTGTTTTAAAATTTTCGTTTTTCCATTTTCTTTAAAACTGATAAATTTGAATTAATTTAAATGTATATTAAATTTTTTTTAAAAATGGCAATAGTAACAATTTGTCAACAGTTTCTTTATTAGTGGAAATCTGTAATATAATATCTACTGTGCTTGCTTTTTCTAATTTTTTGTCGTTAATAATAAAAATTAACTTCTTAAAGCTAATTTTAAATGTGAGTTTTGTTTCATTTTTCCTGCTGAAATTTATAAAGAATATTCCTGAGTTTGAGTGTATTTTTCCTACAAATTCTGAAATGATTACTCTTTTTCTTTTATGAAGCAAAAATATTAGCTGCTTTGATAATTCTCTTATTCAAACATTTCTTTTATATAATTTTCTTTTATTTGAAAAACTTTCATAACTTTGAAGTTATAAAGCAAGAGAGAACTTTTTACTTATAAATTTTTTTATTGTGTGCTTATTTGAATTATATATAAGTATACACTATTTTTTCTTAAGATAATCTGCTATTTAAGTGCACAAAAAACGTTTTTTTAAAGAATAATTATCAATGGTTTCATATCAAAAAAGTTTTTGAAGCTAAAAATTGTCTTGCAAAATTTTTCACTATAAATTAACCTTTTTGTTTAAAGGAAGATTTTTAAGATTGTTTGATTGTGAAATATAGCTCTTGCATTGTTATTTTAGAAATGATGCGTATCTTAATATTGGATTAAAGTGAATTTTTATCAATATTCTTATTCAATTTACTATTTCAATTGGATTTCATTGAAAAATATTTCCTTGTTTTGTTTTTATTTTATGCATGTATTTTTAATTAGATACTTTTATACTAATCCATTTAATATTAAACTTTTCTTTGTTTGCTATTTGAATTATATATAAGTATGTACTCTTTTTTCCTAGAATAATTTTTGATATATTAAATATCATACATGTTGAAGGATTTAAACAATTTTCAACAGAATTCATATTTGAAAATCATGAGTTTACCTTCAAAGCACAAATTCACACATACGAAATTTATGCATGAAAATGAAACTTGTTTGATAATATAGTCTTAAAACAACCAAAAAATAGTTTCTAATATTTAAAGTTCTTTAGTATTAAATTTGTCTATATGACTTTATTTTATTATTAAAAGTGAATTAGTTCTTAGTATATTTAATAAATTAATATATATTTGTCAGTATTTGGAATCACTTTTTGAAACTTTTAAATTGAAATTTGTTCATAACAAAATTTCTATAAATTTGCGTTAAGCTGGTAAGTAAATTAGTTGTAATTTTGCTGAAGTGTAAAACATTAAAAGTTAAAGATGAAATCAATTATAGCCTGTGTATCAAAAATCTCCTTAACTTTAAATATTTTTGTATCACTACTGTAGCAGATATATCAAATATTTAAAATGAGTATTCTTTTATCCTATAAGTAAGTATAAAAGTGTTTCATATTTTTAAATTTCATTTGTAAATTTTTAGCATCTGTTCAGTTAAAATTTTTATATTGATTTCAATTTATAGATGAATATTAATTTTATATTAATATTTCTGTCAAGTATTTAACAATCATAAATTATTTGATATGACTTTATTTCCTTTTAGAATGTATCTCTTGGCACTCTTGAATTATTTGAAGCTCAAGATATGTTGGTAAAATCTATCAATGATATTGCTTTGACTGATATAATATTATCAAATGCAAGTGATTTTATTAATTCATCGAAGATATTTCATGATGTTCAAGTGGAATCCATGAAAATACTTTTGGGGACGACCATGAATGACATAGATTTTCATTCAGAATTAATGGTAAGGTATTAATTATTTTAATTTTCTCTAAATTTATTTTGCAATAAAATGTTCTTAATTTTAAACTTTTAAATACATTTCATTTTTCTATTAAGTATTGTAAACAGAATATAAGCTTTGATGATTGTGACTGGTATGATTAAAGTTAAGAAAGCTTTTAAAATATGAAATATTACTGAATTAAGGTATTACAATTAGAGTGAAAGAAAAATTAGTTACTTATTGCAGAAATAATGATAGTAAAATTCTTACTGATGCTAATGCTATTTCAAATAAATGAGTGGAATGTGTTAGCAATCTTCTTAATGCTTCCCACAGCTTGTGTAATTAGTGACTTTCCACTGAGACAAACCAGTGTACAGGTGTATTGACCTATTCTGATTGAGATTGAACTGTCTCTTAAATCAGTGAAGATAAATAAAGTTTCAGGTCCTAATCATGTTACCAACTGTATTTCAGAAGTTTTGCAGACATGATATCATCTTATCCATACGGAAGGATGAAAAATTGAAATCAGATTGGATTTGTAAAGTTTTAGGCCTTATTTTTAAAAAGAGTTGCTCCAATTACCAAGGCATTAGCCTGTTCAACACTGTTTACTAAAAAAACTATCCATGAAAAACTATCCATGAAATGAATAGTTTTTCTAAATATCCTGTTTAACAGAATTTCATTTTGGGGTAATGATGCAATTAGTGACTATCAATGTGGTTTCAGGAAGAGAAAATCCATATTTGAACAGGTCTTTAGATTTTTCAAGAATTTAACACAAACTGGAGTCTGGAATTAAATTACATTCTTTTTATTGACTTCAATACAGCCTATGATTATATTGATCATAACTTTTGACTTGTAGCTCTTGTTGAGCTAGGCATACCTAATTAACTTTTAATGCTAATTAAAGCTATTTTGATTGACACAGTTTTTTGTGTAAAATTATATGACTGCTTGACAGAATTTTTTTAAATAAAGAATGGTGTAAGACAAAAATGCTTTTGCTTCCTTGCTGTAGTTCGCATCTCAGGTATCACCAGGGGTGCCATTTACCAAATTTGTGAAACTCCTCACTTATGATATTGTGATCATAACATACATAGGAATACTCTGCTAGAAGCATGTTTTTCCCTTAAGTCATCAGAAAAAAAAACATAATATTAAAGACCAAAACTAAATACATTACTAAAGCTCCAGAGATTTTTAAATTTTTAGAGGTTAGAGATTACAAATTTGAAGTGGTTAATAATTTTTTATATTTAGGCTGAAATATCAATTCTCAAAATGATGTGGGTATTGATACTAAAAGACAAATTTGACAGTTAATCAATGCTTTAATGATTTATGTAGTTTTTAACACCTAAATTAATCAAAAGAAACATTAAAATCACATTATATAAAATACTCATCAGATCAGTCATATCCTCTTCTGGATCTGAAACATGGATGGTTACTTAATTTCAGGCAGAACAGTAGTTATTTTTGAACAAAAAGTTCTGAGAAAAATCTTTGGTGCTGTAAATGAAAATGAAGTCTGGAGAAGTCGACTTGATTTTGTATTGTAAAAATTATTTAAGGGTATAGATATCATCAAATTCATTTAGATAAGTCATATGAAATTTGTGAGTCACATATGCAGAATGGACCCCTTATATTTAACATTTAAAATTTTCAATTGTTCAGGTTGAGATGGATGGACTGTGTAGAGAGGAATTTTAAGATCCTAATAGCGATAACTAGTGAGAAATCAATTGCAAAAATAGATTAGAGTGTAAAAAAGGTTATGGGGAAGGCCTTTGCTCATCAAGGGTTATCCTTGATGTGCGAAGGCCTTCCCCTTAACTTCCATAGAAGAAAAAGAAAAGTCCAGGTGCTAATATAGAAATATGGATAAAGCAATTATCATAGTAGTTAGCATTGCAATCATAAGTCTGTTATATCTAATGAAAAAAGTCTTTACTTACTATATTTAGGATCTGTTTAAACCAATACCTTAATCAAAATTCAGTAGACATTTAAGAAATATTTTAGAGCTTATGATTTAAATGTATTTCAGCATAAGTGTTCAAACCAAAATCTGGGAAAAATTTCAAATTTGCAAAATGTGTAATAGAATTTCTTCATTATAAAGACTTCTTCTACAAGTAAAGCACAAGCCCATTCTATATCAATGTGAAAACCATGGAACATGCAGCTCAGCAACAAACTGCCTACCATTTTACCATTTCTCACTTCATTTTCAATTTTACTGTTATGAAGTGCTGATGTCTGTTTAACACACTTTCATATTACTTGCATGTTTCACACACTGACATTTGTTTTTGAGTGAATTAAATTTATGGAGTGAAATGTGTGATGAACCATGTAATATTTGTCATATTTTAATATCATATCATGATTTTAACAAAGAAAGTTTACATTTTTTTTTAAACCAAATGTTTAACTTTAGTTTATAGGAGGAGCAACCAAACAGAAACCTCGTTGCCTTTTTGAAAGCATTAGCTTTTTAATTTATTTAAATTATGTATTTTTATTGTACAACTTAGAAGTTTGTTTGTATAATTTTTTAATTTAAAATATGAATTTTTAAATTGTGTCTATACAGTGTTTTGTGTTTTATTTTCATTTTAATGTCGCTTGGGTTTTTTTTATAATTTATTAAATAAAAAAAGATTAGTTTTATAAAATTAAAGCTTTAGTGCATCTTGTCCTTCTTAGACCTTCCACCAAAAAAACCCAACCAACCAACTATAGCAGTATGGTGTCTCAATATGCATATTACACTATGTAACATGAATTTGAAGTTTTATTGCTCTTTTTTTAATACTTCTATCAAATTTTTACAGCTTCTTTTGGTTTTTACTGGAATGGTCACAGTACATTCAATTTATTTGCTTTTTCTTATTTTTGATTTCTGTAGTTAAAGAAAGGTTCCCTTGAAGAAGTGCAAAAAAATCGAATTCTAATCAAATCTTTTATGATATCAATGGCAGGCTCTACTTCATTGAAAGATTTTGTTGATTCAGACATTGTTACATGAATATCTCAGTGCTTGGAACAATCAAGTGTTCAAGATGTGCTGTGGTAATAATAATCTCAAGATGGAAATATATATGTATATATTTGATATTAGTAATTATTAGAAAGAAATATTTTTGATTATAGTGTTAAATTAATTGTTTCTTTCATTTGAAGTCCTCTTAGAGACTCATAATATTGCAGCAAACGTAGACCACTGGATAACTTATCAATAAATTAATGTTTCTAGTTGCTGTATTTTATTGTTATATATGCAATTCTTCAATTTCACTACTGCCTACAATAGGTCGAAGTCATCTCTACAAGTTCTTCCCAATAAATTTAATTAGGTGCTATGGTTTGCCAACTGTTAATTTTTAATGTTTCTATGCAATCGAACCATTTTGTCAAGGTATTCTTTTTCTGGTACTTTCTACATTTGCAAGGGTCACCTTTTTAATAGTTTCAAACTTGTCACATATAAAAATGTCCAAGTCAACTGATGCATTAAAATTTAATGATTGGGACAATATTAGGTTATTTATATTCTATAAATTTCACTATACATATATATAATAAAAATTCTCAATCTCATTTTTTCAATCAGGTAAACATTTTTCTCTCTTTCAAAAATTAAGTCTTCATATGTTTTTGTTAATGGGCAGCATGTAATAATTAGCAGATATAATATCAATGTAGTTCTTATTTATATCAAATTATGCAGGATAATTTACAATGCATTTCTTAAAATAAAAGCTGATTGATCTAAGTTAAATTTCTTGGAATTTTTTATAAAGTTTGTAAATTACTGTTTGTGAAAAGTTGGAAAAATTCTTGGAAGTTAGCTTTTGGCTTTAAGTAGAGAAAATATTTTATTAATATATAATAATCTATATTATAAATGTTTAATATTCTAACTGCAGAGAATATACATATTTTATGCATTTTTACTTGTGTAACTTTTGTAAATAAATTTGTATTGAGATTTTTTTTTATTTAATTGAAAGTTAAATCAGTTGGGGCAATCATTGAATCAGCTGGCAGTTTATTTAATTGAAATTTAAAAGTTGTACTTTTAACTAAATTTTTAATGTTACATTCTATTGATTAGTGAAATGAAGTTAGCAATTTTGAGTTTCTAATATAATCAGAAATTTATGATGGACACTTATTTTCATTACTTTTAGGGACTTGCTAAAAACATTTTGTATCTTTTTTTATTCCGATAATAAAAATCTATTCATCGATTTTAAATGGTATGCTTAAACTTTTTAGACAACTTAGGATCACCCAAATTATGTTTCACTGCCAATTACTTATTTTTGATGACATCTCAATTTTGGTTTTTATTAAGATTCAAAAGATAATAGTTTAGGTACAGTGCAGAAAAATATCATTAATTATATTCTATTTTGCTGCTAAAAAAAAAAGAAGAGAAAGAGAGAGAGACCTGCAACAGAAGCATTATTATTGTACTAATTTTTGTCCTTGGAAAAGCTTTTACTATTATTCAGACTGTATCAAAATTATCCTTTTAGTATTTGCAGTTTTATAAAAAAATTTTCATTACAATGTTTTACTATTAATATTATATGTTAATAAGAATATTTGTATAAGCAAGCATTTTTTATATTTTTACCAAATTGGTAGCCAAATGGTTAGAGCTTGTTTCAAGTACCTTTGGCTTAACAATTTGTGGGTTTGAATCCCACTTTGGGCTTGGATATTAGTGGTATGGAATCTACTTAAAACTGAATCCCTGTCCAATTTTCTCTCGTATATGCAAAAAATTACCATTCATCATCAAACCAAACTTTGCTTTAAGTATTCAATGTGCTAATCCTATGACAAGTCTATCTTTTGTAATGAAATTGATAAATTAGATTTATTTATGTGACTACTTAAGCATCTTAAATTTATCATTATGTTTTCTTAATAAAAAAATTTTTTCCATAGAAATTAGTTTCCATTGTGTATTCATACCACACACACACACACACATATATTTGTGTGATCTCTGATGCAAACATTTTATCTGGAGTTATGCACTGATTTTAAGCTTTTGTTATCATGGTATAATAAACCATATTAAAATATATTAGCATTAAAAAGATTTCAGAGCAGTGATATTTTTTTCAATGTTTTACATTGAAATATCAGTTATATGTATAAGTAAATTAAGTAAATATTAGTTTTTTATTTTACAACCCCATACAAATTCATTTATGAAATTAGACTTTGCTAAAACATATGAATACACTTTACTCTTAAACTTTTATGTTTCATAACTAGCTATGCACATAATATTCAGATTAGTAGTAATCTGAGTTGAGTTTATGTATATATATTCTTTCTGCGAGACATCAGAAAAGAAATATTTTTAGAAGTAACATTATCAAAATATTATGGGAACTTCTAAAATTATGCAATTTTTTATACTGGAAAGAAGATTCTCAAAAAGTTTAGAATTCATTAGATGTTTAATTTTAGTAATTAAAATAAATGACTTGAAAGACAATATGTATTTTAGATAACAATAAATGCAGACAAATCAGATTCAGGGTAGACAAATCAGATTAGTGTGTGATATACCATTTTAAAACTAAATTTGTATAAATACATTCATAAATTTATGAATTTTTTAAATTTTATTTTGTAGTCTACTCAAGAAAATATAAATGCAGTGAAATTTACAATAAAGGAAATGTTTGTAAGGGGAAATTTGAGTCTTACTAGTCTCAATAATATAGCAATTTCCGATTTAATGCAAGTTGAAAAATTTCAAGTTTGCCATGGTAAATATTTTATGTTATCTTCATGTAACGATTGTTTAAAGTTACTTTAATATTGAACTTTGTTAAAAATTTGTTGTTATATTTTTTCATAGAAATTTGGTTCAATCTTTGAGAGTTAAATGTGTAAACTATAGTAATTCACATTTTTTCTAACAATTATAATTGAATAATTAAAGCAATTTTCAAATTAAAATACACATGAATTAAATCTGAAATTATAATTAAAACTTTAATTTTTGGGGTAATACAATTTCACTAAATAAAAAGGTATTCATTTTAGACTTTTAAAAAACATTGAATTTTCTATTATTATAATATATTGTAAGACTGCAGGAAAATTTCCTTGTAAATAAATTAAAATACTTATCATAGAAGAAAAAATCATTCAGAAATTTTTGTTGCTAAAACCTTTTTGTCATTAATTATTTTTTGAATTTCAAATAAACCAAAATTTTAATGAATCTAATTATATAAGATTTGGCCTGGTTAGTAGTTTTATTTTGAAAGCTGCATACATTTTAGCAATAATGATTTAATATATGCATTGTATCTAAAATTAGTATTTATTTACAAATTATTTTTTGTTTATTAGAAACAATAAGGAAAAAACAATAATATTATAAAAACTGATTTAAATATGAAAGTTCATACTTGTTTTATTTGGAATCAAATTACCAATTCCATTCACTGCATGTGTGAATATGTAAATTACTAACACTAATAAATATAAAGTAATTGTTTTAATAGTATTATTTCAAAATAGATCATGATACCAATTGTGAATTTTTTCCACTTATTTCTTTAATTGTTATAAGTTATGCAAATTTACTACAAAACTTTAGTTTCTGAATATTTTTTCAATCTGTATGCGCAAAGATTTTATTTCAAAAATAAATTAGTTGAGAATCTAATTAAATTGTTTTTAAATACTTTGTTTTAATTGTAAAAGCTAAAAATTGCTGTTTTATTTCCAATCGCACAGAAATTAAGCAGTGCAATTTTTAATGTAACTCTAATTTTCTTTTCTCCTTGTGTATTAATTTGACTAATTGAATCAGTCATGTAGTTTATTAATATAATATGATATCTTATATCCTTTTTATTTGTGTCAGTTTTAATCAACATGATTGACCAGATCTATAAAACAAATTAATTTCATTTATCTTTCTAATTTATTTCAAGAGTTAAATTTTGTTATGAATTTACTTACATTTCTGTTCTTGTTAATTAAATATAATTATTTCAGAATTTTTGAATTGCTTATTATCAATTAGTTTTTTTTCAATGAAACAGCTAACTTTATGGTGTTATTTAGATGGTTTAAATAATAGATATTTTAGATTTACTTATCAAATTACAATTGCAAATTTGAATTAGGAAGTATTGCAAAGGTGATATTAAAATTTGAAAGTCCATTTCAGTACTTTTCTGTTAGCAAAACAAGATCTTTTGCTAAATATTTGCCAAGTTGTCAAGATGATCACATGAATAACCATTTCTTTTCTAGAATGATATGCTATAAAGTAGAATAATATGCTTAATTACATTGAATTTTTATCACCATATGATTTGCATAAACATTTTGGTTATTCTTTGAACATTTTATCAAATAGGGCAAATTTAATAGCATTTGAATCTGCTCCTGTTAACCAAACAATAACACTTAAGTGCTTAATTTTTCCTTCATAATATCAAAATAAAAATTACACCTATAAATGTAATTTTAATAATGTAAAACAATTACATTGATAAAATTTTTGTGAAATTTGAAATTTGAGTATGGATTATTTGTTTGAAAGAGAAGTGTATGTGTCCAGGATTAATCCAATTTATATGCATGAATAAATTTATGTATAAAAATTTAATATCTTTTAATTACAAACTCATTAATAAAATTATTTTAAAATATAAACTGCTATTTTGAAAATTTTTGTAAAAATGTTACATTTTTTTAAATTAAAATTTTGTGCATTGATGTTTTATGACTCTAATTTATGTGTAATAAAAGTTAATTGTTCCTGACAAGCTTTGTGTAGGACACATAACAAGAGCAAAAATTATTTTGTTACTTTATATAATAACAACTTCTGTGCAGTTAAAAGGAGAAAAAAATATACACCGTACTTTTAAGTGTATATCTTTGAAAAAGTAATATTCTTTAAAAATTTTCAATATTCTTAGAAGAAAATTTCAGCGATTGATATTGAAAATTTTTATTTATTCTAAACTCTTCATTTGAAAAATGAAGAGTTTAGAATAAATAAAAATTCCTCTATGATAGATGCTGTTTTAAATGCTCTTTTTAATTTCTTGAAATAAATACTTCTCTCTCTCTCTTTCTCTCTGAGTTTGTGTGTGTGTAATTGTGCCTCTAATTCTTGTTTCTCTCTCCATGGAGAAATAAATGAAATGTGACCAGAAATGTTTCATCATCAAAAAAATAGATAGCAATTCTGATAATGTTCTTCTATTTTTAGACAGTAAGAAAATACCTATTTTTTATAACTTTTTAAATTTTCATATGTTTAATGTATTTAGGATATGTTTTGTCCAATTTGTTCAATCTGAGAGTCTTCAGTATTTCTCAAGGGAGAATCTTGTTGAACTTGGCAGTTGAATAGGTCTTCAGTGGACCAGTTTATGTGTTTGAATCCCACATAGAGTTTTGCTGTTTGTCGTAGTTTGGATTCACCTTAAACTGCAGTTTTATGTGTAATTAACTCTTGTGGGCAAAAAGATGACTGTTAAGCTACATACAAACCAAGCAAGAGGAAGTCTTTAGTGTTACTATTTTTAATATTTTCATCAGCACATTCTTTCTATATTACAACTATCTATCCAGGGAGCATCCCCTGCCAAGGTTTTAATTTATTACCGATTTGATACTAATTGCAATACAGTGAGTAATTTCAGTGCATGGTGTACTTTACCACACCTTGTCAAAGAAAAATTGCTGAAGTAATTTTATTCATTTTTTGCAGAAAAACAACCTCATTTTGATGTAAAAATTAGAATATCAGACAAAATTATTCCTATTATTAAGATAGCTCTTCTTGAAATATCTTTGCAAAAAAATTATCACACATCTTAGATTTCTGTAAGGAATGTGAAAAATAGCTAAATTCTCTCAAGGTTTAATCGAATTTGCACTTCTTGGGTTGTGTATCATAAAGTATTACGCTTTATGTATTAGTCATTTTTTTAAATCTCTAATCGATTATTGTTGTGCATTTTATATATAACCAAGGTTATCGATATTATGTAAATTTGATCCTGTATGTCACCTAACTTTGTGAATCTGTTCTGAAGCTTTCTAAAATTCTCATATTGAGAACTTGTATTTGATTTGTAATCAACTGTCTCTTAATCTAAGGCGTAATCTATTGTCTGTAATTATTATTTTAAAATGCTACCTGAATCACATCACAGTTTGAGGTCTATGATTGTTTACTTCTCTCTAAGGAGTCTGATGCATATCCTCTTAAAATGTTTCCATTTTATAAGCATATTTAATCCCTTCTATCTTCATCTGTGTTCTCAAATTTATCAATCTACATTTCAAAAGGTTTGAATTTTCTGCTATTAATATAATCAATAACTTTTCTGTATATAATATATCAGCCATTCTTATATTGCAATAGTTCTTCTATATTTACTATCAATATTCCTTCTGCTATCATGTATTTACAGATAGCTTAAAATCAACTGATCATGTTTTTTTTTTCTTCTTTTAAACACACAATTTACAATTATAATCTTCATGAATCTTGTTCTGTTTACATGGTTAAAGTTGTTGCTGTTGTACATACTCTTGAACTGATATGATCCATCATTGAAAGTACTGTAACTATACAAATAAAATGAGTATGATAATGCATTTAGAACAGTTTAAATACAAATCATCTAGTTATAAAAATATTAAATATTCTAAGCATTATAAAGATCAAAGGTATTTCCATTTTGTTGGGTTCCAAGCCAAGAGGCAATGAACTTGGAAACAATGCTGCTAAAAATGTTATTGATTTCATACATAAAGCATTAACAATTCTTGATATTAATCTTGATATAATTCTTGATATAATTGATTTAGCTTTTTCCTATTAACTGATAATTTAGAGTTCATGGATCAAAAACAAATTGTATAAAATATCCTCTTTCATCCTTCTATTTCCAGTTATTCTCATGCAAAGAGTTGATGTAAAGCTTATACATCTTCATGCTAGACATGTTTAATTTATTGACAAGCACTTATTCTTGTTTAAGAATGCTCTAATTTGTGACAAATAAACCATATACATATACAATTTGACAAATGTACCATGTATAACATTTTAACTCTCTCTTAATTTCAATAATTTCTGCTTAGCAGTTTTCTAACTGCCCAACTTTAAGCTTGTGCTGTTTAAACAACACAGAAATCTGTTTTCATTTTCATGTGCAGTTGGTATTCTAAACTTTATTTAAACTTTTATTCATTTTAATCTTTTACATAGAGTTTAATTGAATATTTTAATACATTATTTTTTTTACTCATGTGATTATTTTTTACCTTTTACACATTTTTCATATAATTTTTATTTCTAGTTTTAAATTTTAAATATTGTTGGCACAGATTTGTCCAATCCTGGACTTTGCATCAGTAATCCTTACAAAATCACATTTAGATATCATAAAATTTAATTCTTGCAATTGAATTTTCAAAATTAAATTTATCAATAACTTGAGCATAAGAACTAAAATATTTGCTGATATTTTTTAGATATTGAGTATTGCAAAGTGAAATGAATGAACACAATGAAAAGTCTTTCAATTAATTCAATTCCAACAATTCATTGTTAAACTTTGAAGTAGTTGCACTTTATTGATGCATATGTAAATGAATCTAACAATTTATGAGAATAGTTTCACGAAACAGCATTTATAGAAACACCAATTATTAAGCTTGTGAAGCATTTATACTAGATTCTACAAAAAGAGAAAATTTTGTTTTCAGTTTGTATAAAATTATATCTTCTATAAAATAAAATTAAATGAATTTGAAACAACTAAAATACTTGTATGAAGTTCTTCCTTCTTACATTTATTACTTCTTATATTTATTATCAATTAATCCTTTATTTTCTTAGGGCTAAATGTAGAAAGCAGATTTTGAAACTGTTAAGTTTTTGATTTCTATAATAAATATTTTACTAGTCATAAACGTTAGGTCATAATTTTCTTTTAATTAAAAAATTGATATTAAATATAGTCTTGTTGCTATTTGTGTTCTCTTTTAAAGAAATATTTTAACTATTACAGGAAGAACCAATAAAAAACTGTGTGTGTGTGTAAAAAGGATTTTTAATACAGTGATTCCATAATTTGCTTTTCTTTGTACTGTCTAAAATAGAAAACATCTATATATAATAAATTGCATTCCTGACTACTGTAATATTTTTATATAGAGATTTGTAAATCCCAGAAAATTTCTTGATATAAATTTTTAAAATTCATACATTATAATCATTTGTTTCTCATAAAAGTGGTTTATTATAATTACTAAATAAATTTTTGTTATAGTATTATTTAAGAATTTAGAAACTGTTTCTTTAAATAAAAAAATTATTTTCTATAGGAAATGGTATTTTTCATGAGGTTAAGTTGTATAATTTAATAGTGGGAAATCTCAATTTCTCTAAATTTCATGACATATATTTCGAAGATTACAAATCAACTGCTGTCTATAAATCATCTGTTCAGTCAACTGAAAAACTTATTGTGAACAAAAGTTTTTTAAATGTTGAAGGTGAGTAATGTTGAAGTTTTAAAGTTTCATTCTTTTAGTGGCAGTGTTAAATATTTAGTAAACAATTTTCTTTAAGTAAAAATTATTCTATAGTATATTTCACTGATTTTGCATAACATAAGAATGTGTATTTCTGTGTTTAAAAATACTTTGTCATAAGAGAGCAAAATTTTAATTTATTGAATTTAATCACAATGCTGTTAAAAGGGATTAATTTTTTTATGAAATTTTTTATTCATTTTGAAGAGTAAAATATAGTTAGATAGATTCCTTAAAGCTTGGAGATGACCTTTCATTCAACTTGTTAAAACTATTTGGCTATAGTAGTTAGTTATTAATTTGGCATGTGGAAAATTCATTCTACAAATTGCTTTTTCTTTATTGAGGAATGTGAAAATTTATTTAATATTATGGATTTTTGACTTATAGTTTCATATGGAATAATAAGAAACTAAATATAGTATAAAATGCAATAATCATTTTAAGATATAGTTCTGCTTCAAATTTATGTCACCAAAGTTATGTGACTTCAGTTTTTCTTAATGACTACATAATTGTGTTAGCAATTATGTTTACAAATACCACTAAAATTGACTATATATATTGGTATTACATCTTCTATTTGTTAAATATTCATAATATATTGTGATATAATAGTATTTCATTTATAAAATTGATGACTAATGTAACACTTTGAAATTAGTGTAAAAGCAAACCTAATCTGTTGAAGGAAAAAATTTTAATAGATGGTGCTGTCACCAATTATGTGTGATTTCAATGCACTTTTAGATTTTGATTTGAATGAGAGGGAGGAAGTTCTCTTAACCTTTCCATGGAATTGTAAGGTCCTTTAGGTTCCTTGACTGTAATTGATTGTTTTGAATTTATATGTATAAATTGTTTAATGTGTGTGCATTTTGTGTTTATTAGAATTGATTTTGCTTATAATATGATTTGTTTACCTTCCAAAGCTGTGTTTTGAATGCACTCTTTCAAATTCAGATATTATGTAGATTATATTACAAATTTTTTCACTGTGTTGCAAAATTATCATATTTGCCATTCTAGTGACTGTTATTTTTTTAAATTAAGTTTTGAAATAAAAATAGGTTATTTGTTAATGATTCACACATGTGATATTAGTCAAGTCAATACTTCAAATGAAATTCTAAAACATGTGGACAATTATTTTTCTCTCATAAATCTTAGGATTTTTGTTGTGATTAATATGAGCATGAGTTACATTGTAATATGTGTTAAATTTTATTTTTGTGACTAATACCTATTCGTTAATAGTGTTAGTATTTTTTTTTTGTCAAACATTATTTTAACTACCTGGTGCTTGGTATGATGCTTCATTCTGTCTGTATATTTTATAATTCTGATAAAAATTAAGACGTTTTGTTTACCTGTTTAGTCATTTCTTATTGATATATATTGGGATTTACATATATAAAATTAAAAATTTTGGAAGCACAAAAAAAGTATATTTCAGCTTTCCATAGTTTTTGTGAAATTTTGCTTTTAAGATATCAACTTTTAAAACTTAAAAAAAAATTGTTGCTATATTATTAAAATTGGTCCATTTATCTTAATTCAAATTTTTATTAAAAATTGTAGGGATATACATAGGTCATATGAATTTTTCTTATCACTGGATAGCTTAACTTCTTTAAATGTGGGATATCATACAAAAAGTTTTATATTTAATATTTATGATTAAGATAATAAAATAATTCTTGTATAAAATACTTTTTAGTGTGAATTCTTTTATTACCTTAACTATCAAGCTTAGGTTATACTTAAGTATTCTATTATAGTATCAAAAAATGACATTGAATCTCTTAAAGTTTTTCAAGGCTTTTAATACTTCAGTAGAAAATATATTAACAGGTATAAAAAAAATATCTTAAATGGCTTTATTAGAATTTGAAAACAATTTTTAACTTTACAATAACCTTCTGACTTCTTTTTCTGAATATTTTTTTAATCTCTTAACGATTGTATAATTTTCAAGAAAACGATTATGAGAGTGCCTATTTTTTTATTCAAGAAAACTTGAATAGTACTTAGTATAAAATAACTATTTTATACTAAGTATTATTCAAGTTTTCTTAAATAAAAAAATAGGCACTTTCATAACTGTTTTCTTATCACCAATTACATTAAAAATTGTATAGTGCTACCACTTGGCATGTAAAATGAGAAAAAATATTTTTCCAGCCCTAGGAAATATTTTTCTAATCTTTTTTATGTATTACTTTCAAACATGGCATTTGAGGATGAAAGCTTACTCCATTGTTTTGACTGGGTATTCGGGGTTTAAAATCTGTGAATCATGTAAAAAATTGAATTATTGTAGTTGGAAAAAAGAATATCGCTTAGATAAAAATATATTGAATCTGAAATCATTTTTTATGAATTTATACTTGTGTTAAAAAATGTATGTTACACTTTTCAACATTAGATATCTCGTGTAGGCTATTGTCACATTGAAATGTATTTGCCATTTGTAAAATAACACAAAGCTTACAGGCAAAATATTTTCTAAGATATGTAACATCTTAGAAACATGTAAATTTTAAAAATTTGTAAATGTAGATAATAGTCAGTAAGGGATGTTTTTTATAAATTTTGAATATTTTTCAACTAGAAAAAGAATATACACAAGGTTACCATAGTTTTATTTTTTAAATTAAGTTTAACATTTTTCCTACAAATAGAAAATATAAGTTCTCGTTTTTTATTAAATTGTTTATAAAGATG
Organism: Latrodectus elegans; assembly: GCA_030067965.1. Classification (NCBI taxonomy): domain Eukaryota; kingdom Metazoa; phylum Arthropoda; class Arachnida; order Araneae; family Theridiidae; genus Latrodectus; species Latrodectus elegans. The sequence continues at coordinate 102,653,505 of CM057810.1, forward strand.
CGGTTAACTTAACATTTTTAGTAAATTTACTTTCTCATACTATTATGCAAATAAAGGAAAAATACATGCATTTGTATTAGTATTTTGCAATTTCAGGTGTTTAACTTTTAATGTCTGGTCATTTTTGTCATATGCAAGAAAATGTCAAATTAGCAAAAATGGATTTAACTTTTTGCTTATGTCAAGTTCATAACTTACTTATTCCTTTTTATGAAATTAAATTTCTTAAACTTAATTATTTTTAATGTAATTTGCTCTTTAATATCTTGTTAATGAGAAAAAAGCTTCTATTTCTACATATCGAATGTAATGATTTCTATTTAACTTTCTTCATAACATAATTATTCAAATACAAAACTCAGTGACATAGTAGTTTAACTCTCAAAATACAGGCTGGATAAGGTTGATTTAGTCTTCAGTGGGTCAATAAAACAGAATACTAATCATGCTTGGGAGTTAAAAACTGAGGGTTTTATATGTTAGGCTGATAATTGAGACATGCTTTACACCTCAGCCTTTGATCAAGAAAACAGATATGGGGTATTATAGGCCTTTGGCCCAGGAGGGCTGTTGTGCCACTGAGTCTAATTAAAATTTTAATTATTCAAATGCAATTTAATTATGAACTTTGTTGATCAAATTACTGAACTTTTTGGTTTGTTATAATTTATTACAATAAAAATGCAAAATATGAAATTTACCTTAAATAGAAAATTATGATTTTGCATTTTTTTTACCTTCTCAGTAAAACACTATAAATGTAAAATTGTAATTTCAACATGCATTATTTATTTTTAAGATATATAATCATAATCTATAAATATTTTTACAAACTCATATCAAAAATTAATGATGGCTTAGAGATTGATAATTATGCTATGGGCTTGAGAAGTTCCTAGATTTTTAATTTTTCACAGATGATCTGAATTGAACTCTAGCTTTCATGGGTTGATTCATACTCAGGGTATAGATATAATTATGCTATGGGCTTGAGAAGTTTTTATATTTGTAGTGGTTTTGAACTCTCTATAAACTTTTGGTTCTGGTCCAACTATTTGTTGTGAGCAATGGTTTGGTTATACCAGCATAACCAAACCAACTTGTAGCACATGAATCACTTTACTGATCATAAAAGGTGCTTTTGTGACTACAAAAATAAACAGAAATTGTCTATTTTTCACAAGAATTTCTAGTTTCATTATTTCATTACATATTATGTCATATTTTTTATTTACAGATAATAAGGTAATTTTTGAGATCAGTTCAAATGAAATTGTTACAAATTATCATTTTAAATTTAATTTTATTGTGTAAAATAAAAGGAAATTTGAAAATGTGTGACAAACTTTTTCTATATTTCAGGGCAAAATTTAATAATTTTTGGTAATTTAAATGGGAAGGACTTCAGGAAAATTAACAAGTCTATTTTAACTTTGAATTCTGAGCAAAATGTTACTGCAAATGTAACATTTTTAGATTCATTATTGATAAAATCTTTAAATGCAACAAACATGCTTGCTTTAAATTCTGTTATATTCTCCAACACTCCAAATGAAATAATTTCTTCTAAAGAATTTAAAGGGTATGTATCTAATTTTTAATATTTAGTTTTAAAATCATAAAATACATTAAATTAGAGTGATTAGTAAATAAGAGTTTGTCAACAAATTCAGTTTTGTTCATTGATAATTTTTATTACAATAATGTTAATATATTAATGTCTTATATTATTTTTTATTCATGTATTATGTTATTATTTCAATCATTGTTAAAATACTTAAATTTTTGGATAATTTTTCAGTTTTTCAATACATTTTAATAATTGTAAATATGATAAGTTGCATCCTATAACAGCCATTTTATTACACAAAATAATTCAATTACGAGTCATCCACATTATTACTCTCAGTTAAGTTGAACTGAATTCACAGATTAATATTAGCCATTTTCTGTTGAAGAATCTTGTGCAACATTGATCAAAACTGTATTCTATTATATTGTGTATATCTCAAAATGCTCTAGCCACTTTTCTGGAGCAGTTCAAATGAATCATTTTAAAAATCTGAAATTCATACTAGTAGTTGAATAAGTAAACTCTCTGATTTTCTGGTCAATTGAATTTGACTTTCACCCCAGATAAGATGTTTATTTTGGTTCAGAATCAAGTTGTGGATACTAATTATAAATCTTACATAAAAAAATTTGCGTATTGTGATAAGCCAACCAACTAAGAAATATTACAGTTGCATTAATCTAGGAAAAATAAAGTAACATAAATATGTCATAGAAAAAGTGCATACCATTATTTTTGTCCTATTTAAAAAGTTGCTTCAAATTGAATGTGCTTATGTCAAAATACATTATCTTTAAAATAGAACCTATCCTATACATAATGAGTTGGTTTTGAAATATAATGGTTCTGATTTATTATCTTGATAGATAGCATTGATTCTATTACAATTTTCAATAAAAAGAAATTCCACCTAGTGAAGTTTAATCTTTCTGTGCAGCTGTAGACTATAACTGGAATTCATAAAAAAAATTGCTTAATATAATTCTTTTTAGAATTAGACATTCTTAATTTTGTCATTTAAAATTTTTTTTTTTACTTTGTTTTATTTTCCCTTTTTTTATATATAATGTATATTCACATTTATTAAGCACTCATTGGCTCATTTAAATTTTTCTGGATTATGGAAATTTCAGATAACCAAATTTTAATATTTTGTTGATTTCACAATAGAACTATTTTTGAAGTCTTTTTTAAACAACTCAACATTTTTATTAATTATGTGTTGACAAGTTTACTTCTTCTAGAAAATGAGAAAAGTGCAGTACGTCCTAAAATTAAGTTTTCAGAAGTTAAACTCATTATCCCACTTAAAAATAGGAAAATATAATAAATTTTTTCAAAGAATACTTATGCTTAACATCTGTTATCAATAAATTCATTTTCCAGTGTAATGTTTTTCACTCAATAACTTGATTAACAATATACAAAAACAACATTGTAAATTGAAAATATTAACAATATTTGTCAGAGTAGGTTATAACACACATTAAATATTTCTTGTTGAAAGTTATATTAATATTGTCAAATAATAAAACTTTTGCATTAAATAATTGTACTAAATAAAGATAATTGTAATTTTTATCTTTATTTTCTTTGTTCTTTATTATATATCCATTTAGTTGCTGATTATGTTTTTTACCAATTTTAAAGTGGTTTAATATGAATTTCTTAAAACATTTTTCAGATCATTTGTTGCTGGTGATTTGAAGCTTAATTCTAAAATAAATGAACTGAACTTTGATGATCTCAACAATGCCATATTTTATAAGACAAAGAAGAATGTAATGAATAAGATTCCAGTTTTCAATACAAATATCATTATGAAAAAGTGTAAGTAAATGATTCCATTATATTTATATACATCATTATCTATAATTTGATCTTTAGAAACAGTTTGAGAATATCTTACTATCTGATTATAATTTATTATGTTATGATAACTGATTATGTCAAATTCTAAATATAATCTAGGAATTCAAGCTCATAAGAGTCTAATAAGGAGTAAGCCGAATTTTTTTATATATCCTTCAAAAGGATAAAATATATAATAAGCAACTTTTTTAATTTGAACTTATGTAACTGATTTGTTGCAAATATTTAAGTTCTGTTTTGAAATATAGATATCAATATGCGTGTATTATCTTATGAATCAAAATCCCTAACTGTGAAAAAGAAACTTGCTTGAAATCATAAGTTTTTATTTTTGTTGCAATTAAACTTTAGATATTTTATTATATTTTTAGGATTTATAAACTATAATGTATAATAAAATATATTTTATATATTTCCGTTTTATATATATATTTTAAAAATATAAAATTTTTAACGCATTGTAGAATATGGTTAAAGTAGTTATAAGAACAAAACTTCTGACAGTTCAAAAGTTCCTGTTATCAGTCACCAGAAAGTCAACTACAAAAGAAATTTATTTAAAAACGAAATATTTTCATAAATAACAAATAACTATGTAAAAAATCTAACCAATAATTTTTATTTATTTTTTAATTTTGAGTAATTTAACCATGTTTCTTATTTGTAGCAGACATAGTTATTCTAGAGTTTCCATTTCTACTGTTTTTTTATTTCTCACTATTTCTCGATAATATATGAAAATCTACTGATTTTCGGCAATTTCAATGAAAAACATGAGAACAGCCGTAATTTTGATAGGAAAAAAAGCATAATTGAGTTGCTTTAGTAGCTTAAAGAGTCAATGAGAAAAGTTTCATTATAACTAAATATTCTCAAAATGAGATTCTTTGAAAAGCACTTCAAAAATTCATTTCTAAAAAAAGTAATGTCAAGAATGCATGAAAAAAATTAATTGCCATAATTTATTCGAATTTCAAACATATTATGTTTTTATGGACTAAGTATTGAATAATTTCTATACTCTTATAGAAGTATGTGTCACTGAATTAAATTTATTTATTAATAAATTTTATATTTTTATATAATTTTATAAGTTTGATATTTGTAACTGCACTCTCGTGTAGTAAAAGTTGCTCTATAAAATAAATATTAGGACATAAACATTAATGTTTACTTTTTATATGTAGTATATTCTATTTTCCGTAGCTCTTTTATGAGGTTGATGAATATTTTTTGTTAAAATATTAAAATTAATGAAAAATATGTTTAGCATAAATCATTTTTAAAATGCATAGTCTAAAGAGTGAAATTGTCTTTTTATAGTATTACCATTTTAAACATTCTGTTTCAAATAAAAGGTTTCTAAGTAGTGATCCTGATTTGCTTCAAAATCAGTAGAATCTATGGGGTTTTTTCCTCTCTAAGACTGGCAGATATGGTTATTTTAATTTTGATAGTTTTTAGAATATACTTAAAGTATCAGGTGCTTGATAAGAATTGTCAACCAGTTAGTTTATGATTATACTTCTATGTTATTTATATGAATAAAATGTATTAAACACATGACAGTTTTATATAAGAAAAGCTAAACTATTAGTATATACATCTGCATTGGATAATATTGCACTGCCTTGCTGATACAACATGTGACCATACAAACTGATTTGGAGTGATACAGAAGTTTAATGATGGTATTACTTCTAAAATTTTAACTTAGGATTTTACTATGGGATACATCACCATCTTTATAAGTTTCTTTATACACATTTACTTCAAGTTCTTAAAATTTCAAAATGATGTCTAGAAATTTAACTTATGGAAAAATATTTTTGACTAATTTTTGAACAATTTCTTAATCTAGGAAACTACATTGTTGTTTTCGATAGTTTTTCTTCTAAAAAATTGTCACAGCTCTGCACAGTTTATTTAATTATTCTAAATTTTTTAAAAAATTATCCTTTTGTTTGCTCAACTGGTTTTATAAAATTTTAGTTTAAAGCCAGTTTAGAATTAGTTATCGATTTTATTACATGTTTTTATTTTCATATAACATTGATATTTTATTAGGAATAAAAAGGAAAAATTTTTTAGTCAATGCAAAAGACATATGGTGTATTCTTTTTAACTAGCCATAGGTAGAAGTCTTTCTACATAGATAATAGAGGTTATTTAACTTTTGTAAAGAAAAAATTTTCTATATTCTAGAAAACTGATTTTTTGTAGTTTGACATTTTAATTAAAAATATTTTCAGTTTAAATATTATTTAATTATGAAATAGGAATATTATGAAAGTTTCTATTTTTTTATAAAAATTTATTTTGTTTTTATTTATTTTTTCTATTATTTGTTGTGAGTTTTTTTTATTTACATTGAATGTTCTTTCATAAAACATTTTTATTTTCTAGTTAATATTAAAGATGAAGAGATTGATAATGTTAATTTAGTAGAGCTGATTAAAATTAAGGAATCATCATATGTAAATGATTTGAATTTTTTGAACATCAGAGCAATAGACGTAAATACTTCTGGTGAAATTAACAATTGTGGAACTTGGGAGGCTAGTAATTTTCTTCTATTTAAACAACTATGTTTAAGTTTAAATTTGCTTTAGATTATTTGTTATACAAATTATTAAAAGTTTACTGGAAATGTTATACTTACAGGACTTGCTCCACTTCACATTATCTCAGGAAAAGAAAATGAAAATAGTTTCTAAGAAGACATTCAACAGCATAGAAATAGAAGGAAATCTGTATATTGAAAGTGCCCTGAATAATATTTCTGCTCTAAAAATTAATGAGATATTGTCATATTTAAATTTAAGTGATGTATATGAAGGGACTTTTAACTTTTTGAATATTTGGGTAGATAGTTTTAATGCTTTAAATTATGTAAATGATGTAGACATTAATTTTCTCCTGAAAGATTCAGCTCGAAGTAAATTTGTGGAGGTTTGTAATTTTTACTTTTCTTAAAATATTAGCTTTCTGTTCTGTAATTTAAACTTTTTTTTTACAGAATGATGTTTAAACATGACACCATTATAACATATCTGTTTACAAAACCACATATAAATTTATGTATCTTAAACAATTTTCATTTGTTTTTTCTCAATGCTTTTAAAATTTATATCAAAGTGATAATTTACCTTCATTGCCACATTATTTTCTAAGAAGTTTATGATTTTATGTAGTTTTCTGAGAATGAAAAGCATTTTATATGTAATTATTCTATTTAATAAATCGCTAATCTTAGTATTTTTGAGATTTATTTTTATTTTTCTGTTCATAAAATAAATCCTTTAATACTGAAAGGAAATGATATTTTTCCTTTTTATCTTTTAAAAAAATGTAGAATGAATTGATCTTTTCATGCTTTGCAAATTTTGAGAATGTTAATGGAACAATCTGAAAGGAAAACTGGACACTGTGATTTTAAGATGGAAGTATCTCAAAATATAATTTTAAAATATGATGAAAATTTATCTTGATGTTTTTATGAACTACATGTCAAGTTGGCAATTTTAAACAATGATTTACATTGTCCTGTTATAAACAATTAAGAAATTGCACTGTATTATATTTTCGAAGTATTTTTGAAAATAAATCAATATTAACAAATACATTATTCTTCAAAAGAACTGAGTTTTGTCTGATTAATAAAAATGGAAGAAAGCTTTTAAAAATAGTTTCTTTTTAACATTGATGTTTATTTTTGATTAAAGCTAATAGTTTAGGAGAAGTTAAACTTTTTAGTGGTTTGTTTGTCATATCTTCTATTAAGTGACCTTTAAATACTTAATACCTATAAAACCATATGAATATAAGTATGTAGAACCTATAAAAGGTGTATTTACGTAATATTTACATGAATTTTTCATTATTTTTGTTTTAGGTTATTAATGGGTTGAAAGAATTTAAGAATATACATTCTCAGAAAATAAGTGTGAATAATTTAAAAGCTAATATGCTGTGTGGTGTGAATACAACTTTGCTTCAAAAAATGTATGTCAGCAAATCTAAGAAGCAGCCAATGTTTTTATCAAGTCTTCCATCTGTATCTGCTAGAAATATTGTTATTAAGAGTGAGTTATTTTGCTTAGCTGTGCCACAATTTAATAATGTTTATAAATGTTTTCTAAACAAGATCCTCACTGTTTACCTATTTATTTCTAAATTTAAAAAAATCTTTCTTTTGTAGGAACAATAAATGACATTGATTTGCTCTATGATTTAATTCTGTCTGACACTGAAGAATCAATCAATTCACCTGTTTATTTCTTGGACACTATGAGCACTTTGTCAGATATAGTAATTTCAAAAAATATAAATGACCAAATATTTTCAGATTTTGTTGAAAACAGAATTTTGTTAAGCGATTCAAATACTATTTCTAGCAACCTTATCTTTACTGAGAACCTGATTGCATTGGGTAAATATTACGAACAAATTTCTAATAAATTTGGGCTTTACCTTATGCATTATTTTTTTTTAATTTGTCAAATTACTTTTCTTTAGGTGACTTAACAATCAAAAATTTTGTCAATGGACTTAATTTAAAGAATACTATTCTACTATCTGGGGAAGCAACAATATCGGGAACAGTAATTTATGAATCTTTATTGACTTTGTCTAACATCAGTACTCCTGGAGTTTTTAACAATATTTCTACTGAAGATCTGTTTACAAATATTTGCATTGCAAGTGCCTCTGAAAATATAACAAATTTGGTAAGTGAACATTTTTAAAGTTGAAAAAAAATTTAATTCACAAGTTAAATCTTTAATCCATAGATATTTCTCTTTATTGAGTCACTATAATGTTCTCAGTCTTTACTTGATTTATAATTCATATATAAATTTTTTAAAGAAATGTTTATAATATTTAGTGTGTGTACTTCATTTCTAAATATTATATTTCAATATCTAAAACTCAAACTGTTCACTGGCAACTTAGTTTACCATGGTATAATATATTTTAATTAAATTGACTTGATTGCTTAATTTATTTGATTATATTGGTCATATTTTGACATAATTCAACTGTAAATTTTTCTTGAGTCTATTAAATATAATGGTTCTTTTTTAATGCTTAATAATTTTACATCATGGTTAGCAATATTAATTCATTAATAGCTTGAATAGTAATACAAGTCCTGGCCATTCTTATTATCAGACGATAGTGAATTCTATGACTAATCCAAATGAAAACCAATCTGGTTCACTAATGGCGATTAGAGCACATAAAATATAGGTCATGATTGTAATATCCTTAAAGTAAAATGATCCTGTCAAAGTTGAAGGTCAAATCTGAAGCTCTTTCTCTTGATTGGTATTTTCAAATTATGCGGACCACTCTAGTGTGAAAACAATCATCTACATTAGAGTGCTCAATATCATGTGATCAGGAAATGTACCACTTTACCCCCTTAGGCTCTTTAAGTATCAAAGAGTTGATTTAGTCTTTGACAATCTAAATAGAGTTAGCAACAATAATGCAAGCAGTTATAATAAAAGGTGAAAGAAATAAGTTAAATAATATATAAGTTAACTAGATTCAAAGTAAAGAAACAAATTTTCTTAATTCAAGGCTAAATAAAGCTTTTATATATAGATAAGCTTTTCATTAGGATTAAATGGAAAAATTATGCTTTTAAAATAAGTCCCTTTTCTATTTTTTAATCTTTTTTTTATATATTTAAATTAAATATATTGATTGATAAAAATTCTGCCAAATATTTTTCATTTTTGAAACTTATTCTTGTCTGTTTGTTTTGCTAGTCCTGTAATTTTTTTATAAGATTTTTTATTTTTATTTATTTATTTTTTTTTTATTTATTTTTTTTTTATTCATTTAAACTTGTAACTGTTATCTTTTCTCATATTTTGTGTTTTTACTCTGAGCTATTAGCTGAATGGTTAGCATTCTGGCCTTTGGTTCAACAGTTTCTGTTTTTTAATTCCACTATGGCAGAATGTGTGTGGTGGTTTGGAATCTATTTTAAACTTGGTCCTGATATTAAATTTTGTGCGTAAAAAATTACCATTGTGTGGCAAACCTGGTTTTACTTAAAGTAATAGAAAAGTAAATAAAGTTTTATTTTTGGTATAAAAAATATCAGAAATCATTGCTTTTGTATCATTTTTTGAGGAAAATAAAAATAATTTAAAATATGAAAACTAATGATGAAATAAGTTATACACAAGCAAAAGATTTCTAAAACAAGTGATTGTCAAAATTTGAATTTTAAAACAATATCAAATTAAAACTACTATTTCCAATCAACTATGTGTAAGACATCAAAAATTATTTGTTTTATTTATTAGAATAACTTCATTTACAGATTGAAAATCATATTAAATTTTTATCTATACATTCTTCACAACATCATAAAAAAATTTATAAAACATAATCATTTATTTCTAAAAACAAATTCTTTTCAAAGTAAAATTTCAAAACTTATTTTTGTATGCAAACATTTAACTTATCATTCAGTTTTGTGCTTGTTTTTAACTTGTAATGATTGATTTATGTATGACAAGTTGTAAACTTATTTTTATCAATTTGATTTTAAAAAATCTGTAGCTTTGTTGTTAATTTTAAAACTTGTAATTAAAGTTTTATTTATATTATCATATATTTTTTTAGAATTTTATATAGATGTCAATAGTTAGAATTTTAGAAGTCATAATCAAAAGATTTGTATAAATGTCATTAAACCAAACGCTTGAGTATATTTTAAGTCTTATCCTAATGCTTATTAAGTCATTATTAAAGATTTTGTGTTTTAGAAAGGGAAATGTAATATATGAAAATATAATCCATTCAATTAAATAATGAATGCTATAAAATTTTTAAAAGTAAAACTGTACTTACCATATTATTTCTCTATCAAAAGAACATTTGTGTGCTCTTTGTATTATAAATTATACTGGCATAAACTTCTGTTTTTAATAAGTTTTCCACTCTGTTAGAGCTCTTACTACTTGAATTTGAAAATAGTAGTAATGTAATTTATTTAAAAAAGTTTAGACATCACAGTTTAAATTCACATTTAAATGCTGGTATTTTATGAAAATGAAAAAAAGTTAGAACTAGGTATTATATGTTAGTACTATGTATTTGGGCCTTTCATACAGATTTGTTGTTGGGGGAAAAAAGGTTTATACCATTATTACTTCTATTATCTTATAAAATTACTGAAGTGTAATTCTATTATAATTTAGTTTTGTTCAAGTTTTTATATATAAACATGCTCATACTGACATTTCTACTGGAATATTTAAAATTTTTGTTTTCAGTGAATCAATTGGTTTATTTTTTACTTAATCCATATTAAGTAAAAACTCAGATTTTTCATTTTAATAAATTTTATGTGAACATTTGAATTTTTGGAAAATATTTTGAATTTTTCATCAAATTGATTACAGGTTGATTTTTTCCATTTGAATTTATCTTCATTAATATCTGTTGATGTGAATGGAATATCAATAAATGAATTGATAGATGTTATCCATACTCTGGAAGATAATGTGTTCATTATATTGGATGTATTACACAAATCAGTTAATCAGGATAATAAAGCCATCATTGACATTGAAGATTCACTCAGTTGTAAGTTAATTTTGTAAATTTATCATTTCTTTTTATAGATTGAAATTCGTTTTTTGAACAGGAAATGTTTTAATCTAATTTGGCTATTGGTTCATTAATTTTTACTAGTATGTTTGACTATCTAAATTTTGATTTATATTATGTGTTTTTCTTTTGCATACATTTAGTGAAGTTGTATATTCTATTTTTTTCATCAGATCCCTTATCCTTATTTTCATATTTTGAATTACATCAGCTGTTGGATGTTGAAAATTCATTAAAAGTTTTGCCAGTTCATGAATATGGAAGTTCAAGGTATGTTAAATAAATTATATATATTAATCTGTGTTAAAATTCTGACTTTTTTATTAAATTCTTTTATTATTTCAATTTTATAGTTTTAGATTGTTAAACATAATTCTCTGTTACATTATAAATGCATATTCCCTGAGTGGTTTACTCATTTAAAAATTAACATCCACAAAATCATATAATCCATTATTGTTTATTCAAATTGTTTAGGTAAAATAAGAATGGTGAGCAGGGAAGTTTGTGATATTCACATTCGAATGGAGGTGCATTGTCATGGCGTTGAATAGTTAGCTATGGTGATTCTACTAATTCTGTAGTGAGGTTTCACCATCTCCTAGTAGTAGGTCACCTCTGTTAAAAATGAAAAATGTTTAAAAAGGAAGATCCATTGTGGTTGAGTAATTGAGATTACTGAAATTTTTCCCGGTTTTCTTTATTGTCATTTGTGAATATGGCTGACTTTAAAATTCTCACAGAAAATAATTACACATCCAAAATTAAAAATACCCTGCATCAGTCTTTGTAAGGCAATCCACAACACAGTGTTAAAATTCAGTAATGAATTTATCTATTTCAGGAATATATTTTCTTTTTCAAATATATGTAATTATGTTATAAAAGAACAAAACTTTTTTGCTGTCCAACTTTTTTTTTTTTTTTTTTTTTAAACAACTAGAAATGGAATTGTCTCTTGTTTGTTGAATATTTTCGTCATCATCATACTTCTTCCATTGGCCATAAACTAAAAACACATTTTTAGTGTTTTTATATGATTCTAACATTGCTAACAAGCTACATAATTTATTCATAATTGTAAAATTGGAGTTTAACTGATATCTATAATTTATTAGTAAATTTTTATAATCTAAAAGTTTTCATTAACTGTATCCTTTAATTAGATTTATTTTATTACTAAAATATATACTTTGGAAACTTTAATAACAAAATTCTTATTTTTTTATGTATTTTAATTATAGAAAAGGCTCACAAATTTTAAGCAGTTTTATTGGATCAATAAATTTATTCAAAATCTGTATGAATATATTTAAGCTTTGCATTAACTATAAAGTTTCATCTGCATATATTGTATTAAGGTAATAATTGAACTTTTCAACTAATGCAAATTTATAAAATAGTTGCTATCTAAAAGCAACTAAAAAGAATGTAACTATGGTGTAAAATGTTTTTATGAGAATGAATTTGTACTGTATGAATTTTTACTTTGACTAAATCTTTGTGTCTAGTATTTATTTAATGATTTAAACAGAAAGAATATTCAATAATTCTTCTAAATGCTTTATGAAAAAATTCACATATAATGCATTGAATGTATATTTTGGATTTTTAAATACAAAAAGTATTTTCTCTGTGCTTATTTTTTTATATTTCTTTTGCTAAGTGTCATAATTTTATTTTAAATCTTTATATTGTTTATTATAGTTTCTTACAATCAAATAGTCAATTTTCCTTACTCTTCTCTTGTTATTTTATATAACAGCAATTCATTGGTTAAAATGAATAACAGTATTTTTACTTAGGCATTAAAAATGAATCCTTGTAAACTTTTGGATTTACTGAGGTTTATATTTATTAATAAAAAATATAATAAAATTATTTCTTCTGTAAGCATAAATTTTACTATAAATGTGTATTTCATACAGTAAATTGGAAGATCATAAGAATTGTAAATTTTCAAAAATTTGAATATCAACATGTATATTTCCATGTTGCGTCCACCTATTTGATTATCAGTTTACTATCTAAAGATCTGTTTATTATGCCATTTTGAATGATTTTAAATGATGAACATCTGCATGTTTCTTAACCACTATATTGTTAAATTTTGCTTTGACATAAAAATTTTTAATATTTTTTCTCAAAATTTTGATATGTTGCATAAACAAAATTCTTGGTTGATTGTTTGAAATACAAAGATGGAAATAAGTAATGCAGATATTGCTTATACTTTGCAGACTGATTAATGTATAAAATAAAATTTACCACTCAGAACAGGAATTGTGTATGTAAACTTTCTTCTGATATTGATAGAAAAACTGAAGAAATTCCTTGTGTGGAAAGATGCAACTTTGCTCATAAATTCATATGATTATAATCATGATATTTGTAAGTGTTAGAAGGCTTTCTTTATAAAAGATATAGGAAGTTATGTTAAATATCTGATTCTTTTCAGAGTTCTTAAAGTATATATTTTTTAATGTGAATTTTTTATTGAGAGAATTCTTGCTGAACTTCTTAGTGATAGATTCTTTGCTTTAGTGATAGATGGGAAAGTATGATTTAATTGTATGGTGCTTATGTACTTGTCATTATATCATTCTAATGTGTAAAATATTTTTTTATTCATTTGCAGAAGAAATTATGCATTGTATTCAGAAATCTTATGCAAAATATTGATTGTATGAGTAAAATTCAAAACAAAGTGTATATATGCTGAAGAAAGGGAATCAACTTCTCATGAAAAATTCAAAATATTTTCATGTTTGAAAATATAAATAAATCCTAAATTTTTTTTTTTTTTTTTTTGTTTAAGATCATTGTGTATCTAAACATTTTTGCTTAATGCAAAAAAAAAAAAATATTAATCTTTTACTGTTTGCGTTTATTATTACTTTTACTTTGCTATTTGTGATAATACTCATAACATGAGGGAAGTTAAAATGGGATAGCTGATGCTATTTTCTGCTAATGAAAATATAGTTATAATTGATAAAATAAATGCCTAATATTAAGTAATTAAATGTAAATACAAATGAATCTAGTCTAAAAAGAATTATTTAATTATGTAAAAGGTAATATTTTAAACAATTATAAGTTGCATTTTTTCAATATTAAGTTTAAATGAAAGTATAAAATTTGTGTATTTTTAATTTTATCCTTTTACCAATAAAAATGTGTAAAAGTTACTTTTAATCATTTTATTACTTTCTGAACAAGTGTTAAATAAGTAATGCAGATTTTTAAATATATTTTCTTTCATTTTCGAAATATGTTAAGAAATATTCACTGATATTTTTTTAAAATCTTGTCCTAAAAATATCTTTATTCCTAGACGTGTATTAAGCAGTAATATTATGAATAATGCTTATAATATTAATTTGTATTATTAAAAACAGTAGAGATCTGGAAAATAGTGGTACCCATTCTTGTTTCAAAAGCATTTTCAAATTTTAAACCTTAGGCTGAATAAACCTTGACTCAGCCTTTCATCCCTTCTGTGGATCGATGAAACTGAGTTAACACTGGGATTTTTCTATTAAGCTGATCACTTAACCAGGACATGCTTCACATCCCAGTGCCCTTAATAAAAAATACAGATATGGGCACTGTTGGCCTTGACCCCAAGGGCTATTGCGCACCTGAATTTTTAGTTTTAAATGTGGAAATGGCAGTTAGTCATAAATGATTCACAAATTCCTGATTTGGTTTCAACACTCAATCTTTCAACAATATTCTGGCAATGATTGATTTTGGATATGTAAAAGTTTTTTCTTTCAATTCTGAATATTACCTATTACATATACAAAAACAGGTAAATCTCTGATACAACTGGCATGTGTTTCTAATTTTTGTTGCACAGCATGCTTCCCTGTATCTAGCCCTGAGTTGGGCTCTACCAGTTAGATAGAAGTAGTCTTCATGATTTTGATGCTTTGGTAAAGCAGAAGACGTCCAATAATTGGCCTGCCACCCCCCAGAGGTATCATTTCACTTGGAGAACATTTCTTAAAATTATTGTTGCTGTCTAAATAACTTCTAAGTTAATGAGTATATTTTTTGTTATCTAGATGCCTAAATAGATAAGTTTAAATGTTATTTCCGTACAAGCAATACTTTACTCTCCCATTTATTGTATGACATTTATATGAAAATCATCTGTTAATCTCTGAATTCTATAAATGTTGTAAAATTGAATTTTCTGTTTTCAATATTATCCCAAAAGATACGATTTTATAAATCCACTTCAATTTTACATCCAATTTCATTTGCCTCATGAATCTGCATGACTTGCATTTTATTAGCTTCATTTATTGCAAAAATTATTTCAGAGATACATTTGCATATTAATTTGACTTCATGCTTTACTCAATATATATTGTCTCATTACTTTGAATATTAGAAATATTAAAATTGAATATTGGAAATTTAGTGATCTATAAAAATTATTTTTTATTTCATTTTTTCATAGTATGATGCATTTGGAAAATTTAATTATTATAGCTGCAACATGGACATTTTTATGCATTTTTTAATTGTGAATATTTTAGAATGATTGGATTGTTTTTTAAAGTTTATATGGAATTTAAATATTTAGTTATTATTAAATGAGATTTTCTTTAAAAAATACCATAATCCTTAATGTACACTTACATTTTTTAAAATTTGTTAATTTATCTTAAAACCTCATAAAAATTATTTAGTTTAAATTAATTATACTTGAATTCATATTAAAATTAATAGCGTTTTTGTTTCCTGATTTTCAGAAAAATATTATAGTCTGATATTTGATTGATTCATGTATCTTTCTTTATACTTTATGTACATGTAAGTTATTATAATAAGTCATAAGTCATAGATTATTTCAGTGTGCTTAAGCTAAAATAAGTTATTCTTAAAGCTTTTATTTACACTGGAATTATTTGTAATATGCAATACATATTATTTCTTGCAGGGAAATTTGTTTATTTTCTAGTAAGGTATTACTTTTAAGTGTGTGTGTGGTTTTTTTTTTTTTTTTCCCTCTGAATCTTTAGGATTTTTTAGGAGAAACTTGAAAAAAAAATAATGAAGCAACATCAATTGTGAAATCTAAATTCAATTAAAGGAATAAAGAGTAAATGGAAAGTTGAATTTTTAATTATAACCCCAAAAATTTATCAGCTTAGCAAATCTCAAATATTTCTTAAGTTGTGTGACTTGTTAATTTTCCATGTAGTTGAAATTTTAAAATGTATAAAGTTTGCGATTGTATTATGCTAATTTAACAATATACATTCTTATGCTTTTGTTTTCAATTTAATAAAATTATTAGAAAATGCTTATAAATTTTAATAAATTTCAATATTTTAAAATTATACAGGAATTTAAAATATTTATATTTACTGACAATGTTTTAATAAATGCATTTAATTTTTCATAGTCTAGTGCAGGCCTTAAATTGAAATATCCTTCCTTTGATTATAAAATATTTTTGTATCCATTCATTAAAATATTATTTTAACAAAAGATTTAGCTTATAATTTAATATGTTATGTGTAGTTTGAATGTTATATATATATATTTTAGTTTTTCTTCTGATCCTACAAGTCTTCAGCTCATTATATGGGTGATTCAAAATGACACTTGTAAATATTTTAAGTCTGTTATTATGGACATACTTCCAAATGGAACTCTTGTTCAGAGTGCTGTTTTTAATGGAAGATTATTTTCATTTAACTTACAAACATTGGAAGAAAATGTTGAAGGTTTAATGTTACATGCAGATAGAAAACAAAGGTAATTAGTAATGTTTTGTTTATATTTCACCTGATAACTTGGAATGTATCTTATTTTTAGAATCTGCTGTTTACAATTTTTCTTTTCATTTCACATTATTTTAAAATTTGATTATTTTTTATTCTTCAAAAATTAAATGTTATTATTTTCTTTTATATAATTTCACTTATAAATTTCTTTAAAAACATGAAAATTTTTTAACTTTTTTATAACCTATTTAGTATACTTTTTATAAATTTTTTGCAATCTGTGATATTATAGTTAATTTTTTGCAAAATACTTCAAAAGTAATTATTTCCTTCATAATATATTTCATCATATAATTTCCTTCATAACATATGTTTTACTTGAAATTCTAAATTTTTGTTAAGACTTAAGATTGAGTTAGTTTCTACTAACTGTTCTCAGTAAATTCACATTGGTTATTAAAGAAATGAAAAAATAGTAATTTCATTCTAATAATCTAATTATAAATAAAATACTTGGATTATAAGTTCTGATCAAATTTTTTTTTACATCAGTAAATAACTAGTTTTTAATACAAGTAATAGGGACCATAAACTACGTAATTTTGTTTTTTTACTTCTAATGAGTATATATAAATTGAAATTTTTTCATGCTAGTGAATATAAGAGGGAATTTTAGTTTCTAAAATTTTCAACTAAATGTACTTTATGTAGGAAGAAAATTTACAAAGCAAATCATAATGGAACAAAATTTTCATATCAGAAATTATCAATGTTTTAATTTTTAGCCTTATGCATAACATTAATGCAATTTATCATAAACATCATATTTTTCTAGAAGTATGAAAATAATTTTAGATTTTAATTAAAAAAGATTGCGTATAGAGAGATTTGTAGATTTTGTAATTTTATTACTATAAATGTGTATATATATTATGTTTTTCATAATAAATATAAAATTTTAAATTTGGCATGGGTTTTTTTTTAAATAATTCTTTTAAAATATACAGAATCTTGTAAAAATAAAAAAAAAGCATTAAGTAAGCATTAATTTTTTTCTCTAAGATAGTTTTTTTTCAATTTTGTTTCCTTTTAATATACTTATTACCATATTTGCACTGAGATCTTACATTAAAATTGTGCTGGTATAATATTTATTGCTGCAAAAGATGAATAGGTTATTATAAATTGAAAATATTAATCTACTTACATAATTCTGTAAATTAATTTGAAAATTCCTGAGAAATATTTTTCTGCAACAAATCTGCTCTTCATGGAATGCACCTGCTTCCAAATTAAATCATAATATTGAAAATCAACACATAATCCCTTTTTATATATATATATATATATGAACATGTAATTTATTTGAGAAGATTAAAATATATACTCTGAAATGTTGAAAATGAAAATAAAGTAATTATCACAGAAGATAATGAATGTCATGTTAATTAATACTTTATGAGTTGTAAAATTAATGTATTATTCTCAGCCATTTTATAATTTTTTTCTTTTTAGGTGTAACCAAAATAAGCCTGTTATTGTAAAAACATTATATTTTAATGGTGGTACACGTGCAAAGGCAATAATTTCTCCTCCCAACTCTGAAATAATTGATGCTAAATTAATTGAAATGGATACTGACATATGTCTTCTTATTGCATATGATTTCAATGGTAAATTTTCTAATTCTTAAAAACTAGATTTTGTTGGACATCTTAAAATTAATTTTAAGGAAACTTCTAAAAATACTTAGAAAAAATTATTAGCTTTAATGGACTTACTTTGAAAGTTTACTTTGTGTTAGCTATTATGTTTAATCTCCATTTCCTAATTGTTCTGATTCAGAAATGCAAACTTAAATTTTATATTTTTGCAATGACAATATAAATCATTTGTAAAAAGTAGAGGTACAAGTATCGTATTAAATTTTTAAACATTGAACTATTTTTAAAATTTTTTGTGATACATCATATTTTTTTTTTAAATACTGACTTGTATTATATCGTTTAGAACTTTACAGGAAATGGTTGTTTAAAAATATTTACAGGATTATATTATTTATAAGATTTATTTATTTTAGCATTGTTCCTGCTTTTAGTAGATTTCTTTGTTCATAAATTCCCCCTGAAAATGTTAGCTGTAAAAACTAACATAATGTAGAAACGTTTGTATAAAATCTTCCTAAATATTGTTCTTACGCATTGTTCCTACTTTTAGAGTTCCTTGTTCATAAATTCCCTCTGAAAATGTTAGCTATAAAAACTAACAAAATGTAGAAATGTTTGTATAAAATCTTCTCAAACATTTCAGGAATAATTTAAAAAATATTTTGCATTTATTAGAATATGTTTTTAAGTTTCAAGCAAGTAGAACATAATGTTAAAAAAAATTTTTAAATCAATATTTTGTTAAAAAAATTTTTGTCCTCTTGAGTAATCCTGGGCATTAAGTAATTTGAGAGTTTCAAGTAATTTGAAAGTTTCAGGAAATCACAAAAATATTTTTGTGGAAATGGTTACTTCTCTATCACATTATTTATTCTTTGTTTGGTCTCATATGTGTCTCTAAAATTAATTAAATTGTAGATTCTAGTGTAAACTATTCCTTGAGAATGTTATATTATTAAAGCTTTGCTAACCATAGATTTTAATGTGTACCTCTTCATTTTTGGGTAATGAGACAAATTGGGTTTTAAAATACATTTACAAATTTTATAGAAAAGGTTAGACTTCTTGAATGGAATTTTATTTTTGTTCTTGATTAAATACAGTTTCAGAGTTTTTCAATAATTGTCTGCATCTATTTTGTTTGTAATTTGTTATTAAGATTGATTATCTTAGATTTTAAATTAGAAAATTGATAGTATAGATTTATTGCTTTTGAAAAAATTTTATTTTGTTTTAAGATTTTTTTTTATTTTTAACAGCTGGAAAAAAGCTTTTACTTATTACATTAAAATTTTATTCTTAGAAATGCATGTAATTTTAATGTTCTAGAACAGAAATTAAATTTTCATTTTAGATTAATTACTAATTTTATTAAATATATAAAATTTTATAAGGTAAGAAATACACAGTAATTACTTAGCATTTTTTAACTTTAAATTTTCTATGTTTTATTCACATGTTATGTTAACATTCTTTTTTAAATCAAAATAAGCTGCTAAAAAGTTGCTGTTTAAATTAAATATAATTTGATTCATAATATATAAAATTAGTAAGCAACAGTCATCATTAATGTTATATTATATTTTATTATGTTATTAATATTTCTTCTTAAAATGTACATTTAAATTTTTTACTGTCAATCATAACAAAAAAAAAAAAAAAAAAAGATTTGTTTTCCAAATTTAAAACTTTTATTGTTAACTAAGAAATGATAAAAAGTTTGTATAACTTAATAAATTTAAGAATTTATTTTGTAAAAAGAAAATTTAATCATGAAACTTTTTATAAACAAAATTATAGAATATTTATGTTTCATACATTTTTTAAATTAGTAATTTTGTGATTGAAATTAAAAACTTTTTATAGGTACTGATGAAAAATTATATCTATATAGATATAATTCTTCTGATAACAGTTGGTCTGTACTGCAAAAATTTCATCTTTTGAAGGTGACATCAATTGATACCATAGCTATAAGAGATTTTGAATTGACTGAAATTTATTTAGCTGTTATAGGATTTGGGAGCGAAACTGGTGTATATCTTTATATATGGGATGTTGAAGAGAATTTAGTATGTATATTTTAATTTTGATGCATATTTCAGAAGCACTGAAATACTACTGAATACTAGTATTGAGAATTTTAATTTTAAAATACTTTCAGGGTAATTCCTTATAATTTTTTTAAAATTAATTGTATGTCAGATTTCATTTAAATGTTTTTTAAAACTTAATTTGAATTTAAATAATTTTGTTCAGAGATTTTAAGCTAAATTCCCCAATTCTTTGTTTTGATTCTGTTATATAAGTATATGCGAGACAAATATTTCTTTCATTTTAAAGATTATTGAAATTAGTTGAAAAAAATTACATCAGGTGAAGGAAGAGGTAAAGTCATAATTTACATGTATCCTTCATTGCAGTTTTATAGCAATGTTATTTTCCTCTATTAAAATAACATGTTAATTGCAGGACAGTTTGATGTTTAGTTTACACTTATTTTGTTAATGCTTAGTTTACACATCATTGCCTAATCAAAGTTAGAAGTTTAGTCATTTGCATTTCTACTAACTGAATTAGCATCGGAAAGTAATTCAGCAGTTTGTTTTCTTAAGGACACTTTATTATTATTCGGTAGGAAACTATGCTAAATATAATTTTTTTATTTATATGAATGAATTATTTATTTAATAATTTTTGTCTCTTGATTTCATTAGCTAGTTGGCAGTTCATTTAGATCTTAAGTTAAATAGCTCATAGTTTAATTCCTACCTCAGGCATGGATATTTTTTGTTTTGGAATTCACTTTAAATTGCTAGTTCTACTGAAATTAATCATGCATAAGCAATTATTGTTGAGCAATTAATCAACTAACAATCACTTTAATCAATATTAATGGAATTTAATTTATACCTCATTGAAACATAGTGACACTTAACTAAAAGTATCAACATAAGAAAAAGTAACTTTAAACATTTGTGAACTGGCTTATAGTGAATGAAGTACATTTTAATTTATGGTATGAATATATTTTATTTAAATTGTATGTTTGAATTTAAAATTAAAAAAAAATCTTTTGTAAAAATTCTGAAATCTTTTGCCCAGAAAATAAAAATTTGATTTTTAAAAATTATTGGTAAAAAGTTTTCAGTGGAATGGTAAATATTTTGGCATTCAGTTCAATAATTCACGGGTTTGATATCCATTTAAAGTATGCATGTTTATAATGATTCAGGATACACTTAAAATTGTCAACTGTTGTATTAGCAACAGTGTACAAAACATTTTACCAAAGAAACAGCTAGACTAATCTAGAAAATTCAGATTTTGCTAATAACTGAATGGTCAGCTTCTGGTCTTTTATAGCTGAGCTGGCAGCCAAACTGAATGTGGTCTTCAGTTCCTGGTTTTAAGTATCATCCTAAGTATGGATGTTTACAACGATTTGAAATGTACTTTAAATTTTAGGTCTCAATCTATTTAGCCCCTGTGTTTTAAAATTATCTTTAACCAATCAACCAAGCAACCAGTCTCTTCTTCTATTGAAGGAATTAATAGATTTTATAATAATTTCAGAATCTTCTTTAAACCATAATTCATTCATGTTAGTCTTTCTGTACAAAAGGTAGTTATAAGAAACACGCAAACTAATGAGCTGAAATAGGCAACAACTTTTCAATTATAGCTTTTGATACATGTCAATAAAATTACATTTCAAAATTTAACAAAATTAATCAAAAAGTTTGAGCATTAAACTTCTACTGACCTTAAAATTTACGCGGATACCTTAAAATATTATTAAGCTATTAGTTTAAAGTTAAATTTCATTAGATGTAGTCAGACAATATCATTACATTTTACTGTATGAAACCCAAATGTTTTATGAAAAAAATGTTGACAATTACTTATTTATAATTAATAAAGCTTATTGATGAAATGCTTTTCAAATTAAAATATTTGTTGGTAAATAAACTGGACATTAGTATTCAAAAGTTTTTCTGTAACCTATTATATCAAAAAACCGATCAGTATTTCTTACAAGTTTATTTCCAATTGCCAGGCAAATACAAGGAATAACAAGAAAAAAAAAACATGAAAAATCGCAAATTAGACATGAGATGAAGACAGGACAAGTGAATACAGTACACATAATCATAAACGAGATGATCAGTCATTGCTTCAAAAGTTCTCTGCCTTGCCAATAATGTGACGATTCATAGCTGCCATGAAGTGCAGCACAGAGGTGGAGGTGGGTCCAATTCATGGGTTCTGTCAAGTTGCAGAGCGGACAGGCGAGTGAATTTAAGATGCCAATGTGGTGAAAGTCAGACTGTTCTGACCCGTTAGTAGTCGAAACTGTGCCAAAACTTGACATCATGGACCATCAGGGATATTCAGAAGGCTGTCTTTCCACCACTTGGTTTTTATCCTTCCTTATAATTTAGAAGCTTGGAATTTTTTTAAAAAACTTGTTTCAGGAGTAGCTTTATGGTTGGTAGGAAATCTGTGTATCTTGACAAGAGACCATTAATGACCCAAGAGCTGTTACCTGTTAACTATTTCTCATATAGAATTAAGGCCTATTCTTTGATGGTGTCATTTATTTGTGTATCGTTGGTCAGAACCAACAATGCATTGGTAGGCGTCGTTTTAATGGCCCCAGTAATGAGTCGCAGACATTGATTTTGTAGAACTTCAAGCTTCTTTATAATTTGATCGCTTGTTGTTATAAATATTTCTTACAAGTAACTTTTTTGTTTTAACCATTTGAAAATTTTGCAGCATCCTAAAAAAGTTTTTTCTTATTAATAATGCTGACTAAAATATTTGACCATTTATTGATAATGGAGGAATTCTTCTGCAAGAATTCTTTCTTTTCAATTGATTAAATGTTTTTTTCAATTTTAAGATTGTGATTTAAATAATTTACATTTGCATTTGCAGTTTGATTTTAAAGTCTTCATTCCTCAGTCAGTATCTAATACATCTTTGTGGGTTACCACTGAACGGGATGTGTATCTATTACTTGCTAAAGAAAAAACCAGAATTCTAAAAGAAAATGGATGGATTGATATGTATACAGTTCCCCTTGAAGTGTATCTGCTGGATACAAATTTTGATGATCTGCTATTAGATCATACCGTTAATATATACAGTATCAGTTCTCTTGAACTCTTCAGACTTGGAAGTAAGCTGGATTTTTCAAATGGCTTATAAAATAATAATGAGCACTGATATTATTTTGTATAAATTTTAGT
This sequence comes from Latrodectus elegans, assembly GCA_030067965.1. Taxonomy (NCBI): domain Eukaryota; kingdom Metazoa; phylum Arthropoda; class Arachnida; order Araneae; family Theridiidae; genus Latrodectus; species Latrodectus elegans. The sequence continues at coordinate 102,677,263 of CM057810.1, forward strand.
ACACTTAATTAATATTAATGTTCACTTACACCTTGTGTTCTATTCAGTGTTCTCTTTAAAATTGTTTTCACTGTAAGATACATACTTAAAAAATAATCAAAAATTTTAACTGTTACAAGTTTCATTTTTTCTATTTAGACTTTAATATCTTGATTTTGAAACAAATTAGTTACTAAATATTCAAATATAAATTGTAATTATTTTGTATATATTTAAAATAAACATGGGTCCTCTTTTTGTATGCATAATAAATTGATACCTATTGTAATGATATTGAATATTTTTTATATATTTTGCATGCTTAGATGTAAGAATTAAATTTTTTTCTCTTTAAATTAATAATCCTAAATTTTTTAAATTTATATACTATCCTTTAAAAAATTCAAAATTTCTACTCTAGATATCACATAATTTGACTTTACTTAATCAATTAACCCGGACTTAAGAAATAAATTATATATATATAAAATGATAAATATTTTGTATAGCTGACCATCTCCCTCCTGATGAAGATGTAGTCCCTATGCCTTCTTCTTATCATTTGCATCGTATATTTTTAGTATTTTTCCAATTTTATATATTTCTGGTTTCAATATTTTTCATGTTTTATCTTATATATATATATGTACACAAAAAATATAACTATAAATAAAAAGGATATATATATATCCTTTTTATTTATAGTTATATTTTTTTGTGTGTATATATATATATATATGCATATACATATGCACTCCCAAAAGTTAAGCACGGAGAGGAAAATATTAATTTCCGGAAGCTAATCAGAATTGAAGGGGATGCAAATTGCTGTAGAAGTAGATGGAAGTAAGCAAATATGTTAGGTAACTGCCAATCGTGCTTTCATGTAAAGAAATGTGCAAAAAGGTCAGTCTTATAAGATATCAGCTTTATAAAGGATTACAGAAATTGTTTGCAAGTGGTCATGGAGAAGGAGTGTAAAACTTTCATACAATTTGTTTTCAAGACTTACATGTTTCTATGACTTTCAGAAGACAAATGGAAGATTCTGAGTGCTAGTGTGCTATGGGGCGCATTGAAGCAGGACAATTGATCTCAGATGCTGCTCTTTTCTTCGGGCCGAGCTGGTAGTCGAATGGTTAGCACTCTTGCCTTCGGTTCAACAGTTCGTGGGTTCGAATCCCACCTTGGGCATGGATGTTTGTAGTTGTTCGGAATCCACTTTAAGCCGTAGGTCCCGGTCTAATTAGCCCTCGTGTGCAAAAAATGACCGTTGAGCGATAAACAACAAACAAGCTCTTTTCTTCGACTTTCATCATTCCGTAATGTTACGTTTATGGAAACAATTCCAAAACTTATATAGCTATCTGAAGTCCCGTAGCCGATCGCCCAAGGGCTACAAACTCCGCTGAAGATCGATATATTGCGATTTCAGCCAAGCGGAATCGCAGAGCTACCTCCACACGTGTGACATTTATGGTTACAGCGTCCATTGGTAAGGCGATATCTGCAGCTACTGTACGCCGAAGATTACATATGAGTGGACTGTACGCCCGGGTACCTCGAGTTTGTGTTTGTCTAATCAAGAGAGGCACGATTAAAGTGTTGCCGGGAACATGTCAATCGGACTGTGTCTGAATGGGGCAATGTCATGTTTACTGATGAGTCAAGATTTGCTCTGGAGCCAATTGACCAGCGTATAAGGATATGACGTGAACAAGGAACGCACAATCAGCCCCAAAACACACTGAACATCACGCATTTCGAGGCAGAAGCATTATGGTGTGGATTTCATTAGAATACCGCACCGACCCGCATATCTTTAAACGGGGTTCTGTGACGGCTGTCCGATATCAAGATAAAGTCCTAGAACCCATTGTGAGATTGTACGCTGCAGCAGTTGGCACTACTTTTGTTTATTGGATGATAATGCACATTCCCATAGTGCTAACATCGTCGATGACTACCTGGAGAGTTAAGGGTTTGCACGTAAGGCGTGGCCAGCATATTCACCTGACCTTAATCCCATTGAAAATCTTTGAGATGCTATCGGCTGTGCTTTATCTTCGTTTTCCACTTCCAGCCACTCTTATTGAACTGGAAACTGCTCTACAAGAAGAATGTTATTGCTTAATCCTGCGGTGGTTGACGTAGGTCCCGGTCTTATTAGCCCTCGTATGCAAAAAATGACCGTTGAGCGACAAACAAACAAACCAAACCTGCGGTAGTTGACCATCTAATTGAAAGCATAGTCACAAATATGTAAACTTTGTATACATATGAAGGAGAATAACAAACTTTATTAATGTCCTTTTTTCATTTTATGCTGTTTATTCTTACTTCATACATAATTTTCTTTAAATCTCCAGTTTGTCATTATTTGATAACCTACAAAAATTTAATATTGTTTTCATTTCGGTATATAATTATTGATTTTGATTTATGGATAAATATATATATGCTACTTTCTTGTCAAATTTTGTGTCAATCAAAGCAGTTCTTTTCCCCCATTTTACATCTTTTTGCTTAATTTTTGGAAGTGAGTGTATATTTATATATGTGTGTGTGAGTTTTATATTAGCTAAGCGTTTTTCTATTTTCCGCTTGTGTAACTTTTCCCTCGTATTGTTTTTAACAGATGAGTTAAGGAGCTTATTATGATAATTGCACTAACCTTTTGTAAATATTGCCTATGTGTTATAACCCAATCTTATTTTAATTAAAAAATTCCTTATTAAATTTAGTTTTTAATTCTAGTTTTAAAAACTTTTTCTCATAAACTTAAAAACTTTTTCTTTTTTGAAAACAAACTAAGCCCCGCCATACTAAAACCCTTACTTGTTATGCCAATCAGAATCACGATACAGTCTATGAATCACATTTTCATCTAGCCAATGAGAGTTAAGGTTCGCCAGAACAATGAACCTTTATAAATAAATTACATATTTTTAATTTAAATTATAAACTTTAAATATGTTAACTTTTTATCTTCTTCAGGTGAAACTTATGTGCTTGCAGTCAGTCGCCATTTGCAAACTGTTTACGTTATCCAAAGCCGTGGTTTTAATGGCTTTGAAGTAATCCAAGAAATAAATTCTCCTGGTGTAGTTCATGCAGCAATATTCATTACACCAAATAAAGATATATTATTAGCAATCAGTTCCATATCTGGACATACTAGAATACTAAAACCTATCATCAGAGGTAGTTCTTACATCGATTATTAAATCATGTGTTGCTTCTTAAATTATTAATATATTTGTAGTAAAAATATGAATCATCTTTAATCACCTTTCATAATTATAGTTTTATTTTGTGATAATTTCCATATCTTAATATTGGAATTTCATATTTTTTAGAATTTTAATATCTAATCATTTATAAAAGCCAACAAATGTATTAAGTTTTGTTCAAAATAAAAAAAAAATGTTAAGTTTCTAATTGTTAAGGAAATTTTGCTTGTTTGTATACGTTTTCTTTTTTTTTTTTTTAAAGAAAATTTAATTTAAAGTTCTCTGAAATTTTAGTATATATTATATGTTGAAATATTTTTATTTTTAACTTGTTAATCATTTTACTTTTTCTATATTTTATTTTGTATAATTATCATTCTTAGACAAAGGATTTGCATCCCATCTTTAGATTATCTGAATATTTTTTGTATCTAGTTATGTATTATATTAAATATTCTTATAAGCATATCTATTATTATGTTAATCTCTGTATTACAAATAAAGTTTCATTATCTGAAAGATATTTAATTTTTTTTATTATAAAAATGTTCCAATTAATTTGTTTATACAATTCATAATATTCCTGATAATCTTATAAGTTTTAATATTTTAACAGGCATTATTTAGTAAAACAATATTTTTTAATTAATCTCTTTCTCTCTCCCTCTCATATTATGAACTAAAAAAAAATTTATAAACACAAAAGGTACACACATTAACAATTTACTCTTAAATTCAAAACAATTGTATTCAAGAAATCTAAAGGAACTTATAGTTCCTTTGAAAGGAGCTGGGGTAATTTACTCCCTCAAAATCTAAAGTGTGATGAAATTATACATAATGCTTGGTGCAGCACTATCTATTCAAACTATTTTTCTTTAAAGGCAATGCAGGTAACAGATCTGTCTCCTAGATAACGGTGTTAGTGATATCGGAATGCTAAGTTCAGCACAGCTTCACAGCCCTGAACCATAAATTCCACATTCTGCTGATAATTACAGAATCTTGGTTGTGTGAAGTGAGAGTTCGCCCAGGCCTATATAAGGATATTGAGATATAAAACGCAATCCTGACAGATTGCAGCTCAATGTCTATCAGTTTCAAAAACATGTTCGGAAAAATTTCTTAATGCATCACAACCACTTTTCACAATTTTCAAATGTAATTGGTGTATGCCTGATGTAAAATTTCTTAATCTTAACTCATTGCAAGTATTGCTATTGCTGCCTGTTATACGCTTCTAAGTTCTTCAAAGTTATTTGTGTATTAAATCTCCCAAATTTGTGTATTAAATTTCACACGTAATGGTTTCAGTAATCAGCAGTTTTGTTAAATGCATTCTTCTGAATGGTAAGCTAGATAGAGCAGCATTTTTCAACCTTTCAGTATTCGCAGCATAAACTTCAATCATAATTTTGACCCCTATACACTAAAATATTCATATAATAATTATATGTATTTTGGTGATAAATCTATGATACACTAATACCTTAATTTTAAACTTTACAGATTATCAAGAATATGAAAATCCTATTAATATTTAATAACATTGATCTTTTTTTTTGCATTGACAAAACAAGAATCAGATGGCTTTTTTACCCCTTGGAGGGGGGTTTACCTTCTTTAAGCAAACATGGTATCACAATCCTGAGGTACCTTAGTGATATTTTCTCTTTTCTTCTAACTATTTTCTACTTTCTTTTCCTCTTCTCCCTAGCTATGGTTTCCTCTCATGATGTTGAGAGCTCCTTTTGAGTTGTTGTTGATTCTCTGTTGCTATTAGCTTCTCTTGGGGAATAAATCACTTACGTTTTCCGTGAATGAAGACCCAGTGTTCCTTGAAAAGATGGTAAATAAGACCCCCATAGACCAACACATTACTTTGTCCTCTGTTTCAGGTAAACGGGAAGTATGCTGTGGTCTTCAGCACATCAATCGGCTTTATAGATCAAGTGATCGGTGCATCTACTTGATGACTCATTAAGGGTGGAGGCTGTTTCATATATGTACTGTTTACGACCTCTAGCACTGATGCAGCTGGTCAGTATCCCGTTGTTGGACTTGGTGGTGGGTGGTGCAGTCAGGTCTCGAATTTAATAATTTTTTTGTTCAAAAAACAAATGAAACAAGGAGAACAAAAATTTTTGTTTTCTCCTTGGGCAGCAATTGATGTTAAGCACAAAATATTTTATTATAAAAATAAAAGGAGGGACACCCCACTTAATTGAAAAAGAAATATAGGGGTAGTTAAAAGCATTCATAAATTGCGTTCTTGTGACTTGCTGATAGAGGTTGTTAACACTTCTTAGGTGGCCACAATTACCAGTCTGAAATTTTTCGTAAATTTAGAAGTGAATGTATTACCTCATGATAAATTGAACTATTCGTGTGGTGCTATTTCCGCAAGGGATTTGTTGAATACATCTGTAGAGATTTCTGAAAATCTACGAAGTCAGAAGATATGCGGCGCTAAACGCATTCCAGTTAGAAGAGATAGCTACATTAATACGAAACATCTTTAACTTTTGCGACGCCAGATTACATAGTATGTAAAAATTGTTTGTGAGTCTACCCATCCTGACTTATATTCCAAATCCCCTTGCGATGCTTTAAATGCCAACGTTTTCGACACTCGAGAATTGCTTGCAGAGGCCTATTAACTTGCTCTCGTTGCGCAGCAGTTAACTATAATAGTTTGAGCTGCACAGCAAAGGAGGTATGTGTCAACTGTCATGGTAACCAATTCTCCTATTTTCGAAGTTGTCTGCAGTAAGTATTAGAAATCACCATTAAAATTGAAACTAAATGTTCATATCTTGAGGAAAGAAGACAAGCTATACTTTTCGTACCCATAAAACTGGAGTAAACTATGTGGCCGCTGCCAAAAAGATCACCAGAACCAAAAGATGTGTGTTCTTATGAACACACATAATGAAATCATTTTGAGTCTTTAGATTTCTAGAACTAAGACCATTAATGACCCAAGAGCTGTTACCGATTCTTGGCAATTTCTCGTATAGGATTAGGGCCTTTTCTTCGATAATCTTTTATTGGTGCAGTGTTGGTCAGAAGCAACAATACATCGGTAGGTATCGTTTTAATGGCCCTAATAATCAGTCGCAGACATTGATTTTGTAGAATTCAAGCTTTTTTATAATTTGATCGCTTGCTGTTATAAGTGGTTCACAGCAGCAGGTAATTAAAAGTAATATAGAAGTTTTGTATGTGGTTAACGTTGATCTAACACATCCCTAAAGAGAACCTGCATGGCGCTTTAGAATGGGTATTTTCTATTTTCTTTAGAAAACAAATCATGATGGATTCAACGTTCGTCCTCCCCAATTAAATTTGTCTGTCATTATGTAATATATATAATTTAGGAATTTGTACATGGACATCCTAATTTATTAGTTTTTTATCTATCAAATAATATTTTATGATTTTTCTCTATCATTTGTGTTAATATTAGATTAAAAATTAGATTAGCTTATAACAAATATTGTTTTGAAATATTAAAAACTAATTTTTTTTATATTTCGTTAAAAAAACATTTTCGAAAGTACATTGTAGCAATAAAGTTACTATACGTACCATATTTTGGAAATGTGTGTGGGTATGTGTACCAAAATATCTTATGTTATTTTAAGATATATCAACTGAAGACTGGATATGTAAGCTTATTTATTTTTTTTTTACTTACTTATTTATTTTTTTTAATGAATTTTAGATTTTGAAACGCAGTAGATATTCATCTTCAATTTTTAAATGAATGGTAGCAATCAGATGGTATGTTTTACTTATCTGAAATTACTATTTGTATTTGTTCAATGCAAAAGGCGAAACTAGTTCTTCCACATTTTGTTAACAATCTGCAATTTTTAAAATAGGGAAACCTATCATTGATTTAACAAATAAAGGATGTTCGTTGCCTCAAAATAAATTATAAGTTAGTAATTAGAGTTTAATGATAAAGTAAATATGTTGATTAAATAAAATTTTAAATTAGTTTTGTTAAACCATAGATTTAAAATTAGTATATCCTATATATAGACGGTATAAACTATTCTGGAAAAGATGAATCAATATTATGCTGAATGAGTTATAATACGTTTACATATATATATGTATCTGCAGCTCACCCTATCTAGTGGTAGGTGTGCTAGGGAAGTCCTGGGTTCGAATCTCGGTTTGAGCATGGATATTCTTTCTCTCTGTCAGCTGTCTTAATCCTTCCGTATATGAAAGGGTTGTTTACCTTATAAGCGGGTATCTATGGCATGTGTACTGAGGAAGTCGGACTCCACACCAAATTACGGTTCAGTTGGAAAAGTGGTGCACCACAGCCCATATTGCAAGCCTGACTTGCACAAAACAGAGACGACATGTAGCTATATATATTATTAAAAAAATTATGATAAATGCTTTTTCTTTTTCAATGTAATTGTATAAAAATTTATATTTTCCGCTTTCTTATTAATATTTCTAGGCATTTCTTCGATTACCATCTTAGTTGTGCCACTCTAATGATCTCTATAATCATTTTGCTTTCAAGTAAAAAAAATGCTGCTTATAAATTTTTTATTGCTAGTGTAGTTATAAAACAGTGTAAGGGAAAAATTTGAAAATTTCTAGACGAGGGGGGAGGAGAGTGCAAGAAAAGATCAGTAAAAAAGAAATTGCAATGAACAGTCTATCTTCAGACCTTGAAGAATATTGAAAAGTGACATATCATCCAATTCTCTAATCAGTGATTCAAATTATAGACTAAACTGTTGGACTTCGTCCAATTAGACCACGTGTGCATTAAATGAGCGTTGAGCAACAAACAAACCAGAAATTAAAAGAATTAAGATAAAATATTTTGCGATTCATTTTACTTGGCGAAATCTTTTCTGTCGATTATTTTATAGAGTTGAAATTTCTGCTCATTTTAAATGTTTAAGTCTATTTCTTAAGATTTGAAAATATTTCTTTATTAAACTTAGAGCGTATTTTTATTATGAAATATTAATTATGTTTTACACAATGGCAGCTGAATAGTTACCGCTCTTGTCTTCGATTCATGGGTTCGAATCCCACCTCTCGTTTGGGAGTTGTGATTAGGAATCTACTGTTAGAAATGTAAAATGACTGACCGTCAGAATCGGTCATAGAATGGTTAAGCACGATTTTATATAAATTTGTTACTGTGAATTGCAGTCTTTTATTAAAACGTCGTCCCATGACGAATTAGTAATGACGTTAAAGTAATTCCATAATGGCAAATCAGTTAATACACGCAACTTGCATTTCAGAACTGGGATTTATCACCCTTTGATGTTCTTTTTGTTTTCGTTTCGATATAGAAATGTTGGGTGATTGTGAATTATTAATAAAAATAGGAATACGAGCACCTCATCGATAACTAAGAATTACTGTGTCTATAAATCTATAATTTATGTTGAAAAGTTTTTGAAATTATAAGTTACCTCAACTTCGTATAAAAACGAAAGTGCTCAAATGTGTGGCTTTTTTTTATTTAATTTTGTGATTTTTGTATGCTTTTTAAAATGGGTTCGTTTCTGGCTAAAATCAAAAAGATACATTTAATTACCTTAGCTACTGAATTTAGAGAAACCGCTACCCAAGATGGTAAAGTAAAGAGCATATTATTTGTTAAGAAATTGGGCCATGGTGGCCT